>VXAC01008078.1:724907-859547 GCA_013399225.1 Rhipidura dahli
AAAAAAAAAATCCTTTTTTCCCCAAAAAATGAACATTCT
The DNA here is from genome assembly GCA_013399225.1 of Rhipidura dahli. Lineage (NCBI taxonomy): Eukaryota > Metazoa > Chordata > Aves > Passeriformes > Rhipiduridae > Rhipidura > Rhipidura dahli. The sequence continues at coordinate 724,947 of VXAC01008078.1, forward strand.
TAGTTTAAGTTTTCCTACCTTTTAAAAAATGTGGTAACTTAAATATTAAATTTATTTATATTAAATTTATATTAAATATAAATCACTGTGTTTAACCAGTAATAGAAAAATTGATAGTAGTGAGTCTATTCAAAACCCATCTGGACACAGTGCTGGGCAGCCAGCTGTAGGTGGCCCTGCTTGAGCAGAGGAGTTGGTCCAGGTCACCTTCAGGGGTGCCTTCCAAACCATTCTATGATTCTGTGATTCATAGATGTAAATTAGTATTACAGTGTTTACATAGAACCACACATTTCTAAGACAGGAGCACTAAAAGGTCAGAGTAAAATGCTAATAATTTGAGAATGACAAAACATTATTTTATTCCTATTTGACAGTGTGAGATGTACATAGAAATGCAGTGTTAGAATTCATCATGTCTAATACCACCTATGTCAAAGTTAGGCATTTAGTCTAAGACAGGCGTCTAAGCTCTTTTGTAATCATGTCTCTGCAGAAGTAGCAGAGGCTGCTGGAGTGCAACCAAATAGCTATTTCATGGAGTGGACCCTGGGGCAAAGATCTCACTTCATTCATGCTCAGGGTTTGTCTTGGAAGGAGACAGAGAAAATTAGTGCCTACACAGAATATCAAAGGTACACAGCTAGATGAGATACAGTTCATGCAGAATCTGTCAAGGGCAGTGAAATATCTTCGACCTGTGGTACAACAGACTGTATGATTAGGTAAAATAACCAACTTGAAGAAGAAATTCCCTTTTATGCTGGTTTTGGTCAGAGCAAATTTTCTTTATAGTATGGGATTGTGTTTTGGATTTGTCCTGAACACAGGATTAATAACATAGAAATGTTTTTGGGTTTTTTTTTGCTGAGCAGGGCTTACAAAGAGCCAAAGCCTTTTCTGCTTTTCATGCTAATTAGTTGGGAGGAGACACAGGTGATCCCAACAGATTAAAGGGATATTCCAGACCATGTGACATCGTGCTCATTTTATAAAGTGGGGGGAAGAATGAGGAAGGAGGGACATTTGGAATCGTGGCATTTGTCTTCCTAAGTCACTGCTACACATGATGCCCTCCTGGACATGGCTGAACACCTGCCTGCCCATGGAAAACAGGGAATTTATGCCTTATTTGGCTTTGCTTGTGTGCACAGCTTTTGCTTTCTTTGTTAAACTGTCTTTATCTGAGCCCACAAGCTCTCCAGCTTTTACCATTCTGATTCTCTCCCCAGTCCAGCTGGTGGAGCAGTGAGTGAGTAGCTGTGTGGGGCTTGGTTGCTGTCTGGGCTTGACCAGTCCACCATTCTAGATGACAAAGTCAGGTAAGATGGATCTGGAGCCTGATGTCTTGCTTAAGAAAGTCAATCTCATAGAAGGTCCAGGGCAGAAATAAACTTGAACTATGTTTTCCAAATCCCAGTCTGGCAAGACAGACTTTTTGGTACCAGTGATCCTCCACTATGAATATCTATAGGTCCTTATTTTCCAAAGCAGAATTTCAGCAATTAAATCCAGTCTTTCCTGGTTTTCCTTGGATTTTCTTAATTGTTTTCCTGAAATTGAGAGGCATATAGAACATGTAAAGAAGAACTCATATGCATTTTCCAGGAACAAATGTATTACAGAATCATGACACTATTAATGTCTCTTGAGTAGTCCTCTAAAAATCATTATAGCTTTTAAAGAATTCTAATTAGGCATGTCTGAAGTGCCAAATCCAGGTGGATTTTCACCCACTTCCAATAATATGGCCACTCTGAGCCGTCGCTGAAATAGATCATATCTCTGGAATCTAGCTGTAATGGAGATCAGGTTCTGACTTATCCCATAACCTCCCAAAATAAAGTTAAGTTGCTCTGATGCAGCGTGTTTTAAAGCTCTGTGGGGGTTACAGCTGTGTGCCTGTTAACATATCCTGCAGTTGCTTTCATTTAGTAGCTACAAAACATAGCACTAAAGCAGAGGGAAGAATGGTGAGATGGGTCATTCTTCTCCTCTCTTTCCCCTGATTTTCTGAGTTTGCTGTGTACTAATATTTCCTGCCCACATCTATGGAGTAACATTATATTATCAGCATTTGCTCCTCGCCTGGAGCAGTATGGGACTGCAGCTGCAGCACTGAGGTAGAAGAAATGTCATTTCTATTCATGATTTTGTTTTTTCTTAACAACTGTTCCAAGATGAATATTTTAAGGTAAGACAAAGGCCCTGCCATAAAATTTTACAATACCTGAATCTACATTGTATCAGCAAGTCTCTGCTATGATGAACTATTTCTGATGAGTTAAACTAAAGAAGTCTATATATATGCCTTCAATGTGGCCAGGTGGAAAGGAATTCAGTGAAACAATCTCTGTGGTTTTGTACTTCTTTGTACTCAATGTAACGAAGAAAAGATCCATTTCAAAAATCAAAATCACTGCTTAAAATTAAGCAAATTCTACATACCCTGCCAGTCAGACACAGTTTGCAATATTAAACAGGCCCTCATATAAAAAGATAGGTCAGTACAAATGGACTCAATAGACACAATTTCAAATATTATCATTACTATTTCTATTATTTATTATTGTTATGACAAAATAACATGAAATCTGTGGGTTCTGAAATCAAGTATATCTTCATATTGAAGTCATCTCAGGTAGACAAGAAGATGGGATTTTCTTTAGAAGGTCATTGTCTGATCTGATTCTGCTGTTGACTTGCTACAAGATGAACTAGGTGCAGGCAGAAACAACTTGTTTCTGAGTTCACCAAGGATGTTGCAGTTTAGAAGAAGCTGTGATGGTTCTTCCTGACCCTGTCTCAAATCTCCTTCCTACATTTAGAGAACACACATTTTTAAAACTCATGTGTATTAAAACTGATGATAAATCTGTAAAGCTATTCTCAGTGAGTCAGCAAAAGTTCATAGTATACTCATATTGTGAATGCACTCATCATTGTTTGAGTAATAAAAGCAATTCAAAGCCAGAAAAAAAAAAATTACGTTAGTTCCAAGTAGTTTGGGTCAGGCCAAATAACCATAAACATGATCATGCCTCTTTTTTATTTATAAACTGGCAAAGGCTGCAGGATTATACACATATGCCATTCACAGTGCTTTAATGGGGAATTACACGTGTTTGGAGGTTGTCAAAGCACCTGTTTGTGGATCAGGAATAGACTGGCCAATTGGAAGACATGTGAGCCTTTACCAAACAATGCTTGCAGGACAAAGGACAGTATGGGGAAATATGTCTATTCTAACATTAGATATTAAAATTTATTAAAGCCCATCCTTAAGCTCCTAAAATGGCCCTGAAATGCACACAGCTTAACCAGGGACCCATACTGAATTGTACTGTGTTTAATTTTGGAAAAATTAGTTATGATTAAAGATAATAACAATGACAATGAACATCACCCAATCATCGTATGCTAATGTACTTGTTTCTATACTGTACAAGAGGTACTTATTGAGCTAACCCCTGGCATAGAGAGAATCAATGCTCTAATTTAGACCTGTGTGGCCAGCAGGTAAACAGTCTTGCACTGCTATGGGTACAGCCTGTTTCATTGGAGGAACCAAAATATATTCCATGCATCCCTGTGCAAACTGAGATTGGAGATAATTTCCAGGTTACATATCAAGTTGATGTCCTTGCTAGAGTCATTCTGTCAGGCTAAACAACACAGCCTGCAGGACTTCAAAGTGTGGGGCCCATGGTTTTACTCTCAGCTCTGTGACTGTGCTACTGAAATCTGAAAACCAGTAGGAATGATATAATTGCAACAGGAAAAACAGCTCCCCAGTGATTTTACTGAAAGGAAAGTCTATGTTAATGCAAATGAATTAAAATTTCCTAAAGATAAGACTCAAGGAGTGTGAAAAAGATACTCTTCCAAGGGTAAAAACTTGAATAGATAGAAACAAGGCTGGTGACATATGACCTGGGGGTTTTTTTGACTGAAATCAATAACGATATTTAGGGCTGTAACACTGTCACTCTCTATTGCTCCAAATATCATTAACCATTTGATACCAAAAGGTCCAAAACACTAATAAAATATAGTGTGTCTAAATATACAGTTCTACTATTGTTTTTTTTTATATAGTTGTGAGCAATCATTAGCTGAAATGGCATCACTGTTTGTAGGAGCATTGTGAGCAGAGCACCTCAGATTCCCTTTGCATGCAAAAGTAGCTCAGCAATTTTTAGAAGATCTGTCAGACAAGATCAGATGGCTCCATTTTGCTAAGGAAGGGTCTCTGGATGTACATCTTCACAATCCTGGGTCTGAATTAAGGCAAAAAAAAAAAAGGAAGCCTATTTTTTTCCTAAAATTGAGGTATCCTTTTGCATGTGTCATACATGTCAGTATGATGAAGTCCAAAGGATGCCACACAAATATTGGATACATTTCTCATGTGCCTTTGTTCTGTCACACCGTGAGGAAAATTGTACCATGGCCAAGTATCATTAGGCTGTTGTGTCCAAGCGTTGCTCTTGGGCCTCACTGACAAAGCTGCACCGCTCATGGAAATTGACTGCCCCATCCTGTTAATGGTGCAACAGCTCTGAACTCCTATCACCAAGCTCGAATGTTCAGGAAAAGGAAGAAGATCCCTCAAGAGAAAACATTTAGAAGGTGTTATGCTACCACTGGGGCTAATACCAAAATGCCCAGGCCACTAGCATGTTGCTGTATCATTCTTCCCATCATATTTTTGGCTACACTTTTAATCCATGATACTTTTACCCAGCTTGTGAGATAACACAGAAGGAAACTGTTGCCCAGATTAGTCTTTTTGACCTTTGGCACAGTCAGTAAATTTCTAAAAATGTTTTAAAAATCATGGTCAGTGCTGGGCATACCACTTCAAAAATGATCTAACAACAAGTAGACAATGGTTATAAATGGCAAGCAAAGATAAGTACAGCTATGGAAACAGTTTTGCATAACAAGAGACTAAAAGTATATGGCTGCTTAATAGGAATCACACTAAAAATTTACGAGGCAATGAATACAGCAGATAAGTAAATCAGAAAAACCAATATATCTATTCTCAAGAAGGCATAACACAAGGAGACACACTGTGGAATTAAAAGGTGCCAAGCAAGAAAAGGGATGATTCTTCCAACACTAAAAAGAAAAGTTTTACTGCCTTGTTCAGTTCAAGTAGGGCTGGTGCTCTATTTTGTCATTACTCTAAGGGATACCTCATAAGAAATTACTGTGTTTATGGTAAAAAACACATGTTGAAACACACTGCCTTTGCCCCTAACACTTCTCTCACTGAGAAGAGTCAAGCGAAGAAATGACAAAGCACCAACTTTCAGCATTTTACTCTGTAGTCTTTTGTTTCTTAGAGAAAATGGTATTAATGCATTATAAAAGATTGGGTTTTCCAAAATAAGACAAATGAAACATTAAAATGAAACAGTGAAAATACTGTTCTCTCCCCAAGAATTCTTACAAATAGGGTTCTGTAGGAACAAAAGTGTTAAGTGAAAGTGTGTTATCTTTGAAATAAAGACTTGAAGTAAAGTTAATCAAAGTGGTTTGAATAGAACAAGTTAAAATTGAAATAGTCTTCAAAAGGAAAATATACAATTGAGTGAGAAGAGCATATGCAATTCACAAAGTTACATTAGATAGGATAAAACTAAGCTATGTGTTCTGAAAACATACAAATCATTGTGAATTCCTACCACAAACAGATAAAAGAAAGTGAATTTCAAATGCTACATGCACACTTAGTGGGATACATATCATCCTGCTTGTAAAACGTCTATAGGTTTATGTAAATGTTGAGATTAGTCTTTTTTCTTTCAGAGATTTTCAGCACTTTGAGCTACAGCCAACAAGTGGAACTTCTGCTCACAGAGATGATGTTTTAATGATGCCTGGCTCTCACTGCTGTCTTGTCACCTCTTGCCACTCCAAGAGTCACGCAGCCACTTGACCACTCCTCCACCAGCTGGACTGGGGAGAGTATCAGAAGGGTAAAAGCTGGAGAACTCATGGCTTGAGATAAAGACAGTTTAACAAAGAAAGCAAAAGCCATGCAAAAAAACAAAGCAAAATGAGGCATTCATTCCCTGTTTTCCATGGGCAGGCAGGTGTTCAGCCATCTGCAGGAGGGCAGGGCTGCATCATGTGTAACAGTGACTTGGGAAGACAAATTCCATCACTCCAAATATCCCCCCATTTCTTCTTCTTCTCCCCCACTTTATATATTGAGCATTCCATATGGTCTGGAATATCCCTGTGGTCAGTAAGGGTCACCTGTCCCCACTGTGTCTCCTCCCAAACTCCTGTGCACCCCCAGCTTCCCTTGCCACATGGCAGTATGAAAGCAGAAAAGGCCTTGGCTCTGTGTAAACCCTGCTCTGCAATAACAAAAACATCTCTGTTATCAAACCTGTGTTCAGCACAAATCCAAAACACAGCCCCATACTCACCACCGTGAAGAAAATGAACTCTACCCCAGCCAAAACTAGCACAGACCCATACTAAATTTCAGTGCAAAATTGCCTAAGAATTCGCATAAGCCACTGATTTTCTTCTCCCTGTTTCTTCTCTCCTATTTCTCCCACCTAACTGGTGGACCACCTATGGTCACCTATTTGGTGGCTCAAATAGAAAAATGTGAGCTGTCACTAGAGCTGGAGGTGTCCAGAGGAACCAACATGGGCATGTTATCTAACACTATGAGGTTAAGTAGTCAGGTCAAGGTCCTGACCAATCATGAAATCATCCAGTAATGAAATGTCCCCTTCAATCCAGTGGACAAGCTGATCCAAAACCTTTGGAAACCCACCTGGCTTCAACAAGCTTGAGAGCAAATTTTCATGAGGTTCCTAAAACCTTGCCTTATAAAGCCTCTCTTGCAGGTGAAATTCTAAAGGGAAAGATACTGGGAGATTTGATCAACAAGAGCTTTATTCAGATTTCTTAGCTGCCCAAATGTATTGAATTGGAATTTCAAGGTTTACAGGTCTGAAGAGCTTCAACTGACAACTTTGTCTACTCCACTATAGACTGTATATTTCCCATCATGTGAGCTCTTAGTGGAACAAAGCATCATACAAAGAGCCTCTTATAAAGTGTGAATTGAACAAAACCAGTGAGTACTCTCAGAAGTAAGATGGCACAAAAATCTTCTCATTTCCTTGATCTAAATGTAAGTCAAAATAATTTACTCTGGTTTGCCTTTAAGATGTATTTTGTTTTCAAGTCAGAAAAGAACACCTATTTCTAATGCTGCATTTCTAGTGTCTTTTAAGCATGTGAATTAAGACTTCATTACTGTTGCTTTAAAATAGAATACTTCATATTTAAGAGCACTACATTTGAAGTGACATGCAATGCAAAAAATTAGCTCTGTTTTCAAATGAACTCCAGGTTGGACAAAATACTCCATTGCCTCCCTATGAATCAAGCAGTGAAAGAATAAAAGTAAAGTAATTTCTGTCTCAGCCTTGTAAGCCAAATCTTGGAATTGTCTCTTGCACACAGCATTGAAACAGAAGGAATAGAGTGTCTCTGTGTATTAGGGAGCATTTTTGATCTCATATATCACTGTCATTTTGGTGCTGTAATTCCAGAAAGTCAGCTAATCTTCTTCTACATTCACATCAACACAAATCATTTAAAATAATAATTTGAGGTGTTGTGGGTTTTTTTATAATTTGTCTTCTTCAGAACTCCTTCTGCCTGTTCTTCCCTCCACAATAGATGGATAAAGCAGATGTGCCACTAGTGAGCATTTTTAGCCAAATACCTTGCTGAGTTCAACCCACGTGTCTGCCTAACAATGAGCATGGTATTCCTTGCAGTGGGCTTGAGGCATTAGAAGAGGATTTAGTGTCACCACTTTCCAAGCCGTATAACAAATCCTTATAAAATATTACAGCAAATAATAAAGGGACCCTCTTGTACACACCTCAGCTCAAAAGCAGCCACTCAAAAGGAAGCAGAATGACTGAAAAGGAAGCGTAACTCAGTGAAGTATTTTCTGAGATTTTTTAAAATGTCAACCAAAGTCTGCTTGTCACTGGACATGCACAAATTACTTCTTGTGAAGATTGCTGGAAGACGAAAGTTAAAATGAGAACTGCTGGCAAGAATTGTAGAGATACAACTGTTGGCTACAGAAATCTTCTTAGGACTCTGAAAGCAAAAGGCTAGCAACTTTTTAGACTCTTGTAGTCAAGTCGAGAGCGAAGAGAAAAGGTCAGTTCCCTGTGGCTGGGGAAAGCAGGATTGACGAGCTGGCAAAAGGGAAGAGTATTCCTGAGTAGTTTAGAACTAAAAATATTCTTAGAGGTGTGAGAAGCACCAGATTTGTCAGGCAGACAAAGAAAAACTTGGATTCTTGTAAGCAAAAGGCTAACAGCAGATTTTTGTAGCTGGTGAATCAATTATCTCAGTGGGGAATATTTAGGCAGTGAAAAGCTGGAAGAGATGATGGAGGGATTCAGCAGTTTTGACACTGGCAAATTTTTAACTACAAAGACTAGAAAGGTGAAACAAAGGAGACTCAGATCAGGCACTCAGTGGAATTATAGCAAGATGGTAAATAAACCCTGGTGTTCTCCACTTAAGAAGTGGTCTGTGGGCTATTTTATGCCTAAACACATTGCATCTGATTTCCAGAACCCTGGCAAGTTTTGCTTTGAAAACTTAACACTTTTCTAAACAGCACAAGTTAAAAATGAAAGCAAAAACTTCTAAATGGAGCAGCTAATTTGAACCTTCTGGGTAAGGGGGACAAAATAAACAGGGATAAAGGGCCTCATCTTTGGAGATGCAGAGGTTCCATCACTGCTTCCCTAAAATGCACAGTCTTTCAGGGCTAGCTTTCTGCCTGCACTGTGCAGAGCAGCTCTGTTGTACTTCAGAGTGTGCCGGGACTCTGCTGTGCACCCACCGTGGGGATGCCTTGCTCAGCCTTCCCAGAGTGACCTGAAGTGACACCCTGATGATTAGTGAGGCTCATATTATTGGACTCCTCAAGTGCATGCTGGGACTGCAGGGGGTAGGCTCTGCTCGGACAGCACACATCTGTCTATGTGATCAGAATGACCAATCTACCTTTATGAGATTCTTTTAAAACAAAGAAGGATCTTTGTTAGGCCCTGGGGGGCCCTTACCACCAGCATGAAGAGTACTTATTAACCATAAAACCATGTTTAAACTGATAATACTCAGTATTCCTGCAGGGGAATGAAAATCACCAGGCTTGCTTGGGCAAAGGTAACTTTGTGACACAGACCCAACAGACAGACCCACACCCCAGCCTGTGGCCCCAGGCTCTCCAGACGTGACTGCTAACTCCTAGCTTTGCTAGACTGGCTGCATCAGAAGTGTCCTCCCCATGCCTTTTAGGTTAAACCTGGGTTCTGAATATTGTCAGTTAATTCTCTGACTTCATGCCTGCCAGATTTCGCTAGTGGTATACCTGATTTCAAAATCACTTCTGTGTTTCTATTTAGCCTCCACACATATAATTACAGTGATGTGGTATCACTACAGCTGGCTGCTCACATTGGCTCCCCTGTGTTAAAAGGGAAGGAGGCTTTGTCTTTTCAGACTATTTATTTTATTTTTTTTTTTTCTCTTTAACCCATAGCTTTCAGCAGCATTGAAACAAAGGACTGAGATTTTTTTGAAAGTTACCTGAAAAATTCAGGCCTTCCTTTACCAATTTGTTTAGTTCTGTGATCTTCCAGACCTAGGTGGGACATTGTGGAAAACAAAAAGAAGAAGAAATAAGAGCAAAATGCAAATGTGATAAAATGCATCTAGAAAGGAAATAAGGAACAGAGAGTCAAAAGGAATGATTTCCAAAACGTTTCTAAACGTGCATGTCTTTATGCCATACCAGTGTCAATGTGTGTTGACACAGCCATCAGAGCTGTCTCTCTGGGACTCAACATTTCCCAAGGTTAGACATTATACAGAGAAGAGACTTGTGCCTGTCTCACTTTGCATTTCTTTTGAAGAGCAATATGAAGGCAGAGACTTGGATTCTGTTTAAAAGAAAAGAAGGTGAAGCAAGATGCAAACAATTATTTCACCCATCCCACTTAAATTTCTCATTTTCAAACCTCCCGTGTCTTAAGTTCTTGAACATTTAGTCCTACTCAATACAAGTAGTCTCAGGAAGGAATTAAGGATCGGAGTCCCAGAAAAGCACATGATTTATCTGTATAAATAAGAATTAGGGAGAAGTCCAAGTAGCCATCCTCCACAGATCTGTGGGTAAAATGGTAAAACTCTATTTCTTCATAAGCTCAGAATCAGAATTGCATTTTATGGCACCTGGAAACGTTCTGCAATAGACAGATCTGTATAAATCGATTGTCTTTAATCTGAACCAAACTTCACTGGCAAGTTGGCAGTTCTGTAGTAGATTTCTTTTTTGAGTTTGTGTTGACTCTGACATTTTGAATTTTATTTCTTCACTGAGGCCATATGAAGGTAGATAGGAGACAACACCTACAAACTCCCAGCATGAGAAGGGAAATGATAGTAAAACTTCCCCTCTTGTGTAACACTAGCAGTGAAGAAGTATAAATGCACAGATATCTGTGAGTCCTCCTTGAAAAATAAAGAATGCAATCTATAACTAGCAGTTTGCTTTCCTGTGAGACCATGGTACACGTCAGAGTCAGAGCTGAAGGTGACACACAGAGGTTTCACGCTTATCTGCATAGATTAAGAGGCTATTGAAAATACTTAACAGCCTACAGTACACTTTAAAATATTGCAGAAAGCTGAGCAGAGGTGGAAAATAAAATATAATTATTTATCACTTAGGCACATATTTGTATATGTGTGAGAATTTCTATACAGATATGAAAAGAAAATGTCATAACTATCAAATATAAAAGCACCAATCATAATGAAATCTAAGGTAAGATATTGAAAGGAAGCCACAACAAAGGTCAAGGTTGACTATCTGAATCCTAAATAGGTAAGTCATTGACAGCTACAAAAAATTACTTAAATAACTCTAGGATAGCTCATTTAGCTGTGCATGTAGGAGATATCCATTTCAATCTCTGAAATACTGGCTACTGTCAAAGCAAACTTTTGCATTAGACCTTCTTCAAAATGTGGACAGTGCCTGCTATTGTGTGGTGATGACACAAAGCACAAAGGAGGGTGAAGGTGCACTTTTAATTTGTGCAATTGCCAAACAAAATCACTGGCAGTGAAGCAGCATAAATTAAATACCAGGAGTGGCAAATAGAAGAACAGGGACTGCAAGTGAAATAATCTATTCATAATTAAAAATTGATTGGAGATTCCTTGTGGTTAAAATAAAAGAGATCACTTCATGCCTAGCTGTGAATGGACTTCAGTTTGGTACTGACTGAAGACTGTAATGTCATTAGCTCTTTACAATCCTAACCATATGCTTCCTCTCCTAGCTCCATCATAAAAATCCCAAACAGGTTAAGTATTAATTACCTCCTTCCTTCATTCATAGGTGCTATGAAGAATTCAGTCTCAAAGTAGCATCCATATTGCATATTCATTGAACTGATGGAGCTGAAAACTGAAATACCATAGAGATGCCAAAATAGTGACACTGCACTGTACTGCAATGTTTCAGGAAAGACGGGAAGGTTCCCTAAAGATTTGTGGGATTTATGTAGGAGATTTTATGGCAACACTAAGTACATGGTGCTGCTGGCAGAAGCTCCTTCACTCACCAAGTGGTGGGCTGGGCTTTGTGCTGGAGACCTGATTTTGGCTGCAGGGCCCCTCCTAGGGCATGTGCAGCAGGATGGGACAGGGTGGCCCTGGAGCGGTTCTGGGCCAGTGTCTGGCACCACAAGGAGCTGCAGCTGCCACAGCATGACTGTGGGTCAGAGTGTGGGTCACCTGGACACACCACAACTCCTCACAGCTGCCATTTAGGCGAGAGGAAGGGAGCTGGGTAAACTTGCTCCTCAAAAATAATGGAGAAGACAGATGCGCCATCATCGCTGGGTTTCTTTTGCATTTCTTTTCAACAAGATGGAATTTGAATGAGTCCTCATCATCCCTGCATGCTACAAAAATCCTTTCCACATACCTCCCCTTTCCCTCCAGATTTAGTCCCAGCACCATGTCCACGTGACATAAAAACCTACCTTGCCCATTGTATCATTTTCAGATGCCTAAAAGGCTCTTTCTTTGCATAAATGCCTGGAATTTGGGTTAAAGAAAATTAGGATTAATAAATTTATTCCTAAAGCACTCCCCCTGCTGATGGACTCTGAGAGAACTGTACTATATATTTATAAAATGTAGGAAAACATAAGAATGGTCACTGAAAAAATCTTGATAACCTGTAAGAGGGATAAAATAAGACAATGAAAAGGTAATGACTCACAAGAAAAAAAGAGCAAAGACTGTGGTAGGAAGACATGAATATGGAATAATCATATAAAGAATTTTCTAAGAGGTAAGAGAACTTTCTTATATTTCTCAGTTAGGAGGAAAAGGGATCTTTGAATTCCCTTTAGTGTGGAGCAATTTCAGCAGCTTAGGACTGCTCCAGCACACTCCTCACTGCTGGAGCGTGGCATTCCCTGAGGTGGCAGTGCTTGGTGGAGATTGCTGCATGAGAAGGGCTCGGTGTGTGCTGAGGGAATTCAATGGGTACGAGCCTCAGGGAGGATGCTGTGAGTGCTGCCCAGGCTCAGACCATTCCCAGCTCCTAAAAGCCCTTCCCTGCCTACTCAAATCAAGCAGTTTCTTCTTAGGCAGGCCATGTAAAACAATCCTGTAATGCACTAATGGCTAAAAATGGAGGCCTGAGCAAGCATGCATGTTGACAGCTTTGAAACGCGGAGAGAGGAGTGGAGAGCAAGGGAGAGGTGTGGAAGGGGCCCTTACTGACAATCATGATAAATGTTTGCGGCTTTTCTTTCACACTTGGAAGTGTAACAAACACCAGGCTAAGCATTTGCAGGTAGGAATTTGGGCAATCTTTATTTAATGTTAAACTCTATGTGTAATACTATTGTGTGGCTTTATTAGTACAATCTGTTTCTACCTCTCCCTCTTCCTTGTGCCTACTCCCTTCAGCTCCCAGTGCAGTCAGACATGGAAATTACGGATGACCTGTTTCTACTGACAACCTTCTCTCACATCTTTAGAAACAATCATACATTTTTAAAGGGCTGTAAATATAGGTCTCGTAGTATTACTTATAAATCTATCCAGCTTTTATTTTTCACAATAGCCAACAGTTCTTCCTGTTGGTAGCCTTTCCAAAAGATGGAAAACTGTCACAATGGTAAGTCATTAGAAAGGGGAAAAAAAAATAATCAGAAAGCTTTTCCATGGCATTAACCAGATAATCCAGTCCACATGTAGCTCTGCACATGAGCAAGTGACCCCACAGACTGGAGCAGGTCTCCACACACATGTGTAAATCAAGGCAGCATAGTTCTGTTTGCAGGATCTGAGTTCTGCTTCAGTTCTGAAACAGAGTAAGATTCACATGGTTGTGATTCACATTGAGTTTGAGCCTCAAATTTGAACATGCCAGCTTGTCATCAAGCTAGCTGCCTTTATTTTATTTTTGTGTTTTCCTTTGTCAGTGCAAGCTTCTTATATTTCAGGCATATATATATTTTGCGAGGCAGCTCAGTCTGCTGAGCCAGGATCTTTCATCAAGGAAAGAAAAGTGCATTGCTTGATCCTTAGAGAAAGAAGAAAACGTTTCTTGCTTTTTGGAATACATTCAAACTGTCTGTAACACCTTTAAATACTATACAAGTAGTGCAATTTGTCATAAATTAAACTATAAATGGGTTTTAAAACACACATAGTCTGATTAGCATGTGACCAAGTATAGCAGTCAATAGCAGTCAATAACATATCCTGATACAATTCTACAGAACTAGGGGTCTCTAAAGATTTTCCTGAATCTTCTGTGTTTAAAAAGACTAATGGATTCACTGTTTTGCAGCATAATTCTCATTTTTGTTACAATATCCCTCCTAATTTTGTACTCAAATCTTCTGTAAACCATGATTTAATGTGTTTTCAGCTTTGTTCCTCAGATCTTCAGGGGCAACAAACCCACCACCACAGAGAAAAATTGCCAATCCCAAATTTTGTCTCCGTCATTAAGATATTAAACAAGCAAGAAATCAATTAGTATTTTCTTGTAAGGAAACCAAAATAGTTCAGGTATTTCCATACTGATGAATGAGCAAAAAGAAAGATGGTTACCCTTTCCAGTTCTGTATCACTTCTACACTTTATCCTCTCATTACGGGCCAAAGGCTGTGGCAGATACCCATTTTGGGCACCATGCATCACTGTCATGACTCTGTCTTGAGGACAAGAGTAGAATCACATTTGGACAAGCAGATTAAGATTAAAAGCACAGAAACTCAATACCATCTCATGTCTGTGAAGACACAACCAGTAAAGGAAGCTGTATTTCTACTTTTCTTTCTCACAGTCCTATGGAATTAAGCTTCAATTAAGTGATGTGACCCTAATGTGTGGCCTTGCCATATTCCAAAATTCCAATCTGTGCTGGAAAAGCTTGACCAGTTTTCTCCAGGTGGTGTTCCCTCTCCCAGGTCCATATTCAACATCCAAGATTAGCCCTGGGGAAAACTTCATTGAATAGAAGTCATATTTTAGTATTAAACAGACATTTTTCTTTATACAATAACTTTAAACTAGAGTGAAGAAAACTGAAAATTTCATCATGAAGTTGCAAACTGCTTTTCTGCAGAACTGCTTTTATCAAATTTTTCCGCTTCTCACAATTACAGTAGAAATAAAGGAAAAATCATGACTGCTATTCTTTATTTTATTTTACTTGAAATTTCATGAGCAGTTTTCATTATCACCAGCACACAGAGAACTAAGACCTTCTTCTTAAGTTACACTAATATATTGGTGACCATGGAAAAACTAAAGAGTCAAAAGCAGAATCTGATCTCTGCATCCTCTAGTCAACAAAAATAATGCAGTAAGTACACATTAAAACAATAGCACTTTGCTAATTTAATAGTACCTATGTGAAATGTCATATGTGGTCAGCATGCTTTGAACTATAAAATATCTTTATATGTTTAAAGGATAGAACCGTACAAGGTATTTCATGTAGCATTTTATAGCATACCCATATATCTTTTTATACATGTGCCAGAGAATCAAAGAGATCTTTTAGCTTCATGCTATGTGATGTTTTCATTAGATACTTTTATAATGTGGTAGTGATTTTAGAGTTTATCTCTCTATAGTATAGTCCACTGCCTGGATCTTTTTCTCAACAGCTTCCTTATGGCTAGGTGATGGTTTGAAAACTTGGGATTACTTCCAAAAAGCATAAGCAGAAGAGAGTTGTTCTAACTGAAAACAATTTTGCTAAATAAAAAATAATATTTCTATAAATATGTATTAACTGTAGGCTGCCTTAATTTATGTGTTTGCAGATCAGTTCTGCTTGTGTATACTGGATACTGTAGAATACTGTACAAAATTCAGCCCTTTCATGACTGTATTGAAATCAACACAATGGGATAATTGTGAAGAGTTTTTGGCAAATTAAATAAAAGTAACATTAGGATAAATCAAGATAATTAATTAGATAGTCCAAACTCCCCTCCCCTCACCTTCCCTTCCCACACCTTCCTGCACCTTCCCAGGATGATGATGAAATCTGAACAGTATTTGAGCCCAATACAGACAAAAGCCTGTCAGTTATGGCTGAGAATTTTGACTACTTCCAATTTAAAAAAAAACCAGAACCAACGTGAACTAGAGCAGGTTTTGAACAGAGGAAGAGTCAGCAAAACCAGAAACAACTCACAACTTCTAACCACAGCCACCAGAGAATAAAAACAGCAAGTTTGTATTCCTTGGTTTGCTTTGTGTTTTGCTTTGGGAGTCTTACAGACACCAGACTTTGATTCTTCCCAACCAGGAGTAGGTATACATTTGAGTTTTTTAAGCATATACTTAGGATATTTATGGCTACCACTTCCATTTCAAGCCAAAACAACACAGATCCTTCTCTGGTATGAAATGCTTGTTTCAGAGAAGAAATGCCAAGTAACACTGGTGATTTTCAAGTCACATTTGGAATCTCTGCCACAGGTCAAACAGCTGTCAAATTGATTGGTACTCCAAATCAACAGACAAGGCACACATTTTCACATCTGTTCAAACCACCAAACCAATTGTTTTGTCTTTTGTTTGCTTGCAGACTAAGGCTCAAAATGCAATTAAGGCTCTGTGCCTGAACCATGTCAGAACTATAAGAGTTAAAAGCACATCTGATGGTAAACTGAGGACAGCCTTACAGAGATGAAAAAATGGGACACCTCTTTGGTCAAGCTCTGCTTCAGAAAGAAGAAATCTGTGATATGCAGCCTGGCATCTGGCCTAAATTATTTAATATGTTACAAGGTTCACAGTTTTGGCATCTCTGCCTTTCATTGTTCCTTACAGGTTTACAGTGCCCAGGTTACAGCCATTCCTGGCAGCCTCTGGAAGCCCTTCCCTACAAGGAGGCCGTTCATCATTGTATCTCTAGGCAGTCTGGGGTCTCCAACTTCAGTGCATAAAGCTGCCCTTGGAGCAAAACACAGAGTGTGCTGTTAACTATTTAACTGTTACCCAAATGAAACTCATATATTACAGTCTTAGAGTAAAAATAAAACAGAACAACACAGTTTTAATTGCTATTTCTACAATAAAATCGTGGCTTATTTATAAGTTGGGATTTTATTACCCATTGCAATTGATACCCATTTTATCTGGAAGTTCATGGTGGGCAACAAAGGACTGCTCAAAATTTTTTTCGTTATTTTTCTATGAAAGCATAACTGCATCTTAAAATATGGTAAAGTAATTTATAAGTGAAATGAAAAAAGCTTACATGGAAGATTACATAAAATACATCTGTCTTTTCAAACCATTGAGATATATAAACAACTCATTGAAAACTGAAAAAGCCAAAGAAAAGGACAAAAGACCTTTTAATGAGAAGCTGTTTTGAACAGATATTTTTCTGCTTTGAAAAAGACAGGATGTTACTTTGTTCCTAGGAAGATTATCTCAAATGAACAGGAAAAATACCAAAAATTTTAGTGAGCCCTGTCCCTAAGAGAGTTTATGCTAAAGCTTATGAAAAGAAAAAAAAAAGCTGCAAGTGGAGATGTCATTTTAAATAGAATCCAGGCTCTTATTTTTCCATTGCAAGGAGTTTTCTTTTATGTCAAATGAAATTTTAAGATCACCTATGAATTTGCAACTGAACCCTTTACTGCCAAATCTGATTCCAATCCCTAAAAAATCTGTTTCTGTAATATGGCCAGCAGTGCAGTAACTTCTAAAAGGTAGCCAGACATATTGGCAAAAAATATATGTGGTTAATCAACTAAAACTATGTAGAGGTTTGGGAACAATCAATCAATTTCCAGAACCTTTAAGGCATGCAGTTGCTGTGAGGATATTCAAGAACAATACTAATACTAATGGCTAACATACACAGATGTTTTTGAGATGGTCTTGTCTTTATTTTTTTTATTTTCAAGATGCTTCTGCACAATTTTTGGCTGCACTGTTAGACAAAAATAAACCCACCACAAATAAATTCCTGATAATTATACAAATGTAGAGGGACAATAGGTGTCACTTTGCACCAAGGTAAAATAAGCACTATCAAAAAGAGGTTTGTGTTCAACCAGTGGTGTTTTCTCAGTCTTTGCTTACCCACATAATGGCTTGGAGACTTAAACAGGGACTTAGGCAAAAATGCAGAGAACTGCATGCAACACTGGAATTTTGCAAGCTCTCTGAGTTAGTCCTTGAGGCATTGTAGCTGGTAACTTGAAAGATGCTTAAGCAACTTGAAAACATTTCTCCTGTGTATATGCAGAATATGTCTCATTTTTAATAAACAAAGCTGAGCTGCCCACTCAACTTCCAACTTCACACTTCAGCCTGCCTGGCATCCAGGAACTCTCTCTGCTAAATTCCTTGAGGGGCTCATTAAAATACATTGCACAAAGTCACCCCTAAAACATGGCAGCATGGAACAGAGACCATAAAACATACTTGCACTTTCTGAAGTTCTTTAGAATAGCTGGAGGAGGATTCTAACCACTCTTATGCTCCCATCATACCTCAGTACTGTGGTCTGAGCTCTGACCAAAGAGATGTGTGACCAAGGTTCACTTCCTGGCTGTATCTCAGAGGATTTTAACTCCCATTCCCCACTTCCTGACTCAATATACATCAGGTTGCTGGCTTCCATCCCGAGAGAGGTTTGTGTATGTATATTACATTAAACTCTTCTTGCATAAGTTAGCAGACTCAGCAGAGGAACAAGGAGATAGGCAACAGCAGCGTCCATGTGAGGACAGTACCTAATTCACCATGTGTTCTACAGTAAATTATGGAATTGCCTTTAATCTCCTTAAAAACACTTTCAGAAATCTGTGATCAAAGTAGACATAATAGCCCTGTCACATGAAATGAAAGCCCATATTTTTGCCCTTAAACTACCATAATCCTGTTTAGGTTGTCTGAGAAATAGAAGTGCTTGGGTTCCACAGTCCTTCTCTCCCTGATCAAACCAGCTGCTTTCCAACTCTGGAATCCTGATTCTGATGGAGGCTACTCTCTCCATAGGTAACAAGCAGAGATGATCTTCTCCTGAACTGGCACCATCTAGTTGTTTAGAAGTTTTTATACGGATCAGTAGCTACTGGATTGTGCCTTGCAAGCAGATGAACTGAAACTGACTGAATTATTTTTGTAAAAAAATCTGTAAAAAATTGTGCCAAACACATAGCTTTAATTTTCTGCATAAATATGACAAGTTGCATCATTGTTAATATGATGATTTTCAAAATCAGTTTAGGATATTTCCAAAACTACTATGGTCATCCAGATCAAGGTGGAAGATTGGCTTAAACTTTACCTGAGTATTTTGGAAACACAACTTTTATGACATAGAACCCAATTATTCTTTTTCATGTTTTTCTCCTGCCATGGCTCCATTTGTTCCAGAGGTCACAGTTACAAATTTTAAAGATTTTCAGGTGATTTTGATTAATATTACCTTGATAAACTTTTATAAAGCAGATCAGATTACTCTGCCGTATGAGTCAGTTAACTATGCTCCTATTTATTTGAGGAGCAGTTCTTGTTTTCAACTATGTTAAAACATTTTATAACCTTGAATATTTTTTTCATTTCTCTTAAAGGTTAGCAGCAATTCTCCCGCACAGAGAACATTTGTGATCCCAAATTATTAACAGAATCTGTGTCTAGACTAAATACTACGTTTTAAAGCAAAGTATTTCAAAAACCAGCTACTCCTCGATTTACATACCCAGGCTTAAATTTTAGGTATTTGTTTCCACTGTAGTAGATGATGATGTCATTAACACCTAAATCAGGACAGAAAAATGCCTGGTTTTAGGTGTTAGTGACATCAAAACTAATTCAGGGAGCACATTGCTCCCAGAACTCCTAGGCCTGGCAAGAAAAAGAACTGATGTCAAAACACACTTACTTATGTAAAAGATCATCTCTAAGACAAAAACTAACCAAGATCTCACTGTGGAGATCTTAAAAAACTTAAAAAATAAGTTTAAAAAAAAAAAAGATTTTGCTGTTCACACAGAATAGGGTTGAAAATATGTGTAAAAAGTATGTTTTGGTGTTTTGAAGTGGTTTGCTTCTAACAATAGAACTGCACACTCATCACTAGTCATGGGATAAATGTGGTTTGGGGGATCTGTGTTATGCCAAGATTCAAAGCATTTTATATGAGCTTTGTTTTGGAGCAATAGCAACGGCAAAAGTGAGCTGACATGCAGACAGTGGTGACTTCAAGCTTCTGAAAGCTACATGATCACTTAAGATCCAATGCTTCAAAAAGTCCCGTGTGACATGAAAACATCCGACCCACTAACCAGCTGCGAGACTTTCCCAGACTCTCATCAGCAGATGTACCTTCACAAGCTCTGCTAGAGCCCAAAGGAGAGTAAACTCCCTTCCTCCACAAGCCTTTTGCAACTCTCAGTGGGCTGTGCTTCATCTCTTTAAAAAACTGACTGGTTTATGTCCATTACTGGCTTTGTACTGCTTCTCCTGGGAGGAAAATCTCAAGGGCTGCTGGTGCCTACAATAGTTAGCTGGGATAGTGTTCCAAGAAGCATAAGTACGTGATTATTTTCCAAATGCAATGTACTTTTTACACAGACTTCAGTATTGTGTGGCTATGGATATAAATCCAAATACTTAAGGATGTATATTCTATCAATTAATTATTATATATATTTTCCATTTTGTCTGCCCATGCTTACATTCACATGCACATTTTTCCCAGTTTCAGTTTTGTTGGGCCCCAATTCCTATGTGTAATGGGAAATGATGTTCTACACAGACACAGAACCCTCAAGAGTGTTTGACACCTCTTAATCCAGCTCCATCTTTCCTCTCTAAGGCTCCCTGCCCCTCACCCGTACGCCTTACACCACTGCAGATTATGGCCACAGCTACAAAGGCTGGGATAGACTAAGAAGGAATTTAGGGTCATCTGAGAAAATGAAACAAAGAGATCTAAGAGCCTTTGAGTGACTCTGCTACTGTCCTGTGTCACCTCTTGAATGTAATGAAAGGAGCCCATGTTACCTTGATTTTCATGAGACTCATACTTTTCATGACTCATACTTTGCTTTACATTAAGTTCAGATGAAAATAGTAGAATTGACAAGACCAGAAAAAGCAGGTCATCAGCACAGTCTGAACTTGCTTGTCTTACTCAGGTAAGTAGATACCATGATGTTAACACATAGTAAAGCCCCATTATTTCACATACATTAAGTGCCCACAGGATTAGGTCTCCCATTGGAGACTCAAGTGCTTCAAAATGAGTAAATAGTGAGGAGAGAAAGGGAAGGAGAGAAAAAGCCCTGATGAAGCATGAATGGAAAAAAGAGTGGCTATAACATCAATTGTTAAAGTACCAGTTATGTTCATGATATAAGGTGTCACCCATCTGTCATTTCATTTAAAGCAGAAGGTGGGGGTAGCCCCTACATGTCCAGTCCTGTAGTCTGCATATTTCTTTAACCTTTAAAAATCACTTCCACAATTTCTTTTAAACAGGGATTACCAAACTGGCAACAAACTATAAAAGTAAATGCGTTTACAATATGCCCTCTAGATAGCTTTACTGTCACGGAAATAGTTTTGCTGTGACCATGGGCCGTAGGAGCAAAAGGCTGGCAAAATTACATGGTTTGCTAGGATAAAATTCAGGTTTCAGCCAAAAGTTTTACTTCTAACCTACAGCCGTCTCAGCTGTGAAGTGCTTATTAAGTTCCTCTCCTGACCACAGGACCTGCAATTTGTAAATGCTGCAGGTGTGAAGGCATTGTGTGGCACTTTTAGGTTAGTGAAAGAAGATTGTTATTCATGGGTGAAATATTCCATTTATTCAGTGGAAGAGGAGTAATGTGTGTGGGGGTGGAGAGTGCAAAGCTGATGATAGAAAGACATAAATAGAAACAGACTTCTACAGAGCACCTCAGCCATTCCATTGTATTCCACTGCTTCAAGCATTTAAGTCTCCTCATAATGGCCAAGTGCTGGGATTTTACTTCTAATGACACAAGCTTGCTGTGTCTCCTGCCACTAAACTATTTTTAAAAGTTTACCTAATCTTACTTAATTTTTTATGGAGTAATAATGATGATGCCAGACCATAGTAAGCCAGTGGTTTCTCTATCTTCTTCTATATCTTCTGTAGAGTTGAGTGTGATTAGACTGTCAACAGCTCTCATTCATGTAAGAACACATCCCTGTTAAGTTGTGACTGAGACTTGGCTTCATAAATACAGTATTATTTTAGAGTTATATACTCGGAGGTTGGTGGAGGACTTCTGAGGGACAACTATATTTTCTGCTTTCGGTGAGATTCTGACAGTGTCTCTGATGTATCACTATGAAGTTGTTAAGATAGAATATATGAATGTTTACTGCACTTGTTGTCAGGGCAGCAATGTAAAAAATACATTTCATGTAGTTATATTACATGTAGCAAAGGTCATAGACTCAGTACTGCGAAGAACATTGAAAAGTCATTTTTAATGACTACACTGAATCCCTCATTTTTCTATTTTCTTTTCTAATTTGGCTACAGGCATGTGGGAGTCTGAATTTTTCAGCTCCAAGTGTGCTGCATTTTTAAGTCAGCTGGGGAGGGATAAGCAAATACACATGAGTTTTAATGCTGGCTGACATACTGAAGTATTGACAAACCCCACAACAAAAAAAGAAAAAACAACAACAACAACAACAACAACAACAACAACAACAAAAAACAAAAAAAAAAACCACAAAACCAGAAACAAGCATATCAAAGCAGATGTAGACAAACATCTAACACGATTTAAGTCCTAAGACAATTTTTTCTTTAAAGAGAAGTTCAGAAAGGTTATGGGTTAACACTGAAACCTCTTCCTGAGTAACATAGCAGATTCCCTTGCTTACATCTCTTCTGCGTTACTGGCAGCTGCTGAGTAGACAGTAATATTTCTCCTTACTAACATTAAATGGAGAATATTCTATCCCAGTGAAGCTTGGAGAAACTTAAGCAACGTCTGAATTCACCTAGCACTCAAATTAAAGGGGGAGTTGTCTCTGCCAGGGCTTATTTTCTGCTAGATCATGAAATCTTTACAATTGTCAGAGCCTCAACACCTCATTCATGAGACATGGGCATGATTAAGTACCGACTCAAGGAGACTAATACCTCCCCTCCAGTTACCAGCACACATCCCCCTGCACCATTTGCAAGACCCCAAGCACTGGTGGGAGCAAATACTGATCAGCATTCAAGATTCCAGCAAACCTCCAACAATAGCGCTAAAGTTGGAAGCTGATAGTAATAGCAACAGGAACAACAATGGCACTTTCATCTGTTTTCTACCAAAGGGTTTTTTTTAGCATTTAAATATATAACAGTACATTGCAAGCCTGAATCAAAAGACAAGTGGAAGAGAATTTTGAACCCGCATTTCCTTCAGACACACATTACTTCAGGCATCTGAAGAAAGTGTCGAACAGCTTCCCCACCCACTTTCTCAAAGTGGAGGAGAAATTGCTCTCAAATGTTGGTTATAAACTTGTAATCTGAACTCCAGCCACTCGGCAGGGCTGCAGAAGAATTTACGATGTGCTAAATATTTCCTTTGTTCTTCCCAGTGGTAGCCTGCTGTAGCAATTAGAAAGCAACTGACTGCACATGTAAACTGTGGCTCTTTTCTAAAAAATTGTTGATAATTGTTAAAAGCCTTCCTAAGCAGGACTTGCTCTGCTAATACTGCAATACTTTAAGTGTGTCTGTATTAATTGTCTGTAGGATTTTTTTCTCATCTTCTAATCTTAGTTCTATGTCCTCTAGGTACCTTACTGCTGGGACAGAAAGAAGACACAATTATCAACCATTGCTATAATTCAGCCATTACTAACTGGGTTCCTGAATCCCTCTTTCTTTATTGGGCACCTACATGGCTTCCAAAGGAACGATGTGCTCATTTAAATGATCCAAACCACTACAGCAACATTTCTTTCCATTGCAGCATGAATATAATACAAAATAAATTGCCATTCTTGATTCCAACAAAGAAAACAGTGTCCTAAGCCATTCTATTGCTCACTGAGAGCACAGGATATCGAACCCCATGGTGGCAAATTTGGCGTAACCTTGCTATGAAGGAAATTGCAAAGAAATGTGCCTTGGAAAGACTGCAGGTTTTGCAAATAGGAAAGATGGCTTTAGGAGATATCTCCCCACCAACATCCATTGCCTGAGCCATAACTACAGAGAAGGTAATATGCAGGGCAAAGTGGACAAACTGGTACAGCTGCCATAGCAGGAGCACAGGGCACACAGAAGGTGGAGCCCACTAGCGAGAAAATGATAAACAAAAGCACTAAGCAGCTGAGACCACTGCTCTCCTGGGAGTGAAAGCTCAGGGTGAAGAATAGTTAGTTCTGCTGCGGGCAGCTTTAGCAAGCCTTTTGTGGTCAGTCACCTCCTGCCCAGGGCTCAGTATGCAGGTGCTGGCCAGCAGCCAAGGGCAGCCCCACAACCTTGCTGCCTGTGCTGCCTCTGCAAAAGAGGTTGGGAGCAGTGAGGAAGCCAGAGGGAAAGCTTCCTCTGCGTGCCAGCAGCAGGATCCATGGGATTTGGCCTTGGAATTCCTGTGGAGTCTTAACCACTACATCAAAGTCAGCTCCTTGGCATTTGTGTGCTATTGCTTAGGCCCCTGGCTTTCCTAATCCTGGGGATGGTATAGCATATTTTCCCTCTGAAGCCTGAGAGAAACACAGTTCCTCAGTCAAAAAGCAGCCGACATCCATCAAAAAATAACAGCAAAATACTACCTCTGGCAGGTGACCTTCAATGTAAACCACTGGACATACAAGTTGAAAGCAAGCTTTCACATACAGGCTTTAATTAGAGCACATGTTCCTCTGTGGTGGCCTTCGCCCTGTTGAACCACCTGGCAATGTCTGGAATCAAGTTATTTATAGTCTATACAATGAGAAGTCAAATGAGTTGGATGGTTCAGAGTTTTGGTAATGAGATACAGAGATTTCTGTTTTGGGCTTGCCGGGTCAGACTCAGGCTGGACTGGTGTTAGGGAGTGGAGGTTGTTGCCATCTAGCTGCTTCTCAGCAATATGTGTGAAATGGCACCCTTTTTTTTTGGGCACCCTTTGAAGGCCCTGAAGACAAACCAAGGAAGAAGGCAGGCTGAATACTTTCTTCCCCAGATTTGACCCTTACCAGGCAGAGCAAAGATGCTCCACAGCCAGCGCTTTAACACTTTCTTAAAAAATTGGTGAGACATGTTTTTCAGAGCAGATCCAAACTCCTTGTGCTGAAGCTGGCAGAACGAATTACAACTTGTTCTTCCTATACTAGTACATTTTAAATGTAAGCATGAATGAAGAGATTCTCCAGACAGAACTCACAGCTATGCCCATCTGCCACAAGAACAAGTCATGCTTTTACTCTGTGCTATTACATTGGCTGTGGTATTTCAAACACAGCCCTGCCATCAATTCTTTCATTCAAGACAACAGCCAGTTTGCTTCTTCAGCTAGCCAGCTTCTCATCACTGTTATGAATTAGTATTTTTTTTTTTGATTTTTAGGGCAAATCAATAACCTCTGAGATCAAATCGTCCCCTGTGCCCACGTGAGTGCTGAATATTGTTGCAGTTAGTTCTCACAGGACTAAAGGGTTCATCATTCTGACACTTCAGTCTCACTTCAGTTATGCCTTGAAGCATAACCTTCCCCAGTTCCCTTGTTACAGGGAGAATGCTGATGATCCCATCTTTTTGCAATTTTAGTAGTGATATCAGCAATAACTCAGTATTGCCCTCCTTTTGTGTCATCAGCCAAATATTGATATATGTGTCCTGGATTGCTTTTAATATTCAGCATTCTCATATATATATAAAAAGATACACCAGGTGATAGGAAGAATAGGAACAAGGAACAAAATTCAGTGGGAGCTGAAGAGAAAGTTAACACTTAGAGGCTATGTTCACAAAGACTGCAATCCACACCTGGAACTAACTATTTGATATTCTTAGTGCTCGTTTATTACTTGTTTCTTGGAGATGTATATTACAGGAGCACTGACATCACATGCATTTCCTCACTCTTTTTTTTTTCTTGCTTTGACCTACTGAGAGGAACACTTTTCTGCAGGCTCTGCCAGTGTAAGAGGATATCACTTGTCTCCTGGACTCTAACTTTCCATCAAACTGCAGTTGTAAATCTAAGCACTAAATTGATTAATTTTTAGCACTATGTGTTAAGGCAGAGCCAACAAGGCCAAAATACGATTAACTCATTAGGTACCACAGACACATTGCAGTAGTCCTTGCTGCAAAGAGCTTCTAATTCAAACAGACAAGACAGACCACAGATGTAAGGCAAAACAGAGGCAAAGTGAACAAGATAAGTCATCTAAATTCTAGAAAGGGCTCCAAATAGCACAACAACTTTTGATGATACATTACCAGAAAATCTAAATAAGATCCTACATTTTGGGTCTTTTTTAGCTGAACTGTATGAAGATGTTTGAAAGACCCTGTGTTAAGCATTTCCTCTTATAAGTGTATTGTAAATGTCATAGCATTTATATATGAAGTCTCTTACCCAAGGATTTTAAACAACTACCATTTAGTGCAACCTCCTCATTCTCCAATGCTTGGATAAATACTGATCTCAATTTACATACTGAAGCCTAGAAAGTCAGGAGACTGGCTTAGCATTCTTCTAGAGAATTCAAGCCAAGGCAAGACTCCAGGAGCAACATGTGTGGTTTTGCCTACTCACTAGGTGACATTTGCTTTGCATTCTACTGACCTATTTTGTAGTTATTCTGTGTTGGGGCCATCACACTCATAACTTAAAGCTTTTTGTTTTAAGCTCAGAGGTCTAGGAAAACTGGATGGAGGCAGAGGAGGAAGACAGAGCTGCGGTGAGTGGCAGAGAAAGCACAGGTTAATATTACAGCAGTGCTTTAACAGCTTGTGTGATGAAAGAAAAATCCTCCCCATTAGAGTTTTGGGGTATCTCTGATGAAACATGGTCATATCATTTATTTTTACCTCACTGATCACTGCATTTAGAACATTAACTAGAAGCGCAGCAACAATGAAATTAAAGTTATCAAAGTGCTGTTAAATTTCATCCACTTGAACATCAGCTAGAGTCACAGTACCTTGTGCCAACAGCCTCTGATTATTTTTATACTTTGTTTGACAGACACTTCTGGAAATGTCTTCTTGTTTTACGTCGTCAGCAGAGCTCTCAGGCTAAGTTCCTTACGTATCTCTCAATGCTGCTAAGCTGATTGGCATTTACTTGTACCCCCTCACTGTAAGAATCATGGAGTCTGACTTGGCAAGAATCATCTCCTTTTTTATCTTTATTTTGTTTTGAACAGAACAGCTGCCCTCCAAACTTTAGCCCATCTGGTCTTATTTGAAAAATGAAGGGGCAAAAATTAAAATCAGTTCTCACTAATTAGAGGAAAGTTGTGCATAAACAATTGAAAGGTCTTTTCATACTTATGGCCTGACATTTCCACAAAAAGTGTAATTGCTTGCATGGGTCTAAAGGGTTATGTTCTTTTTTTAAGTTGCATATGCTCTCTGCCAAATACTAGCTTGGACATGCTGTGAGTGATTTTTGGATCACTAGCTCTTGCTATTTTAGGCTCTGTCACAGCTTGAAATTGTAATTAATTCTGAGGATCCTGACAATCATAATTATGACTGTCCTGGTTTCTGATAAGGCTCACTTTTTTTTTTTTTTTTTTTTTTTTTTTTTTTTTTTTTTTTTTTTTTTTTTTTTTTTGGTTTTTTTTTTGGTAGGAAATTTTTGCGTTTTGTATTGGGAAAGAATGCTATACTGCAGATTTTCACACTGCAATAAAATTTCAATTTAAAAATTAAACACCTGCCATAGGGTTGGGCAGGAAACATGGTTCCTATACTACGAAACTTGTAAAGTTTTCATAAATGTTCCTGTCACAAATTCAAGATTCTCTGAAGCTCTACTTATAACATCACGCAAAGGAAAAGCCAATCAAAAGTGGCTTTTCATTGCAGTTTTGGATGCTTCAGATGCATAAAAGAGACAATTACAGGTTTACGCAGGTGGAACCATCCATGTTTTTCTAAAAAGTTAACACTAACTTGAGCAGCATCTTTAGTCCTTGATTAAGTTGCTTTTTGCTATTCTGGGGTTTCTGTCACTCTCTTTTCATCATATCCTTCAATTTCTCTCTAGTTTTTATTAGGAAATCAAGTTCTGGACCGGAGAGATCCCCAAAATATTGTATTGAATTGGTGTTCCAATTGAGAGTTTCAATTCCCTTGAATATTTTCCTATGGGGTAAAAAATAAAGTTTTGAAAATTTCTCATTAGTTCCCTGAAACTTAAAAACCATTGTATTCTTTTATGACAGATAAAAATCCATGATGCTTACGACTTCCAGTATGGCTCACATTTTGACTTCACATCACTGGCAATTTGTAATAGCAATAACGGGAGAAGTACTTTTCCTTTCAGTTTTTTTAAGACATTGAACTAAAAATTCACCAGAGTTGGGTGGTGAAACAAGTATAGAGTGAAAAGAAAATATTTGCTGGGCCTTTGGATTCACTTCTGATGGCCCTGGGAAATAATAATGTCCCTCAGCTGTTCTGTGGCCCTTGAAGAGAGAAAAAGCAGACTACATTTGCCTAACTGCTTAAGTAAGGACATGCGTCACGCTGTGGTCACTGTTTTCAGAGATTTATCCTCCCTCTTTAGCAGCTCCCATTAATAGCAGAAGGAATGACACAGTTACAGAAGGGAGGATGTCCCTTCTGAAAGAATACTGTTGTGTGTTATTTGAAATACAACACTCAAGGCCAGCTTGTACCCGGCAGGTTTTGGCTGATTTAGGATACTGCAGACCTCAATGTAAGTAAGGAAGCAGCTCAAGGAGCTTCCTAGGGTATATATTCCTAGCCTGAGATGAGGCATGGCTAAAGAAGTGAAGACAGGCAGTTCTGTGCAATCCCCTGCCTGTGTAAGCAGACAATTTGTCTGCACCGGAGTTCAAGAAAGAGAGAAAAGCAATGCCTACCTTCTCATCTGATCCAGGGGCATTTCTTCCATCACTGGGATCAAGAGAATTCTTATCTGTGTTTCCTCAGCATAGCAATAGCAATTCTACCTGCTTTCATAGCATCCTCTTGTTTGCCCAAGGACACAAAACATAAGTCTGCTTTCCTTTTCCATTTGTACCATATGCAAACAGTTCTTCCAGGAACCCTAAGCCCTAAAATCATGCACATTTGAAAGGTTTTTTTTTTTTTTTTTTAATAGATAATGTGGGTTGCCAGCTCATTTTTCTTCAGCAAGAGTCTTCTGGTGTAAACTAAATAGATACTAAAGGCTGGTGGGAAAACACCCTCAGAAACTAATGGATAATAAAAAGATCCTATTACTTGTTAGAGTTTCTAAACAAATTTCATGATTTTGTTTCAATCCACATTTTTCAATGCCCAGAACTAGTAAGCCTGGTTAAATATTTACTAAGCAGTATTAATACATTCAAACCCCCCCTCATTTTATTTGGAATGGGTAGGGGAGCTTGCAACTTACTATTTTTATTCAGTGAAAAACTCAGATATCTGAGTATGCCCAGCTTTCAGTTCTAAGCATGGATGTGAGAAATTCACTGGTGATGTCATAGATCCACTTTAGAGCTACAGCCATGAAGAACCTGTCTGTCAGAGAGATTTTCAACCTCCTTCTCAGTTTTTGTCTAATCCTATTTAAATGTTTTATTTTAAAATTTCAAAACAGACAAAAATCTGCTGCTACATATGCCCAGAAACTTATTTTTACAGGACTAAGCAGGTTGCTAATTTTCTCATTCTTGAAGCTCAGTGGGATTTGCCAATTAGCCTTGGCCTCACTGGGTTCTCAAATGAGATTTGCTCTGGTAGCCAGTGCATTAATACCCTTAAATATTCAAGCCCAGCAAAAGTATGACCACCAAAGATATTAATAGTGGTTACAATATTTATGCAACTTTGGTTCTATCCTTTATCTTCCTATTTCATATAGGCTGCTAGGTGTTCTGGAATATGAATTCTCTCTTAAAACAACTCCAGGCTTTCAAACAGAGCCACGACGGGTAGTAATACTGAAAACCAGTATTTGTCTTTCTTATCTCAGGTGGCCTGCCAACACATCTGATTGTACTCAAACTTTTCTTTTATCTAGGCCAGTAAATTAAAATATTTATTTTTCTCTCTCAGTGCAGCCTCTAGACTGGCTGTTGCAACATTTTCTTGAGGATGAAAAAGAAGATACTGAACCCAGAGTGGGAAGTGCTGGAGGCACTGGGTAACTGATAATAAAGAACAAATGAGATGCATGATAGTCATCAGCTCTAAGACTGTGCTTATTGAAATGCCTCTTTAGATGTTCCGCTTTATTTCACCTATTTTTACAATGTGGACTTGATTAATGAGCAAGATAGTGAAGTTTCACAGAGATACTTCAGTGTCAAGTTCTGGGTGCTTGTTGTCTTCTCTTCCTCTTCACAGCCATCCACTCAGTGTAAGTGTTCCATCGGGACTGTCACTTCACTCTGTTTTATTTTGATTTCAGCCTCAAACTATCATGCTGCAGAAAGATTAATACAAATTTTGAAATATCTGAGAAGCTTCTGGTGTGCTAAACATCACACAATTTGGATTTTCCTTGCATATGTGTTCTGACAAGTTTGCAGATTCTGCTGCATGCAGCCTCCGAACGTGACTGTGCAAAGCCTTTGGGGGCACCTCATCAGTAACAGCAACAGATGTAAAAAAGAAGCTGCTACACAAGCACAGCTCTAAGGGCAAGCATCCCATTTCTTTCTCTTTCCAGTAAATTTCCAGATTGGGTGTTTCCTGAAAGGGAAGTACCATGAGCTCCTCCTGCAAAGTCTTCAGGAAGGATTAAACAACTAATCCTTAGTTGTTGAAAAAAAGAAAGATGAGAAGATACCTCACTCCAGGAGGGGAGACCACCAATCCTGCTGCCCTGCAGCCAGGGTGAAGTATCTGTGCCCCAGAAAGTACTGATACCTGCTACACACCACGGCCCTTGCTCATTGTGCCACCTGCTGTGAATTCCTCCAGGCATTGAGGCAGGTGGGCACCGCCATGGAAAGAATTACAAGGCCAAAGTTTCTTTTTATGCTTTGGCCCTAGGATGCTTGAGATTAGGCAGAGCACTGCCCTGTGCTGCCAAGGGCTACCCTTTGCAGGCTTAGCCTTTAGAGTATAATTTCCCTCCAGATGTAAATGTGCAACAGGCAATTTAGGAGGTAACCACTTAATTGTCCCTTAGCTAGTAACCCTCTGTCCTGGTCATTAAAACATTTTATATACTGTTCAGAGTATGTGCATTGTAGTAGCAATTATACTGAAATAGATAAAATAAAACAGACTGATAAACTTGATTGTTTGTTTTCCCTTACTTTTCTTTCCAGACCTGCTATAATTGTTTGCAATAACAGAAAGAGTAGCAATAATGCTGGTTAACAGGGTTGTTGTTAAGGCATGGAGTGGATTCTGCTCAAAACTCACTACTGAATTCCCATACATCCTGAGACAAGGCTCCCAGTGTTTCTGCTCCCTTTTTGTAAAGGGAGAAGAACACTCCATTTTCTTCCTATTTTATGAGTGCCTTGTCCCCTAAGAGGTATTGTGTCAGGGATTAATCCTCACATCTGCCTTGAAAATCTTCTTTAGAACATTCTCTGATTGTTGAGAGTTCTGTTTCGGCTCAGAACTTCACTTTACATTGCAATTCC
Source organism: Rhipidura dahli (assembly GCA_013399225.1). Classification (NCBI taxonomy): domain Eukaryota; kingdom Metazoa; phylum Chordata; class Aves; order Passeriformes; family Rhipiduridae; genus Rhipidura; species Rhipidura dahli. The sequence goes on from VXAC01008078.1 coordinate 756,390, forward strand.
CACCAGTAATTCACTGTGGTACCACTGCACGTCCAAAATCTACATGGTACAACCCAGATGCAAAGTCTTCCCTCCTCCATAGAAAGAGTCTGCTTGGTATGTCCTATACCCAGTAATTTGTTATCATTTCAAGCTAAATTATGCTCAGCCTACTTGGAAAGTTGTGGAGAAATGCTAGCTGAGTAACTAACATAAAAACGTTTAAAAAGGCACCCTATTTATTTTACTTAAACAAGTTTAATAAGATAAAGTGGTGCCTCAAAAAAATGAATCAAAACAAAACATAACAAAACCCCTCAGTAGTATTAAATTTTTCATTCTCACGGGAGTCTAACCATTCACTAAAACATCAAATTATTATTATTATTATCCATATTATCAGAAATTTGTAAGATTTATAGACTTTAAAAGAGAAAATGATGGTTGATGACCCCAAAAGGACATAAATTATATATTTACATGTAGCTGCAATTCATGAGCAAAATAATACTTTTCACGATAACATTGATACTTATTTACAAAGATACAAAGAGATGGTGCAGGTTTTATTTCCTCAGAGAGTTTGTTCCAGGGAAAAACCTCTTTACATATAAAAATATGTAAAGACTCATATAAAAATATGAGTTTAAATTTTACACATTTGTTCTTCCCAATTCTTTTTCCTACCACATGCAGCAGGTATCTAGTATTTCTCTTTACTCTAAGCATCACCAAACACCACTGAACATCAAACATGAAGCCCACCACCAGTGGTCTCCACAAATGCTTAAACCAATAGGATTTTCTGATGTGCACCTGCAAGGAGATCTGTTTCCAACTAGTTCAGACTGTGCCAAAGTCCAAGGCTCTTGCAGAAAATGCCTTGCATGAAGTCAAGGACAAAAAAGTTCTAAGATCTGAAATGCAAGTAATCAGGAGGATCAAAAAGCCACAACTAAACAGGAATTAATATCTTGGATTTATCAATAAGAAAAGATAAAGATTAGAAAACTGTTGCAAAAGAGTCTGTGAAATCATTACTTAAATCCATTATCAGTTTATTAGTAAAGAAATAAATGGCGTTGCCCATACCAACAAAAATTGGTCAAGTACCCTTGAATATTTGAAAATGAGAAACTTATTCTTAACTTCAAGCTGACACCAGAAGGCATCTAGTTTGTTCTGTGAAGAGGGATCAATTACATGTTTATTTATAGCCTGTGAACCAGGATTACAAAATGTGGGCCCATAACTCGGATGGGCTCCCAACGCTGGCTGTTGGAGTGTTGCACAAGTGTCTCACATAGAGCATGTGGTCGCCCTGCTTCTCAGGGTAAGAATGAAACTGCTCCTCTGTGGCTGCCTCAAACAGCAAAGGTGTCCAAGCAAGCCTGGCATAATGGAGCATTTCAACTTCTTTCATCTTCTGAGAGCTAAAGTTGAAGGTGTAACTCAGCAGCTACTTTATTTTATAAACATGATATTTATATTCAGTTAGCCTTTTAAACTGATGCTCTTTTTCTTTCATTTCCTTTAGTTTCCTTCCAATACAGATTTTTTTTTCTGTTTGGCTGTATAATATCTTCTACTTTCTGAATGATGTCATGTAGTCACAGAGCAATGTGAGAGAATCCCTCCAGCTTCAAGACCCATGTTCCTGACATTCCCCTCTAGCTTTCAGCTATGATTTGCTTCCTATTTGCACTTGGGAAATAGGGCCATGGTGAAGATTGAAGGCCGTGCTGTAGTAGAGACACACTGCCTAGATGAGATCCTGTACTTAAAGGGGTCTTGATAAAGGTAACCTCTAAAACAGCATCATGGGTCCTCCCTTTTACATGATGTGACAAGGAGTGCCTGAAGAACCCCCATGTGAATCTTGTTTTTCACATCACCTGGTGCTAACTTACACCTGCCCAAGCTTTTGTCATCTCTTTGCTCTTGGAACCAGAATCAGGGCTCAAACATTATAACATTAAGCAGTGGCCTTACTAATGCTACTGTTTTCCAAAGAAAAAAGGTTTGAGGTGTCACTGCACCTTTATAGGAACACTGTTTTACTGAGCCACAGTTTTCCTAGTTGAATGAGGAATGTAATGAACTACTCATTTTGCAATCTTCACATCAGCAAAAGCCACATATTAAGAATTACCCAAATCATAGAATCATAGAATCAAAGTTGAAAGAGACCTTTAAGATCATCCAGTCCACCTGTCAACCCAGCACTGCCACTGTAACCCCAAAACTACATCACCCACAGACAGACCCAGACATCTCTAAAGAACCTCCAGGTGGGCAACCTATTCCAGTGCCTGACCACCCTAACAACGAAAATTTATTTTCTAATATCTAATCTGAACCATCCCTGTTTAAGGATATTCCTTCTGGTCCTCTGGGCACAGACACAGCAGGAGAGACCAGCTTCCACCTCACTTCAACATCCTTTCAGGCAGTTGTACAGAGCAATGACGTCCCCTCCAAGCTTTGTCTTCTTGAGACTAACCAAACCCAGCTCCCTCAGCTGCTCCTCATAACACGTTTTCTAGCCCCTTCATGAGTCACATCACCCTTTGCTGGATCTATGGTAGTTTGTGCTTGGATTGTGTCAGGAGCACGTTAAGGGAAAAAATCATGATATCCCTAGGACAGCTGCTTTTCTAGCAGCTTCATGAAAATCAGTAGTTTCAAAACCATTTGCTCATACTGGAAATTCAGTAGATGCAGGTTAACCTGGGGAAGGAACGTCAAAGGGTCCTGTTAGTGTGAGCTGCTTCTGCTTTGTGATGAATGTGCTGTTATAGGACTGTACAGCCCTCCAGTCAGACTGGACCACTGTGGCTGCAGTTCATAATTTTCCTAAATATTTCTGCACCTATAAAAGTTGAAGAAGTTTCCTGACAGGGTCTGGTTTTGGTAGTTGGAGGAAAGTATTCAGAAGTGATGACAGTACTTAATTTTTAAAGAAAGAGGCAAGGAAAGAGCACATAGATATTTCTTCTTAAATAAGAAGTGGGCAGAATGTGTGATGGGTCCCAGCCAGGTCCTTAATAAAAAGGATGAGGTCTGTGTTCCCCAGAGGGCTTATGACGCCACTTTGGAGTTTGCACTCAGCAAGAAGCAGCTCATATTGCACACCGCATGACACTGGAATAGGACTAACAAACACCAGGAAGTCCCCAACGGCTGCGAATTTGGCAGTGCTGTCTGAACTGGCCCATTGCAGTGCTCATGAATGTTGTGAGCATACTTGGGCGCAGTTTCAAGCAGATAGCAGAAACCGGCTTTTTGATTTAAGGCACCTCACTCTTTCAAAGAACGTGGAAGCTGAAATAATACAGGTTGCCCCAGAAGCCCAAGGTCCACCGGCTAAATCACAGGGAGCTGAAACTTGTTCAATGACTGCCTGGTTTAAATAAGACCATTAACATTCCTCACTAGTGCTCATATACATGCATTGATATTAAAATTCTAATAAAATATTCAAACCACATCTGGGAACTAATATTCTTGGTCAGCACCACTATTGTAAATTTTCAGCTAAGCCACTCACTTCTCAAAAAGGGTTTCTAGAAGAAATGTTGATAGGTCATTAGCTAAGTACAGTGGTGAGAATGGCGCTGACCTGGAGACAGTTTAACAAATAATCAAATACTAGTAAACAGATGAGGCTTTAAGCCTATTCATTAGGTTCAGTTTCTGATGAGTTAAAACAGACTGCTTATTTCTTGTCCATAAATATCCCCAGGCAGTGGAAATCTGTCATGGATAGGGCTGGTGTGACAAAGTTTGTTTAGTTCTAGAATACAGTAGTCAGAAATATGCAAGAAACCACATATGGTGACATAGCGCCCTTAAGTCTGTAAAGTTGGAGGGAAATTTTCTGGTTAAAAATTCTGATATGTTATAATAGGGTGTGTGTTATCCTACTAAAAATTAGATATCTGTGGGACTAATTTAACACAATGGGACTGCTAAGAATATCATTACTAAAAAGTGAAACCATTGTCTGAAACAGTCTCCGGCTGCAGGGTTGTGTGGTGGGAAAATATTTTAATGGGGTTTCCTATTAGTGTGATTGTTTTCAAGATGTAACACTCGTATTGGAATACAGTGGAATGCTCACCATGTGTGTCTCTCTAATAGATGGTAACTACTTCATGCTGATTTTGTTTTTAAAACCCCCTCTTTCTGATTTTTGCTCCATAATGTGGTTAATAAATTCACAGGCTAACACTGTGTGTACTTATATGAAGCATTTTCTCTAGAGAAGCAAATGTTAGAGAGCTGGATAGGCAGATCTGTGGAAAAAAGAGAAAGCCTCAGAGCTTAAGATTTACACTAAATCAGCAGCCTGCATGGTATAGCTCATGAGATCCAAAGCCAAGCCTACCCCTGCCAACAGTTTTTAGACATAGCATCTCAGCCTGCAAACCCTGACAACTTGCAACTACTCACACAGAAAATATTTGTAAATACAGCTCTGCAAGCAGATAAAATGTAGGGAAAATCTGACAAAAGTAGGAGGTGAAAAGAAGTTAGCTGGCACATTTTATTAGTTCCATTCTTCTTCATTTGCCTATTGGTCATAGAATATAAACTTGTAGCAAATATATTCCATTAGTAGGTTTATTTACACAGCAGTGTGTTCAAACCCTATTCTATTTATGGAGTGGATTTTTATATAGATGGTGGATTTCGGTGCAACGTGGCAAATATATGCTATGATTTTGTAGATTTGGTGCTAATGAATGCTAAGATATTTCCACATTACAATACTTTATTTATGCCTAAGGCTTTTTATACACTTACATTTTTTCCAGCCCTGTGAAAATAGTTTTGTTGTTGAATAGGAATGGCAGAACTCAAAGTTGCCTCAGTGGAGATCTTAGATTAAGCTGTTACCCACTTTTACCAGTTGTTCTTCTTACAAAACTAGTAAACTTGTGGGCTATCTTAAGTACACTTTCAAGACTGGTGGAGATCCTTCTCATTGGGGAGATCTTTCTCAAAGAGGAGATTTCCTTTTGGAAGACAAAATTGAGTAGTTTCATCCTCTTTTCTGAGTACTGGGCTTCTAAGTGGTCTGCCTCCACTTCTCCTGCCATGGAAGCATACTAAAGATTGCTCACAATAATGATGGACTTTGAGTTGTCTCTTCATATTTAAATCATAAATACAAACAAAGGAAGATGAAACTCTTCAGCTGAGCATTGTGGAAATGCCACATGTGTACAGAAGTTCTGCACTTCTTTAACACAGAATTTATGCTAAGATCTGTGTGAGCATAACCTGTTTGTGTCCTACAGAAACAGACCTTGACTGCAGAAATGATTCATGAAGATGTTTTGCTACAGTTCTATCTTTGGTTGCACTTGCCTTCGATTTCACTATTCATGTAATTTATGGAGGGATCTGCAACCATCTACGTTAAATAAAATACAGATGGAATTTGCACTGCAAGTATGCTGATGCTTCAGAGGCATGGCACTTTCACAAGTGTAAATTACAGTATCTTGGCCTAGCTATGGTATACATAATTTAGCTTTGCTTACTCTAAGTTCATGCTGAGTGAAATTCTGATCCAGCAGAAGTCAATCGTAATTCTGCCTTTGATTTTTACCAAGTGGCCCAGGACTTCCTATCCTGTGTTTTCAGTGGGGCTTTGAATTCTTTTTTCGGAGCTGCTGTGTTGTGCCAATTCCTTTTCTTGGATGATTGCTGATAAGTGGTTCATGCTTTGGTTGTTTAATTTCTAAGCATTATAGATCATATACAGTGGGGAAAAACCCCATTGTTTAAGGTATTAGTTTGTCCCATAAAGTATTAGGGACAATATCATCAGTATCTGGAAAACTTAAAAAATAAGTATTTTGTGAAATGTTCCTATTCTCCTTCTGCAAGCACGTGCTCATGAAATTGCCAGGCATCTTCTCCAGCAGTTGTCTTCATAATTTCAGTGGGTTTTTTTACAATGTGAAATCTATCTCCTTTCACTACTCAAAGCAGTTTCAGACTTGTTTATTAGAAAGGGAGAAGAGCAGTCCATCCATGGCGAATATTTTCAACATTAAGGATATGCCTTTGAAGTTTGTTTTCACAGTTCCATCATGGCATAACATTTCCTTTAATAGAAATGTAGTCCTATGGTGTTAACATACTCCAAGAAGAAAAAAATTTAGCAGTAAAGTGGAGATTTAAAAGAAATTCTCTCCTATGCCAAATTCTGCTTTGCTTCTGTAAGACAGTCTGAGGAGATCCACTTAAACCTAGGGAACTACTTACAGAAAAAGAGCTAATGTTGCTAAAGCTATTGAATTGTCTGGCCTGAGTTTTGGTAGAAGATCAGGCTGTCTTACTGATCAGCATTTGCTCACCTTCCAACTGTATAGTCCTCTCTTGCTTTTTTATTCTTGAGTATCCTCTTGTCCAAATAGCTGGCAAAGGATGACTGGCCATCTTGTTACAGCTCTCAGGGCAGTAGCTCTGTACCCCTCTACAAAAAAGGTATCAGACCTTTCCAGATCTCCTGGTTTTGCTGACACATCTACTAAAAATACTCCTCCTGAATCTTGGGGCCTTATGGTGGTGGCTGACAGGGACAGAAAGCATAATCTCAGGCTCCCATGCAAGGACCTCTGCCATATGAGATAAAAATTGTCTAATTTCAGGACAAATGAACACTGAGGGCACTGCTTATGCAGCATTTTTACCCAATTGCTTAATAGGTGAAGAGAAACACATTCGAGAAATTCTTAGGCTAGACCCATCCCTTAATCCCATGCACTTTCTTCACACTCATACTCAATCTAATAAAAGGACCACTCTCTTCTACATTGCAGAAGTGACTGAAAAACATTTTAATATCAAAGCACTTCCAGAGCCACAGTATAAATTATACTACACTATCACTTTTAAGAGCCTGCCTCCATAATTTTTCCTCATCAAACAAACCATTTGTCATTAGTTTCATGAATTATAGAATGGCATGCATTGGAAGAGACCCTAAAGACCATCTAGTTCCAACGCCACCCCCTGTGGGTAGGGATAATTTGTCCATAAGTGAAGCTGTGCTGGTCGTTTCAGATCACCTCTTTGTCTTGCATGAGCCTTGATGTTTCATCTGTGTTTCTGAGAAATAATAACAGAACACAAAGTTAATAGTGAGTTTATATACATAAAAACAATACCAGAGGCTGTTAAGTAGAAGACTTGGCTAGTGCATGCTCTGTAGGCTTCCACAGAAGTTCTTTGCAGACTTCAAACTTGTATACATTTACAACTCTTTACACCCTCGACACTGAGAAGCAACATTTTTGAGCTCTCAGATGTTTAAAGATGTCACATATTTTCTACATGTAAGTGAAATGTAAATGAGAAAAATGAGGTTTATTCATATTTAAACCATTCATGGTGACTTTACCAGTTGTACTTTTTAAAATCTCTGGCTTTAAAATGAACGGAAGAAAAAAAGGTTAAGCACAAGGATTTATAAAAATCTTTTCCAGTTGGACATCTCAGTGCATGGGTGGAAATTAAACAGCTTTTCGTGTTGAAGGGCAAAATGGTGATGGTAATAGAAAGAAAACAAAAGGCTGAACAGCCTTAGTATTAAAACAACTTTTCTATATTCCATAAAAACAAAGTAATTTCATGGAGGCTGAAAAAACACCTTGGGCTTTTGGTGTTCATAAAATTATGAATTATTATTTTACCAGAAGAAAACTAAGATTAAACCAACATTAGAATTGTATGTTTTCAAAAGATTTTTTTCCACATCAAAAATTATCAGTTGCTGGTTTTAAAATGGCTTTTAATGAGTCTGTTGAAGGCAACTCTAATGGGGAAAAAGCTCAGCATCAGTAAGAATATTAGAGGATGTACCAAACATAGATATCCTACATATGGAAATCAAATATAGCCTTTTGCAGTGCAGTGTAGATTTTAAGAACTGGGATGACTGGTTTGTGAGGTTTATAATCAGAAACATCCGTATTAGAGAAAACAAAATACTATGGTACCAGCAATAATGGAGAGGAAGGTCCTAAAAACTGTAACTGAAGATTCCTAGCAAGATTTTTTTAGTAGAAGCAGCACTTAGACAAGCTAGATGGAAAGTTATTTTTTCAGTAATTCCAGAAGTGTGAGCTGAAATTATGCTGAAGACAATTTTCAGGTTAGGTAAGGCAAATAGGCTGAGGAATCAGATCTCACCAATTCTTGAAGGCTATTGTTCACTATTGACTATACAGCACCAAGCCTGTCTTAGCTCAAAAAGTGTTTGGACAACACTCTCAGGCACGTGGTGTGACTCTTGGGATGTCCTATGCAGGGCCAGGAGTAGGACTGGATGTTGCTGATGGGTCCCTTTGAAGTCAGCGCATTCTGTGTTTCTATGACTCGATGACACAGCCTGTCTTGACCATTCAAGCCTCTTGGGCAAGTTGGTAGTGCTTTGAAACACTAGCAAACATACAAACCCTAAGTCATAAATTAACGCAGCACAGAATTTTTTTACTCCCACTATCTTCACAGTCCTCTACCATCATTCCTCCAACATTCAAGCAGAAATGCAAGATGAATGGAGACAAGTGCCCTGGGTTTTATGTTTCATGAGCTTTTATCCAGTTTTTAATCTCTTAGGGATAGATTCTCATTTTATGAGTTGTGCCATTGGTCTTCACTCTGACTCAAAAATGGTAGGTACCTCAAAGAAGGTACATGAGAAGAAGAAGGAAGCGGCCTTTCATGATTTGTGGTGTTTCCTGCAGTTAAATGCTTTGAGCAGAAATGGAGATCCACAGTAGGAGCAATTCAGCTCTCTTAGTGCTGAAGTATATTGCAGCATGGCTCAAGCTGTGTGGTGCTGGCTTGTTCATCTGCATAAATTGCTATTTTTTTAGCCTTGTGATTTTTAAAATCAGTTAATACATATTTACAAGGCTACTTATAGCAAAGGTACGACTGTCATTTTGCTCACTAACATGATAACAGTTTACTTATTTTAACAGAGCTGCAGTGCTAATATCACAAACAGTCCTTGTTTTCTTCTACACTAAGTGTAGTCTTGTCCAGCCTATTCATTATAATAGTTAATAGTAATTTTAACAGCAATGACACTTCAATAAGTAATACAAAACAGAAGATAATTCCACATTTGGAAGAGTGGGGATACAATTTATTCTATAGCTCTGAAAATTGGAAAAAAAGCCTAATAATTTGAGAATGAAAATTCCTACCTCCCATATTTAGAATGCATGATACCACAGGGCCAGTCTAGTTTGACAGGAGGCATGGTTTCTGTTTCAGCTAATGGTACTGAGAAATTGTTTCACCCTGGGGAAGTACTTTAATTATTCTATGTTTGTTTTCCTGCACCCTTAAATCTGAAGTTCTGCAGGAAGGTTCTTTCATTTTCATTAGATGGTCATTTAACACCCAATATAACAAGAGCACCATCCTAGAGACTGATACATATTTTACTTCCCCAAGCAAGAATACATCTGGAAGTCTCTATTATTATCCCACAGCAGTGTTAATTTCAGTTATATAAATCTCTGTGACACATATGAAAACTTTGATGTGGAAGCTAGGGAAAAACAGCACTATGTTTAGCATCCCTTTATCTGCCTCTGCCAGAATTATCCCATTAACCCTGTGGGGGCTTGACTTTTTGATTTTTCTTTAATTTAAAAGTCTTTCCTCAGGACTCATGTAATATGTAACATTTTTCTATTTGATGGGGGATGACAGGGTTGTTTTCAAGGCCCATCAGTGCTTCTCTTTACTTAGCCATAAAGATCACTGTTGAGTGACAGTAGTATATTCTTCCCACAGGTTCCCCCATCCCAGCTACTACAGACCATATAAGATGGGACCTGAAGGGCAGCAGTCAGTTTCTGGTTTCCAGAATCACACTGTCAGCAGAGAGCCTCCCGAGGCCATGAAGTCGGTAGTAGAGCTCACGGAATGTTTTTCAAATTAAGACTTCTGATGCTGCAATCCTACCCCCCTCTTTCAGTAATTTTACTCTAACTATAAAAAATGTGTAGAGTGAAATAGCTGCTAAACCTGTTGATATCTGAAAGATTTATTTTTTACATAACTGTTATTTTCTTGTTCCTTTTTTCTTGACTTTTCACATATGTGTTTTCTCATATACTTACTATTTACAACTTGCCCAAGAGCTAGGGCAATTACTAACTTAAGATTCCCATGGAGGTGTAAGAAGTCTTGTTGACAGCAATCACCACCTGCCTCTTCTGTAAACAGAGGATTTGTTTACAGCCTTATGATATGCAGTACCTGGGTGACCAAAGCTCTCGACCTCTGCAAGGTCTGCCAACTCAGGTTTTGTAGTTTCCTGAAAATAATAATTCTTACCTTATTTCCTTGTTTTTCATAAAATAATCATAGAAATATTTATACACATAATAGGGGGCACACTTTACATCACTGTTGTATAATTGTCAGAGAAATATCAAAAAACTGTTAAGTATTCCTTTAATTAAATGCAGCTCCTACATTCTGACAATAATAATGGGATTATTTTAAAATGTGGGTGGAAGATGGCAAAAATTAAAATAAAAAAAAACAGAGAAAAAAGACAGAAAATGAACTGGCTGAAATGTACTCAAGAGACTGAATTAGGACATAAAGAATGGTGTCTTAATCTCAAAGGAAATTCTACTAAATGTGAACTATTACTAAGCTATCTAATAATCTTGCTAAGCTGAAACAAAGTTCTAATTCAAATGAAATACAAATATAATTTAGAGAATTAAATATAATAAGGTCTATAAATCTCTCAAGCATTTGTGTACAAACTACAGGTGTGGTATTTGCAATACAGACATGATACATGTCGAGTCACTTCAAAGAGAAGGCGATTACAAGGGGAATAAGTATGGGCCAACGTCGACACCTTGTTATGTCAGCATTATAAATTTCACCAAACTCAGCTGCTGCAAGACTGTAATTCCTTCTTCCATGGGCATTTCTTGCAGATAATAATACAACTTGCAAAAGCTACAGAACCTCAGTAGAATTCAGGGCAAGAACTCTCTCCCACCAAAGATTTTTTTTAATGTTGCTCTTTAGACCTGTTTCTCCATCATTAAAAATTTGCAAGAATGTAAATTGCCAGGTCCTTCCCAGAATTAAAATTATGGAGACCACTTTTCCTTACTTTAATTTGCATCCAAATACTAGAGACAACAGGGGGAAAAAAACCCATCACATTTCTATTTACAGAGACTGAGAAAATTCTTTTTTCTGATGGAGGAAATCTACCTCCTCTATAGGGAACTAGCAGGTATGTCAGGGCAATACTGCTTTGCTTCTCCAGATTGTTCTACTTGAGAATAATTGCTGAAACAAACCCTTTTTTTGTAATAAATACTTCCTTTAAGAAAGTATTAATTACTTCAGCAGTTCTGCTCACTTCTAGAAATCCTGTTTCATATTATGGTTAATTTAGAGCAGTATGCATGATACCAAACAGGACAAGTTAGACGGATCCTGGATACCTGAGCAAGCTTATTACCTCACTTGCCCTCTCTTAATGTTTTCTTCCTGAAAGTCTTTCATCACAACAAGACTTTTTTAAACTTTCGAACAGGTGAAAGCGAATCTGATACATGAACATTCCTAATTTTCTCCCGGCACTCTGACGTAGATGCTGCTGCCATTCATCTCCAGAAGTGAAGGTTCCAGGAAGGAATGTGGGAAAACATCTCTGTCACATCATCTGGAACCTGGTGGATGAGAAAAAGGCTCCAGCTCTTGTCACCCTCCTCCTTAACAATTCATCAAAGTCGATTCATCTCTGACTTTGCATAACTAACTGCATGTTTACACAGCTAAAACAGCATCTCCTCTTGCTGCCAGCTGTGGTAATGCCATGTCTTAACTACTACAGTCTAAGAGCAAAGCCATGATACCATACCTCTGAGCATCATAACTGCTTTATATTACCTAAGATATGAAAGCATTTATTTATTAATTCCCACCCCCAAGTAGGTAATATTAAATTCCATTCATAATACAGTGCAATTATTTTAAAAGTTGTTGCCTGTTTTCAAAAACAAAATTAAGGAAAATTGATACATATTAAAAAAATAAAAGAAAAATATTATTAATAAGATGCATGATAAGGAGAACTGCTATAAGGATTTTACTATTTGCCTGCTAAGGTTGAGTAAATTGCCTGTAAATTATTCAGTCTTCACAAGCTCTGAGCAGTAAAACTGCTGTTACACTTTGCACATTATGTACCTCTAATAACCAATCTGAAGTTCATTTATTAACAACTACTCTTGTGCAAACAATCCATAGAGAAACCTGACTTGTTTTTCTTGTTACTGATGATCTTTCAAAACTCAGAAATTGCCTCCTCTTCAATTTCCTACTGAATTCTTAGGTAATCACCTCATCAATAGTTCTCAACAAAAATAATTGTTTCCAGAACAAAACTTTCCCCAGAATTCAGGTCCTTTAAGCTGGTCCCTCTCAGAGCTTCAAAAGTGTGAATAATGTAAACGTGCATTTTAAAAAAATCTCAGGATGTGTATATGCTTTTACAAAGTCAGAAGTGGAGAAAAGTTTTCCCAGAACAGGATATGGGGCAGTGAAAATGAAACACAGGCCTTTTAGGATATGTTACTTTTTTTTTTTTTTTTTACCATTAAGTTCAATCTTCAGTCGCCTTTACACAGCAGTACAGGCCATTCAAATGCTAATAAGGCACTCACATTCACAGTTAGTCCCAAGTGTAGTCAACTAATGGAAAAGGTGAGGAAGAGAACTCTGTGTGCCTTTTAATGAAGTGGTGGGCTATAGGGCAAGAAGTGGAGATTTACACTAACTGCTTTGTTCTCATCTGAGGTCCACTTCCCTTGTGCCCATTTCCCCCGCTCTCTCTTTTTCACTGTAGTAGCAAAGATGTTCTGAAACCAGGGCTGAAGTGGCCACTTGTAGGTCTCAGAGGAGCTGTGGCAAAACCTACACCATTTGGTTTTAATTGCTAAAAAAATGCAAAGTATTTGTTACTAGGAAAAGAAGAAAATAAAGGGAAGGGTGAGGAAGGATAAAGGTTCAAGAGAGATATTTACCTTGATGAACCTCTGCCTCCTGTTTTAAACTGCTCAGGACTGCTTTGGAGACTGTTGTCAAAAACTTTGTTTTCCCATCCTGGAACAGCTGTGGCCCAAAAGCAAATTAATGGTGAGAAAGATGTGCATGTACCATTGCATCAATATTCCATCACACACAGCCATCTGTCTGACAAGTTCTTCTCTCCCAAAATGAAACTGAGAAGGCACATAATCTCTACCTGTCTGATTTGGGAAAATCAGCAGAGTGCAGCTCAGGTAGCTCTCATAGCTCTTGAAGTATCAACATTGTTATTTATGTTAGCTGAAAAAAAGTTATATGGCCTCAAGTAGTTTCCCATAAATATCCTCTTATCTTGCTTATAATTCGAAGCTGTTGGTTTCAAATAGTACATCCAACAATTGGCTACTTCTCTGCTGAAAGACTGTTCTGTCATCTGTGCAAGCCAGTGTAGTTACAGCAAAAATGCCCTCACAAAATCTACAGGTATACATCAAGCCTTGTTTCTGTTAATTTTAGAACTGAAGTGCTGCTTTACATCCACCTCAATCAGTGTATGACCATGCCAGAGGACATTATTTTAATAACTTCTTTTGTGTGGTTTGCAGGGGGCTAGAGGGTAAGATCCCTGGGGCAGGGACTGCACCTACCTCTGCATTTACCAAGTGCACTAAGGACCTCCCTGCAGAATGTATAAATTATGAGTAAATGTTAATAAGTAAACAAATGTAAGTATAATAACTACATTAATAACTACTAATATATTACATACACAGATAAGAACTATTGGAAGAATGCAGAAACCATGAATGTTACTGATTAATTCAGAGTACACTTATTACTTCACAGCCGGGACGAAACAAACTTTCCTCTTGCTGGATATTTTAAGATTAACCTCCGGATAAACTAACAGACGTGCAAAACAGACGTATAGAACTGCTGTTTAAATGCCCTTAAAACAACCTAAGCACTTTATTTCTAATTGATACCTCTGCAATTCAGGATGAGGTCCTCACTGAAACCCACACCTAAAGAGTCTGGTCAGGAGTATCCCAATCAAGACAACATTGCAATACTTGCTGTAAAGGAAGAGTAATTGCCCTTAAGTGCTGTGCCTGGCTTTCTGCCTACTACCATTCTGACAGTACTGCAAATAAAGCAGCAGTTTGAATCCATAAATACTTATAGATTACACTGAAGCTGTAACTTACACGTTCAGAAATGCATAAAGACTTTGAACAGAACATTTTAACAGGAGAAAGGAACTTGTACTTTGAAATAAAACAGGTTTTCTGAAAAAACTCTTTGACATAATTTTTTTGAATCTCTGCTTTTCATTTTATTGTTTTTCTCTGTTTCCTTTCCCTATTGCACACCACCTGCAAATAAATGAGTGAATTGCCTGAGCTTCATTTAATCTTATGCTACGTAGAGAACTGAATTCAATCATGCTTCTGGAAGTAACAGAGTTATTTTTAGGGTAATGGTAATATATAATGTCATTTGTAGCGTTGTTTGGCAACGACATTTTTACTTCTATAAAACATGCTAAAAAACTTATGGCAAATCATTCCTTGCTGAGTATATGTTATTACATTATAATGCAATACAGCAACAATATGATGTTACAGTGTAGTAAAATGTTCTTGGTATGAATCTGTATTTGAGTTTATTGCATAACAAGCTCTATCCTGCTGACAACCACACTGATGAATGCTTTGCTATTGGTTTCACTGGAAACCTCAACATGCCTGAAAGTTGACTAACACATACAAATACTCACTTACACAGACCATTTCTGATCAATGACAGTAAAATTAAGTCTCTGGTTTATGCTACCTGTATATGTAACCAAAAAACATTTTCAAAATGCTGAGTTTTATGTCTCACAGATTTTGAAGCTTCTTTAAATAGATTTTTAGGAATATCATGGTGGCCATCTCAGAGTTATTCCATTGATGAATCTTGTAAATGGATGAAAATAACCAGAGAGAAGTTTTAAAAGATGGTGGAAATTCCTAGAAGTAATCAGAAGTGAGGAAAGTACATCTAACATAAAAGTGATTAAAAAAGCAAATTCAAGGGAATTACATGAAGCAGCAGCACAAACATTTAATGGTACAGCTTAAAATGTTCACATTTTTATAAATAATCCAAGGATTGCTCTCTATTTAATTTGTAATGAAATGAAATCTGAAACAAGGTTCTACAGCCAGAATAAACACGGATGGATGTGGGAACACTCTCAGTCCTCCCCCAGTGCCAGAGGCTCTGGAGGTGAGGTAATGCCAGCCCTGACATTTCTCCTGCATCCCCAATAACCTGACACAATGTTGTCTCTGGAGCAAGTCTGAGAGTGACTTTCAGGCTGCGTCTGCACAAGGAAATTTTCTGAAGAGTACTCTTCTGACCTAACGCTGTCAGTCAGAGCAGGGTTTCTGTAGGGCCAAAATTCTCATTATCAGTTCTCTCATTCTCCAGCACAGGATGGATGCCTGGACTAGACAAAGCACCAGGAATGGTCCTTGACCCATACCACAGTCTGAACTGGACCAGGGCATTTTTTAGGAGAATGCTGAGTGGTGAGAACAAAACTACAACAAGAAGTAAGCAAACAGATCTGTGTGCTGGCTCTGATCAGTGCAGACATAGATTTTGTATCCCACAATGATCAGGGATCATCAAACAAAAATGCATGGCCCAAGATTTTTCCTGGGTCAGCTCCTTGGATTACTTAAATGAAACTTCATGAAACTTCATGAAACTTCCATGAAACATGATGGAAAGATATCTTGCAGGAAGCAGAGTGGGTCTCTCCCAGGAAGGAAAAAAGATCCTGGTGCAATGGCAGGATACAAATGAAGATTATCAAGCACACCTCATTCTGTCTGCACAGGCAGCTGAAAAAAAATGCAGATTTTCCTTTGCACTTAGCCAGCTTCGCTTTAAGCACGCTTTGGACTCAAAACTTGCACTAATTTCAGTGGGACCTTTGTCTGTGGACGGTATGCAGAACAGAGCCCTCTCCTGGTAAGCACGGAAGATAATTGAGGACATCCCTGGCACCGTATTTGGCACTGTCTGCAGAACATATCTCTGTGATGAAGTATTGAACGTAGGCACTCAAAATAAAATATTAGAAAAGCTCAGCTATTTGGAGCCATGGAACCTTATGATTGAGGTCAGATTTGTTTGGATTAAAAAATATATGGAAATCTAAGTAACACTGAAATGATGGCATGCTTGAAAACTGAAACCAAAAAATAGGTTATATAACATACTTAAAGGCACAGTTGGCATTTCAAGATCACAATGACTAGCCAGTTGTAACCTGTTTTTGAACCCACAGCTGAACCCTGCATGTCGAATTACTGAAAAGGGTGGGTCACCTTCTTTTTAAACCTGAAATTTGATAACCAGGTCAAAAGAACCCCCATTCATTCTTTTTATTTTTTTGTTTTTATGACTATAAAACCATGAAGCACCAATAACAACCTCAAGTATATACATCAACACTCTTTGCCTAATTAACATGCTTTTGGAGTTCATACTTGAACCTGAAAATAAGAAATCCCATTTAAAAGCCCTGCTTTTACAAAACAAAATTTGCAACAGGTACCTAAACTGGATGCAGAATATGGTAAGCACATCAATAAATCGTAATGATGATACATTGACAAGATCATGGCTCTCTGTCATTAGCTTTTCTCAGAATATTTTTAAGCGTAATCCCTTTGCTTAAACAACAACAAAACCTTGTTTTCACTGAGATGTAATGCAAAAGAGTATTGGTTTAATTTTAAAATTATTTATTAATGTTCCAAACCCCATATAGTTTTTAGCAACATATGCAAACATTATTCTCTGGAGCCATGCCACTTACGGCTGTAGTCTCACTAGATTTCACAAGGTGAGTAGGGTTGGGTCTGTAGTATTTGCATGGAAGTCTTCCAAGGAAATTCCAGGTTTCTCTATGAAATGGTATTTGCACAGGGTGGCATTCCTCTGATGATGCAGTATTGAACCATCAGAAAGGATATGATCACAAGTGCTGTCTTTAATTAAGAGGTAAAACCAAGGATACTGAGCACTTGTGGGCATTAAACACCCTAGGGTAGTTTTAGCCAGTGTAGGAGTGCTTGCCCAAATACCAGTCTAGTTAATTACACCCTGCCTACTTACATTCCCATGTTGCTTTAAATGGATAAGGTATTATTCTTCTATTCTGGTATAAAAGTGGATCCTGCAGCCCTTCCTTGGGCTCTATTAGGACTATTTCTAGCATGACCTTCTCCATGGTCACACAGAATCATTTATGTCAACCATAATGTTCACATTGTACTACATTTTGGATTTGCACGCAGTGCACTGTACACAGTGCATTGTACTACATTTTGGATTTGTTGCCTTCTGAAATCACTTCCACTGAGCTCACTGGAATTTACTTCAGCCCAAAGACATTGATTTAACCAAAATCATAATTTAATTACTGCCTGTCAAAGCCATATTTACAATAAATCTCTGTGAAAAACTGTCTGATTATCAGATCAGCCTCTGTCGGACTCCCTTCAGTACTTGTGACACTCATCACTTTTGGCATGACCCTGCCCACCCTCACCAAAATCAACAGCAACACAGCAGCATGGTTCAATGGCATCAAGACCAGGCCCCTTACAGGGAGATTTCTTTTTGGACCATACCATGTACCAGCAGTGCAGGCCTCTCATACCTCCTCAATTTGAAACAAGTAACACTGAACAAAGTTATAGATAAACTTTTCAAGTCAGCTGTATGTTTTAAGAGAGAGTGCAACAGATGGTTAAGAGCTTGCTTTAAAGTGATATGTCTATTAGAGCAACCAATGTTACTACAGGACTGTTCCCCACAACAGGAATTTGCTTCATTGAAGTGGAAGGAAACCAGACTTCAGAAAACCTTCATTACCATGCTCAAGTACCTCATGCTAGACCACCGCGCTGCCACTCACAAAAGTCCCCTCCAAAGGAAGGAGTTGTGAGCGTGTTTCCCCACAGAAGGAGCCTGTTAGCAAGATGGGTGCTGGCATTAGTCACAACTCAGTCTTTGGCAGGGTTGTCAGTCATGATTATTCCTACAAATCTGAGTTTTCTCCCCTTCCAATTACTCTCTAAACTCTCATTTTCAAAATTAATTTCCTATTTCTGGCTTGTCCTACATTATGTCAATTTGAAGGCTGGCTTTAGGAGGCTTTTTTAGTTTAAAAGTTTTTCTAGCTGTATTTGTGTAGGTCAAAGGAGTTTTCCAAGTCTGTTCTCTTTCTGACTGGCCCAAGACTGCAATTACAGGGTTTTTCTAGACCTGTTTTTATGAAGGTTAAAACATCTGAAATCTGAAATTATTTAGGAGAAAGATGACCATGTTAGTACAATTCATTGAATGCAAATTATGAAATGCAAAGGCTTAAATAAAGTTAAATAGCTTTAAATAGTATCCCCAAATACAAAGTGAGAAAAGAGAAGGCAGGTAGCATCTTCACAAATCCATACTTTTTTCCCCCTCATTTCATGTGACTTGCTGACCTCAAAGGCTTCTAACATTCATGACTTCTGAAAGCTAAGACTTTTCTCTCAAATCTCTCTCCAAATATAGGGCTTAATTTTTGCTTCCTCTTTTAATTTTTTTACGTAGACCTTTTGGAGAGTGAAGTTAACTTGACAGAAAGAGGGTGATGCAGCTGGTTGAACAAGAGCCACTCAATACACTCAGTGAAACTACAGTCAGAAGATACTACAAGGTGAATGGTAAGAGTATGAAATGTGACTAAGCAATTAGGGATTTTCTTCTGCTTCCCCACACAAAGGAGCAAAAAGGATCAGATGCAGCTGCTGAATTTCTTGCAGAGAAGAGCGTTCAGTTTCAGAGCGGGAAAGGACTTCATCCCCACTGACCAGCTTGAGAGAAAGGAAACAAATGTATCCTATAAAAGGGGACGCCAACCAGTCCTGTTGTGTAGCACTTGATCATACTTGATCATTCAAACTCAGGATTACGTTATAGTGTTGGTTTCTTCTAGAAAAAACAAAGGGGAAAAGTGAAAGACTTCACTACCTGTACCCCAGTGGATTGGCGCTAATCAACCCCCGCCGTTCAGGACCCCCTCCTTTGCTCTTATCACTACTAATTGCAGATGTCAGGGAATTCTGCGAAGACAAAACGTTCAGGCCCCGAGCTGCGAGGTCGGGGACCGCGGGAGGGACACTTTGGAGTTGTCTGGCGGCCGGGTCAGCCGTGCCCGCCGCGGTGTTCGGAGCTCGGGGCAGCGGCCGTGCCGGCGAGCCGAGCGGGGCAGCGGCGGATACGCAGCGGGGCCGCGGTGCCGAGAGGGGCCGGCACAGGGAGCAGCTCCTGCGGCAGCTCCAGGCACAAGTGCCGAGCGGCGCCCGGGGCTGCGCTAGCTCCCGGCTCCTCGCCCCTTACCTCCGCGCTCCCGGGACGGCCTTTTTGGGCGGAAGGGCGGGAGGGGGTTACCTTATCTTAGGGAAGTCCCGTCCCTTGCCAGGGAAAGTTTTTACGTTCCTGTGAGTGAGAGGCAACTAGTTGCACTCTAGTGCGAGGAGTGTTTGGCTTCTCCCGTACCAGCCTCCTCCTCCATTTACCTCCACCCCCCCCTACCCCCCCGCGCCGAATTTCCCCTCCCGTTTTGCTCCGAGTTGCGCTTTATTTGTGTGTGGAGAAAAAAGGGGAGGGGGGGGGGAACTTGTAGAGGGGATGTTCTGTTTTTGCCAGAGGAACAGTGCAAAAGGGGAGTCTCGGCTCGCAGAAGGTACGAGAATAAATAAATAAGGAGCGGCCCTAAAATAAAGGTAGCGGCATATTCCGGCAGCGAGAAGGTGAGTGCCTCTGACTTCCCCGTCCCTGAGTCTCCCTCCCACCCCTTCTGCTCGGAGGTGGAGGAAACGGGTTCCCTGCTGCATGTGCATGTGTCCGTGGAGGGGGTGTGTGCGTGCGCTTGTATTTAGCGTTTATTTAGCACTGTTTTCGTGTCGGTTCGATGACAACAACAACAACAAAGTTGCTGTAAAACAAATGTAATGGGAGGGAGCAGCGGAGCCGTACATCGCGGGGCAGAGACGAGCTTTCACTCCTGGCCCCATGCGAGTTTAATTGCAAAAAACCAAACTGGTCTCCCGTGAGGACGGGGTGACTTTTTCCACGCCCAGCCCGACTTTCTGCTTCTCTCCAGGTGACATTCCCTGCCGTTTTGCCCTCACCCCTCTTCGGCTGGGTTTTACTGGGGCTGCTGGGGTTAGCACCAAGACAGGAGCAAGCCGCGACGGCTGCCGTCGCATTGTTCCCCGCTTGCGCCTCCCGCCCACTCCCGGTGCGGCGGAAACGGGGGGCCCGGGCTGCGCCCCGCGAGCAGCCGGGGGCTGCCGGCCCGCCTGGGGTGGGCGANGGTCCCCGCTGCCCGCCTGCCTCGGGGCGGAGCGCTGCGGGCGTGCCGCGGTCGGGGTGCCGGCGGACGGGGCAGGCTGACTCCCGCTGCCTCCTGGCCGGCAGCTGCCGCGGGGGCTCCGGCGGTCACTTTTTCCAGCGTCCGAAGGGAGCGGGGACAGAGCTATCCGTTGTTTTTGTTCCTCTCAGTTTCCTCTCCCTGAGGGATGTCTCTTGCCCTTCCCTTCCCCCGCCCCGGCTTGTTTTTCTTGCGGTTTAAAGACAAAACGTAGCATTTTCGAGTTGTCCCACGGCGCCCCCGCCCCGCCGCGGTCCCTGCTGCGCCGGCGGACGGGGCACGGGGAAGCCCCGGCGCGGGGGTCCCGCCGCCTTTTCCACCGGCNAGGGGATGTTCTGTTTTTGCCAGAGGAACAGTGCAAAAGGGGAGTCTCGGCTCGCAGAAGGTACGAGAATAAATAAATAAGGAGCGGCCCTAAAATAAAGGTAGCGGCATATTCCGGCAGCGAGAAGGTGAGTGCCTCTGACTTCCCCGTCCCTGAGTCTCCCTCCCACCCCTTCTGCTCGGAGGTGGAGGAAACGGGTTCCCTGCTGCATGTGCATGTGTCCGTGGAGGGGGTGTGTGCGTGCGCTTGTATTTAGCGTTTATTTAGCACTGTTTTCGTGTCGGTTCGATGACAACAACAACAACAAAGTTGCTGTAAAACAAATGTGATGGGAGGGAGCAGCGGAGCCGTACATCGCGGGGCAGAGACGAGCTTTCACTCCTGGCCCCATGCGAGTTTAATTGCAAAAAACCAAACTGGTCTCCCGTGAGGACGGGGTGACTTTTTCCACGCCCAGCCCGACTTTCTGCTTCTCTCCAGGTGACATTCCCTGCCGTTTTGCCCTCACCCCTCTTCGGCTGGGTTTTACTGGGGCTGCTGGGGTTAGCACCAAGACAGGAGCAAGCCGCGACGGCTGCCGTCGCATTGTTCCCCGCTTGCGCCTCCCGCCCACTCCCGGTGCGGCGGAAACGGGGGGCCCGGGCTGCGCCCCGCGAGCAGCCGGGGGCTGCCGGCCCGCCTGGGGTGGGCGAGAGGGCTCTGCCGGCCGCCGGGTCTCTCTGCCGACGGACTGCCCCTGCGAGGGCCGGCGGCGGGGCCAGCGGCAGCTTGCCCGGAGGCTGGGGGGAAACAACATTTCTGGTGGCGGAGGTCCCCTCCGGACAGAGCGGCATAAAAACACGCAGGGACGGTAGTCCCTTTCCGAAACTCCCGTTCCTCCAGCGGGGGTCCAGGCAGCGCGGGGCGAGGCAGCCCGGCCGGGAGGCGCAGGCACAGGCGACAGCAGCAGNTGCTGCGCC
This sequence comes from Rhipidura dahli, assembly GCA_013399225.1. NCBI lineage: Eukaryota > Metazoa > Chordata > Aves > Passeriformes > Rhipiduridae > Rhipidura > Rhipidura dahli. Next base: position 778,255 of record VXAC01008078.1, read on the forward strand.
GGCGGACGGGGCACGGGGAAGCCCCGGCGCGGGGGTCCCGCCGCCTTTTCCACCGGCAGTGTGGGGACTTGTGTTTTGGTTAGAAAGCGTTTCCACGTGGGTAAGCCTTGTGTGTGCGAGAGCGGGTGTGTGCGCGTACTTGATCCGCGAGGAGGTAACAGGATTCTCCGTGTTCAAACCCAGTGGGCTCTTAGCCATTAATTTCCTTCTCCTGCTGTCATTACAGACACTTCCAAAGTCAGATATCCACGGAGAAGCGCCAGCTGGGTTTCACTCGGCGGTTCTCCCCGAGCCGCGGGGGCTCCGCGCCGTGCCCGGCTGGACGCAGGGCTACCCGGGGAGCAGCCCCGCGGCGCCTTCCTCCGGGAAGGGAGAGAGGGATCCCACGGCATCGCCGCTGCCAATCGGTAGTTGGCATCTAAAGTTTCATTTACATTTATGAAACTGCCGCTCCGAGCCAAGCAGGCGCGGTGCTGCCGGCTCCGTACCCGCGGGCAGGGCTTGCAGCCGATCACACGGAGGGACAGGCTCGGCTCTCGCGTGGCGGTGTGAAATAGCTGGTATTTACAAAAATTCTGGGAAGCACGGTGTACCAGACAAGGGAGCGATTTGGCCGGTTCCAGTTTAAGTATGAAGTCATGCTAGAGCAGTAAGGAACCAGTATTTACAGTTTTCTAAGTTTTGTTTTTCGTGTTGCATTTGCGGAGACTAGAAAGCGTATCTAAGATAAACTAATCAGCAGTTCAGATTTAGAGGGAATTGTACAAAGAAGGCATCTTATCTGTTTGGCAAATATATTTTCTGGTCTGACCTCGGAGTTTGATGTTTGAAGCATGTACTTTTCATTAAAGCTCAGGCCATATCTTTGTTTCATTTCCTTAACACTTAAAAGGAAACTTTCGCAAAATTGCTGTGGGTCTGACTTTTTCTCCTAACATTTCTGAAAATGATGCCAAATAACAAATGCTTGCATGCTTGCATATATCGTACTGAGAGTAAAGTGGAAATACAGGCTGACATTTCTCTCTCTTCACAGCGATTCTTTTTCTGTTTGACATCTAACATTAGCTGGGCTATATCTGAAACAGTTCTGTTTGCCTTTTTTTTTTTGAAAATTGTGGTATTTATGTTACCAAATGTTCTTCAGCCAAATTTAACAGAAATGAAAGTAGAGTAAGGTGACTAATCTTTTATGTATCTTTGTTCAGATAATTTGTATGCAATTATTAATTGTTACATGTATATGATGGTACTGTTAATAAATTTAGTTGAAGGTTGCTCTTGCTGGATTTGTCTTTATTAATGGCCTCACAACATTTTTCAGTATAAATTTATTCTGTATGGATAGTGCCAATGGAATAAATGAATTTTAAACAAGCAATGTATTGGGTAGGGCACTGGTGGGTTCTAAGTTTATTGCAGTTCCCAGTTAAAATATTTCAAACAAGGCAACTGTAGAAATGCATCTATAGATAGTATCATGTGGCATATTTTTAGCATCTGATGCAAGTGTTAAAGTTTAACTCTTTAAACTTTATGAAACTCTTTTAAACTTTGTGCAAGTCCCAGAATTAATGTTAAGCACTGGCGTTTGGTGAGGGAAAGGTATCTGTCTGTTTCCTTGATGAACTGGTGGTATTGGACGATGTTGTGTGCAATCCACCAGTGCTAAAATTTAAACAGCACTTTACCCTCTTAAATACGAAAGTTACCACAGAAAGAAAAAAGAAAATCCTGGAATTTCTGTTAAATGCTCTAGGACACAGCTATTCATTTTTTTCTGTGTTATCTTTTTCCTTTTTGAAAGTAGGGATTTTATGAACTCGGGGTAGAGCAGGTCTCCCTTTTTATAAGGAGCATTTATTCAGCATACTTCTATATTGCAGCTGCTGATCATATTTCATAGAGCTGTTAAAGCACTTAAAACCTAAAATTAGGTACTGTCTGGTAGTAAATATTTCAAATCACTCCTTGAAAAACGGGCTTAAAAAAGAGACATTTAGAAATATATCCTTGAGGAAAAGTAATCCTGCGTTGCTTTTACTCAGTGCAATACCAATCTAAATCACTGATTTCAACACAGGGTGCTTTTTACTTAGGTTTTCCTAATCTCCTGAATTTTTATTGTGATTTTATGCTGGCTTTATTTGATATCATAATCAGCTACTTTGTTCAGGCTATGTTTACGACGGCAACGCTTGAATTAACAGGTGTCAAATTAACTTCTAAGATACCTGTGCTACTAGTGAGTATTCTTGTGATGTTAAGAATTGAAATGTAAGTTTTCTCACTTCCTGTGTACATGTTTCTGGATGGCTGTTGGTTGCAGAAGGTGTGCACTTGCTTTTTTTTCCAGATTTAGGATGAGTTAATTTACAGATTACTATTTTCAAATTGACGGGTGGGGTTATGTTTGGTTTTCAGTTGAGTATAGGAATAGGTTTATTTGTTCACTAGCTTTCATTTTTGGTACTGTCCGGGTTTGCAGGAAAAATGCAAACACAGGGGCATCAAATTAACAGACATATGTCAAGCTGGCCAAGTGTTTTTAAAGCTTTTTGGAAGTTCACCGCTAAACCAAGTCTGGTAGCAGTGACACTCAGATGTCTTTGTTTTTTTATTTGTACTTGGGAATCCAATAGTATCCAATATTTCTGCTATCTAATATATCTGTAATCTTCCTGACATTTTATGTTAAAAAAACCCAGCATTTATGGCATGCAACTGGAAGGAGTGCTGATATTCGGTCACTGAGCGAGAGGTTTATAAGTACGCCTAATACGTGCTACTTTTCTTTTTTGGATTCAAATATTGTGCAAATGTGTGCCCAACTTAACCTTTTTCTGTCATTGAAAAGCGCTAATTGATCTTGCTGACCCTGACATAATAGTATAGTTTGATATTCGAAACCTTTCTGCTTTGGCATGGCCCTTTTATCACCCCTGAGATTTCAGGGCATGGTTCTACTGAAGGCATACACTGCTACTCTTTGAAAAAATTAAATAAAAACGGTTATTAAAAATAAATTATGGTCTTTTAAAGTTTGTAGATGTTTTACCTATCAAAGCCTCAGGATTTACAATATACACTAAAATCTTTCTACTTTACTTCTATGTATTAGGTGACATTTTAGATGTTGCTGTACAAAAATCAGATTTTTTGAAGTAATTTTTTGGCCAATTCCATACTTCTGTGTGAACGTTATTAAATCTGTCTTTAAATCAGAAGTGGTTAAAGGAACTTGGATGCATTTTGCAATGCAAAAGCTCAGATAAGAAGAGTGCTTATATGTCAAATAAATAATAAAATCCATTTGAAAAGGCAATAAAACTCATGTTTTTAGTCCACATTGTAGTTTGCAATGCTGCCAGAAGGATTCCTTTTGGGATGCCTGTAATAGAGGACCTTAAAGGCAAAAACTCTTTTAAAGCAGTTTCTTCTTTTTGTCTCTAAGCCTGAGAAATGTGTCAAATAGCTAGCTGCCTTTTTGCTTATATGTTAAACAGTGAAAATTACTTTGATGATTGATTATCCTATATTGAAATGTATCACTGGGCAGTCTCAGTCACAGGATTGTGTAATCTGGTTATCAGGCTTTTGAGCAAAATGTCAAATGGTAATGGCTGACAGAGGAATACTAAAGTTCAAGCATTTTTATTTTCAATTTGTTTAAAATTTCCTTGTTTCTCTAAGGGAAGATTATAATGACTTGTGATTATCTTCAGAACTTCTCACTCCATACGCCAGTGAGACTTCTTTGGTCTTAGGCTGTTAGGCTTGGGTACTAGACACTAAAGTTTGAGTTAGGCTGCAATTATTACGGATTTGAAAAGAAGTTTGGAGGATTTCTGTGCATAAATTCCTTTGGAGATCTATGTCTTTTTCCTAGAACTAACTAAATAAGCACTATTACAGTAATTTTTCATTAGGTAGATGTTCATAGGACTACAGTGGAGGGCAGTTCAGTTGGATGTAATTTAAATGCTGTCTCTGAAGAACTCAGTCTGTCTGGGCTGACTGAATAGTCTCTTTGCTCTAGGGTTGTGCTGGACCATACAATTTGACCAATTTGGAGCAGAAAATTAGAAAAAAGACCTCCCAAGGCAACCTGAAAAATATTCTCATAGAGAGGACTGATTTTTGCATAGTTGTTAACTTTTTACTTATGTATTTAAGTTAGTATGCACTAGAGTTTTTTGGCAGCATTAAAATTAACCTCTATTGTGATGTGACCCAGCACAGGCTTTCATTCTCAGAAGCGTAAAAAATTACTTCTGCTTTTTTTTTTTAATTGGGTAGATCAGCGAGTAGCTAGTCTGCTCTTGACATATATATAATTAAACCACAAAAACCTACATTAAAATACCATGAAGGGTCTGATTTAGACCATAAAAATAAAAGAAATACAGAGCTGAGTTTGCAATTTTTCAAATAATTCTCCTCTATGACTGTGTGTATGCTGGTGTATGAGGTAATTGGAAACTTAACTTGATGTTTTGTGCCAGATCCTTAGCTGTTGCAAATTGGAGTAGGAATGCTGAAATTACTGGAGTGGTCTCACATTATGCCAGATGAGTATCTAGTCCTCTATTCTTAGTTCAGTCTGCTTTTTTGGTGGGGTATTGCAATATGTATTATATGTGTGAGATCACATGCACAGAGAAGTAATCCTGCAATACTTTGGAAAAAAGAAGAGAGTTAAGTATAAATGTCCAAATTATGTATTTTTTTCTTCCATTTCAAGGTATTTTTATACTCTTATGTTAGAATTTTTTTTGTAGCATTTTATAAATGACCACAGAAACGCCTTTTAGAGTAACTGTATTCTTGAAAATGATGCAGTTAGAAATATTGCTAATTGTCTGTATTCTTTCAATTCCATTAAGGCAACTTTGTTGCTCAAAGAAATGAGTAATCAGGCTGTGCTTATTCAGGGACATTTCAAGAATGCCAAACCTATTCAAACAAAGGTGTGAAGCCCGTTTACTGTATTAAATCCCATCTGCATGTTTCTTTTTATTTACTGTAGTATATTCCCAGAACATCACAGAAACTGAAGGTTATCTTAGTCCCAAGAGAGAGCAGCTAAACCAGCCTCTGTACACTTTAGTTTGTGCATCCTGACATCATGCTGTAAGTGAGGTCTTTCTTCCAGCTCTCCCGAGTGTCCCAGCATAGACATGGTTTCACAAAACCAGGCACAGCTCAGGGAGATTGTGCACCTTTCCTCTACCAAGTTCTAGCAATGCAACTCAGACTCAACCTAAGATTTCTGTTATGGTCTTCTTAACACAGAGAACTGAGAAACTGACAACTAATAGGGCTGACTGGTACAGAGGTTTTCACAAATGCAATGATTATATTCTGGGAAAGGCTCTTGAAAATAACATTTCCTGTTACCCCAAAGCAAGATTTGGGACTGTGGCAGATTTTCCAAATGGGAAGATGAAAGTATTTTTCCACTCAGACACCTATTTTTGTGTTTATTCTAATCTGGCATGGTAGAAGGATCTAGTACAGTGTTCAAATTAATTTTTTTTCTGTTAATTGCCCCTTCAGAGAAGAGGGCAGTTTTTGAGTTTGAGGCACCATCCGAATCCTGAGCTCACTGTGCAGCAGTTTGTCTGGGAGTTACCTGCAACAGGAGGTCTTTCAGCTGAAATGACTAGATAATGTGTTTCTTAGTCACTTCTGGTAGCTAGTTAGCTATGATTCGGTTTGTTTTCCAATTTTCTGATTAAATGATAATCTGATTTCTCCAAGGGCTAGATGAGCAGTCAAATTTTTGGCATAAAACAAATGAAATAGAAGAGTTTGCTCCCTGATAGTTGTGAAACAGCCCAGCTTTTTGAGATCTTGCTTAGATCTGCACTGAAAGGAATCCAGGACTGGAACAGTTTGAGAGATGCTGTCAAATCAGGACTGAGTCTGGAACAGTTTGATTGTAACATCTGTAGCAAGAGATCCAGCATTTTGCTCTGCTTTTGCATCATTATCTAGTGGTATTGGTTCATATAAGCATCAAGCAGTAACCTCAGGTGTGACTCACCCTATCTGCAGTCCTGCTTCCCTCTGTTTCCTGTGGAAGAGCACAGAAAGGCGTGAAGCCATGGTTTCACGTTTGGCGGCAGCGTTTCTAAAGCAGCCCCTTAACCCGCCTCTGCCGGCCACTCGTTTAAGTTGGATCCGTTCTCGCTGTGGTTCACAAACAGCTGTGCTGGCAACGCGGCAAAGGTCGGAATGAGTGGCAGCAGCCGTGCTGCTGAGGCTGGCAGTGGTGCTGCAGAAATAGCTGCAGAACCACAGGCTCCGTTACCTAATCTGCCACCTCTGCTAACTGAAGTGCAGGGTTCAAGTCTGCGGGATAGGTGGAATTTTTCAGAATGAAAACATTGTCTACCAAAATGATCCCTTGATCTTTAATCAAAAGGTTGTGTCGGTGCAGGGATTTTTGACTAAAATCTATGTAGCTGCAAATAATTTGCAGGTACACGTGCGAGTTAAAACAATAGGGAAAGTACTGGGGCCTTTAGAGGGGACTGCTATGATTTTGTTGAAGGAAGACAGGAGTTCAGACATGATACCAGCTGACAGAACTTTTCCAGATCTTTGCACTGCTGTCCAAAATGTGGGTTTGCAGGGAGCAGGCAGAGCATAACCCCACTAGAAGTAGGATGTCGCTGCCAAGGGCTGCAGCGCTCGTGACAGGCTGCATTCTTTTATCACTATTCCCGGGGAAAGAAGTGCAATAATTTCTCAGAAGTGGCCATTACATAGCTGTCACTGTAGACAAGTGCTTAATTTATGGCAACTATTTTTTATTAGTCTCCACTGTCACAAAGTATTAACTTACAGGCTATCACGTTCCAAATGCCTTTTTTTATGTTGTTCCCATATAACACTGAAATATGCATACTATACCGCATCACGGGTTTATGAACACTCAAGCAAGCCAAACCAGCAATATTATTTTTGATGTGAGTACAAGTTTGATTTCCAAAGATAAGTGTAGTGATGTAATAAAGTTCTGTAAGTCTGTTTTGAGTTGACATGACTTTTTGATTAATAAAGTTGAAGGATACAAAATCAACTTGGCACAAATGAAATGGATTAAACAGCAAACTAAAGCATAGATTTCACAAATAGTTACTTGTTAACAAGTCTTCAAAAAAGCATACTATTACAAAGAGATTTTCATGGGGCAATCATCAAATCAAAACCTATTTATTATTTCACCGGTGACACCAAGATTAGTAAGTTCTACAAGAAGTAATACCTTTGATTAGAACAATTGCTGACCTAATAAAAGATGTTTTTCTTCTTACAAACTTCCTTATACTTCTGTTGTTAGGCTGTAATGCCTAAAGTACTGCTACTACAAAGACTGAGGGGTGGGTAAATAGTGAGGAGTGCAGATTGATGAGAGTAGTCTGGCTCGTCAAGCAAACTGAGAGCAAGCAAACAGTATGTGTACTTCCCTACAAGCCAGCAGTTTATTTAAGAAAAAACCCAAACAAATGGGGGCCATAGCAAATGATAATGATGGTATTGCAGCCAAAAAAAGGAATGCTAACTTAAACTAAATACTCAGCAGTGTAAGAGGGGTTACATTACCTGTGTAGGTAGTATGGGTGCAGCTAGGACTGTAAAGCTGTTCCCTTTCTTAGCTTTAGGAAAGAAGTTTGAAAAATTGGAGGTTTCATATTTAAGACCAGAGGAGTAATTAAACAATTTGAAAATTTATCTTCCAGGGGATTAACAAATTGTAGTTGACCAAAGGACAATCTAACATAGTTTGATCACAACTAATAAATATCTAAATGGGGAAAAGGAAATGTGGTAAAGGATGCACTGTCGAAGCAGTGGTTTTAGTTAAAATATAAACAGAATAGCTGTTTTTCACAATTACTTTGTGTGGCACACTTACTGCCAGCTCATAGTAAAAGAGATTTGCCTGTAGGATTGTGAGCTGTTCCACAGATGTCACACATTTCAGTTACCTATGGGAACTGCTGATGGGTCAGGAGCTGAAATGAGTGCAGACAGCTCATGTGAGGATCAGCATAAAAATGTAGATTGCACAGGACATCTGGTATGGGGTTTTGCATTTGTGCTGGACAAAGGTGGTACATGGAAAACTTTCTACTTTTCAGTCATTGTGTTCTGATGGTCTCAGTTTGACTTGATGGCTGGGATGCAGCAGTGTTAGGTTTGGTGAGTAATAATTGTCATTCTGTTCTGTCAGAAACCACCTGAGCTGCATGCTGGCACCAGAAGGAGTTCCATGTCCTGGGACAGTTCTGCAGTCGCACTTTTTGTTTCCCATTGTTCATGGAATAAAAAAATAACACTTTCTCAAATGCAATATTTGGGGGTTACTGTCAAGTTTAGTTAAGAAAAACAGTTCATTTCTTCTACCAAAACCAGAACCAATGTGCCCAGGCTTCTTTTGGGCAGGCTAACTTTGTATTTCTTTCTGACATTTCAAAATGTTCCATTCGAGAATTTCATGTGAGACACTTGGCAGTAACAGGAATAGCAGCTACTGGGCAGTGACTCTCACACCTAAAAAGGATGGGCATGCTGCAAACTTCCTCCTTCACCAGGATGTTTCTGGTAATCCTAGCAAGTATCTGAACTTCTGCAGTAACTCGCATTGCATCCTCATACTGCTGAGTACACTCTTCAAACTGTGGCATGATTTTGAAAGCAAATAGGATCAATAGGCCGTGTGTTGTCACAGCTTTCATGATTCCTTGTGGTTGGATTCTTTGCATCAAGTTTTTCAGCCTTGTAAAACTGCTGTTTGCTTTTACCCTGTGGATATGCTCACTTTTAGGGTCTCCTAAATTATAGGAAGTTTGTTTTAGAAATAACCTTTGTTGTTATTTTATGCTAGTTTTGTGTTACAAGGTTTTTGAGAGGTTTTTTTTTTTTTTTTTGTGTGTGTGTGTAAGAGGTAAATTTGACATGATTTTTGGGGAGAGGGGAAAAGAAATAAATAATATTTTCAAGCTCACAGTGTGTCTTTAAGTATTCTGGTTGACCAAGTATAGCCTTTTTCTTTCTGTTTTCAGTGGCTTGTTTATAAAGAATTGAAATATTTTATTTGGTTTATTTACAGCTATTTTCTACAAAAAAATAAAAATAAAAAAAGAGAATGAAATTGCCTCAGAGGTTAATCAAAATACCAAATTATGTGTAGTGAAACCCAAAATCATTCCTCCTAAAAAATCTAGTTGTTTAAAACATTGAAATGGCCAGATAGTAGGAAAATAAAATTTTTATAAAAATTTTTAAAAGAGTATTCTTCAATCTGTGGCATCTTTGCATTACTTGTTTGGGTTTTTGTTTCTTTTCCTTATAAACCACCTTTCATTTCTCTTTATTTTTAGGGGAACACAGTGGAATTCTAGATTGGACTTGTTTATAAATCGAGGATAGAAACAGTCTAAGCATTTGTTTTATTCATTTCTATCTGGAAAAGTCTGTAATTGATTAATTTGAAATGAGATGGATGAAGTAGCTGCATGCTGTATCTGAGCTTGAGTGATGAGGTCTCTCACAGTTGGGAAGCCCCTAAGCATCAGTGGATTTGCAGCTCTGGTCTCAATCTTAGCAATTTCACAGTGTGCCATGCATTGCTAGGATAAGGGAGGTGTTGCTGAGTTTATAATTCTGTATTGTCAAATTCTTAAATTTAATCCTTCTTATTCATTGGACAGGTATGGGGTGAGAGGGGTAGGAAGAGTAGGGGAATCAGTTTTAGTTCACATTTGGGTATCTGTAAAGTTGGTACCCAGAGCTGTAAAAGATAAATGCTGCACCCCGTTCTTTTACCTAAAGAAAATGAGATCCATTGCTTGCAGTTGTTTGCCATTTGCCAGGAAGCCTTTCTGTTTACCCCATTTTTTTTTATTGCATGATAGTAGTGGGACAGCAGGCAGATCTCTTGTCAAGAAACTTTTAGTTTTTTACCTGGTTTATGTACCTAACTGATGCAGGGATATCATGGTCTGTATTGCTCTGCTTTTTTGTCTTGGTGCCTGCTTTTGACTGGTGCCAAATGGTTTTGTGGTGGTGTGACTTGTTTCTAAGTTGGAAGTACCTGATGCAGTGTGGGAATATCATCTTAATTTTTCTTGAATAAAATGTCCACAAATGCTACACAAGCAATGCCATCCTCCAGCAAACTCAGTTCAAGGAAGCAAATTACACAAAACTGACAATAATACAAATATTTGTTGAAGACCATGCAGAATTTGCAAGACTGTGTCAAACAAATGCATAGTGACTTGCATGAAAGTCAATAATTTGATCTGAATTTTGAGGAGTTTTCAGTGTGTTGTGGTTTGGTGGCATGAGTTGTGTCTGTTTTGATTACTGTATTTAATGTCTGGCATGAATTCATATGCTCAGAAAGGAAGATGTAAATAACAAATTATGTTGCAGTTACAGATATGTAATTTTTCAGGAGAGGGAGAAGGTAGAAGGAAACTTGACGAGCTTAGAACCATAAATGTGTGGTGGGTGTTGAAGATCCCATACCTGTTCTTGACAGGCATCTTAACCCAAGATCTGAAAATGACTGAAAATAACTTGTGTTAGCAGGAACAAACACTACTTCATCTCCAACAGGGATCGTAGTAAGACTCTAAACCTAATAAAGTCTGACATTGCACCTTGAAGCTTATTAACTTCAGAAGCACAGTTTCTATATACATTAGAATATATACCATATACCCCGTTTAGACATATGCATGTTCTTATGCACATCCATGCTGGATACGTGCTGGGATGAGGATGCTGAATGGGTCCTAAAGGGTGTCCTGTGCAGCCCCCTCCAAGGAGCCAATACACTGTCACCCAAGTATTTACTGTGAAAATGAGGGCTATTTGTAGAGAAAGCAGATGGGTGGTTCCATTTGCTTTTCAGCACATCCTGGAAATTCCTCCTGTATTCCTTCCCTGTTTGCAACAGTGTGTGTGGTTAAAATAGGCAGGGTATTCATCTGTGTTGAGTTGCGTGAGTTTTCCCATGAAATCCCAGCATAATTAAGATTTATTCAAAATAAGGAATAATCTATCTTCTCTATTTAAGCAATGTATCTGCAAATGCAAATTGACGTAGGCAGGCACTCAGCAGAAGACAAAACCCAGGGAAGACAGTTCCCTTCCATCAGGGCTTGCTGGAAATGCCTGGAGATAAAATTGGTGGTACATGACGGTATGGCTTGCTGTCCTCTCCACCACATGCCAAGAGCTCTGGATGAGGAAGGAGCTCAGATTTTTGGATGTCACTAATATAGAAATGGGTCCTGAATGTGCTACAAAGGGTTCCAGAATGCTCTAAGAATTCTCTGAGAGTAAAATTCTCCTCCTCAGCAAGCTGAAAATGGACTGCAATCAAACTGATCCAAAGGCACCTGTATTTAACCCTCTTTCAGATGATGGATTCTTCTTGGAGATCTGTGTCCCTGTCTGGCCGACTGGAGGGCCTGAACCAGTCTCTGAAATACTCTCGGGAAACATCAAGTTCTTTAAGACTGGTTTTTACCTGTGGGTCCCCAAGCTTCACATTCTATCTTGAGCTTGTGGAAGTTGCAGCACAGGATCATAGTAGACATCCCGTAGGAAATGAAATTGTATTACATTTTCAGTCATTCATAAAGCAGTGCAGCAGATCCTCAAGTAGTTTATTTTCTTTAACTTATGTGTGTATCTCTGGAAGGAAACACATGTTTCTCCTCATGGTCAAGTCCTGGAAGTTGCAGTTTAAATTTGATGAAGTGTTTTATTCCCCCCGATAAAAATAAATAAATAAAAAATTAGATTTAAATGCATTTGTTGATGAGGAAAGTCAGGAATCCTCCTAATTAAGACATTTCTTAGAAAGGTAAAATTTTTATCTGGGAGCATAAAACACTTCATCAGTTTTAAAGCCACATCTGCAAGGAGTGGATAAAGAGGAGAAACAGGCATTTTTCTTCATTCTGGCTTGTCTGTGAGTTTAAGGCTTTTAACAACAGTTTCAAAAATATTTAAACCCAGTTAGAAACAGTTGCAATATAATAGGGATAAGAGTGCCCTCCCTCCCTCTGTTTTTAATCTGGTTCTCTTGATGGAATAAACTACAAGGTTGAATTGGTAACTGGATTATTGCCTCATAAAACAGCACGAGGTTACTATTATCCTTTAATTTTATATCTTTATTAGGGAGTAATGTTGGTCTTATTTAAATCACTGACTTCTCTAATGGTTTTTCTCCTCTTTTACAAATTTATAAAACTAAACCCTAAAGGATTTGGTATAAGTGCAATTGGCATAACTGCTATTATAAAAATCTTTGTGTTAGCAGTTGGTTATAATCAGCTGCTTTAACTGGGCTCAGAATGCAGCAGGATTTAGCTGTTGATAGGTAGAAAAACACTGATAAAATATTATTTCTGAATTTCATTTTAAAAAGCATCATTTCCAGTAAGCACTTCTGAATTTTGAAGCAGTATGAACTTCATGGAAATTATAATTTAGCAGGTTCATGCAAAAAATATATTGAACATATTGTCTATCTCTGCAAAGATTAAAAAAAGCTTGTCTTTGTCTTACAATTCAGTAAAGTAACTTTGAAAATTCATGAAAAGTTAGTCTTTTTTAGAAGGCGACTAATACATGTGGCATATTTAATGATGCATTCCAGTGAATACACCCGTCTGAATTTTGGGACACAACACCTGCTGTGGGTAAATCATTGGCAGCTCTTAGTAGTAAAACTCCTGTTGGATTTGTGTCCTCAGAATGCATTTAAAATATTGATACACTGTTGTTGTAGGAAAAATGTGACATCCGTCTGTTGATCTCAGTGTGCTTTGATTAAGCATCCATCAATATGGAAAGAAACATGGTACTGTCTGTTATGGTATTGCTCTGTAGTTGAGTTATAGTTGAGTTTTATACAGAAAGTGGGGTATCTGTCACCTTCAGTGACCGACTGACAGAATTACAACATTTACTGTTTGAGTGCAAGCCAGGTACTGACTTTTCAGTCAGTATACTCAGAAACTAGTCACATAATTTGTTACACATTTTGTATTTTGACCATTTATTTCCACTGACAAACTACCAATGCAATAAAGTGAACACACTACAAACTTTTAATTAAATCAAAGCAATTTTTGTTTTAAGTTATTAATGGGATATTTTAGTATCAATTGTAAAAATTCAACTCTTTGTTTGTGATTGCTTCCTTTGATTGGGACTGCTGGAGGCAATGCCATGTAGGGCTGCTTTCTCTTAAAATACCTATTGTTCATGGCAGGCTTCTTTCTGAAATTTGCCTATAATGGGTGTTATAAAGAAGCCTTTCAATTCCCCTTTTGGCTTCACTGAACAAAGACTGGAGAAGATATTTACATATACAAGAGTGCAGCCTCCACATTGACCAAAAAAATCATGGGAAGGGATTACAGTTTTGGTGAAGGCACCGTGGGGGAAGACATTGGATCCCTCTGAAACTGAGAGGACACTAAAACCATTTTGAAAAGCAGGAATTCTTTTCAGCTGTGGTGAAATACATGCAAAATGAATCTCTTGCAATTTGTCTTTTCCTTATGTAACTAACATCCTGGAAAAAATTAGTGATATGTGAATGAAAATAACTTTGAAACTTAGGCAAGAGGGAAGAAAGACAGGAGGTGGCAGGAAAAATCGGGGTGAAACTGAAAGCAAGGTAGACTGGGGCTGTGCATTTGCGTGTGTGTTCCAGAAAATATCTAATGCAAAAGAAAATTTTTGAGAGTTACATTTTGGGGAGTAAGTGGAGGTATGTCAAGTAAGTGGCACTTGAGATTAAGAGAGGCAATGTTCACAAGGCAGTGCATGGGAAGTGGGTGAGAATATGTAGGTGCCACAGCTTGTTCCACGTAGGTTCCATGGCTCCGGCTCCTTTCAAATGTTCCGCAAATGCCAATACAGCTGTACACTGTTTGCATTTATTAGTGCTTGCTGGTCCTCATGGTGCCTTCTTGATAAACAAATCTAGGTAATGTTGATAAGCAAATCCAGGATGTTTGGCTTCCTTCATGTATGTGTTTACATATTGATTTTTTTTTAATGTAAAATGAGCTGTGATTAATAATGTGATTATTGCATTTGTGAAATATCCTTGTCACTTTTTTATGTTCTAAATTATGGAAATTTACATAACTCCAAAACAGATATTTTCTGAGAATGAAGTGTGTAATATAATCGTGTGGCTTTATAGTTAAGGTTACCATGATCATTCACAGGTAGAAAAGACAGTTTTCCTATTGAAGATCTCAATATTTGATAAGAATGATTCATCCTACTAGAGGAGGTGTAGACCTTGTAGATAATTAGGATAATGTCTGTCACTCAGCACTTTGTAGGGACTTGCTTTTATAAACCACTTTGTGTATTTAATTTAATCCTAAAGGAATTTAATGAACCTTAGAGAGGGGACTTCATGCTGATAATTGCATAATAACCTATTTTTCTGCCAGACACTTAATGGCTAAGAGGTTATCATTAAATGTGTATTAAGCAGTACTCTTCCATAATTGTCTTTCTAATATGTTCTCTCAAGGGTTTTCATTTGTTGACTACTTAAACAGCTGCCTGTAGTCAACATTTTAACTTTTTTATTGGTTTGTTTTCATAACTTTTTTTTCTTGCAGGAGTCAAAGACAAGTTCCTATTTCTGTTGGTGCATTTTAGAGAGTTCCTAAAATAATACTGAAGGTGTTGAAGCACTTTAAATGAAGTTAGTCTTCATATGGAACTTTGCTTCAGGTTTTAGAAAACCACAACCTTAGTTAGGGTATTTGTTTATTGCAGATTTGCCTTAGAAGTGAGGACCATAGACTAACATGTCATTTTTTCATTTTCTTTTTTAATTTAGACTATTGAGCTGTAAATTGAAAGGAAGATAATTTCCTGCTTGTGGCAGAAAAGAAAGGTGAATAACCTCAATGGAAGACTCTCAGGATTTAAGTGAACAATCAGTAAGTACAAACGTTGCTAAATTGAATGGAATAAATTGAACTCTCTTCAACCAAGTTGTGTGAAAGGATTTTACTTTGGATTTGAAAATTGTAGTAAGAGCTGGGAAAATCTTATGATCTCCTAGTTTTAAACCTTTTACTTTGTACATTAAATGAGTGGTTTTAATGTTTTTTCCTTGTTGATATGAAGATATTTGTTATATTATATTTCACATAACTACAATTGTTGGAGGGATGTAATTAAGCTACATTAGGAGAATAAAATTTTAGAAACGTCCACAGTGGTATGCCTTGTTCAAATAATTGCATTAAAATGCATATCCATGGCAGTCTGTCAGTTTTGCCAAAGCAAGGGTTACCAAAAACACGAACAAAATACTTCAGATGGTCAGACTGTGGCAGATGACACACATTAAGTTTTTCAGCATTCTCTTGGATTTCAAGGGGACTGTAAGAGTCAGTAGTCTATCTCCTGTCCCATGTTAGAGGGAGATTCTTCTATTCAGTGATGACATTTCTGGGAAAAATGAGGTGGACATTTCTTTTTCCTTTCTTATTTTTCCTTTCCTTTAAAGATGTCATGTCCAGACCTCCTTACCACCAGACTGCAGTTCTGAGGAGACAGCTCCAAGGAAATTCAATGTGGGCTTGCCATCCAGTGTATTGGTCTTGGTTTAGCATTTTAATTTTCTACTCTTTCTTACTGTTCACAATGGGGATGCATTTTCCAGTACCATGATCCCAATGTTTCTCAGCCTGAGCTCAGTGTACTAAAAATGAACAAAGGGATTTTATCTTTCTGTTACTGACATGCGGAAAGAGGTTATCCATGCAATAAATTAGTTTGAACATATATATTTTTAGAGACTTTTATGGGCAACACAGGTGCTAGGAAGTGGGAAGAGCTGCATGTATTTCTAAAACGTCAGTAATTTATTTTAATAAGAGTACTTTGCTCCTGGCTTGGGTAGCTCCTATCTGAGACTTTATTTTGGACTAAGATTTTATTACCAATTTTAAATGGTACAGGACTGGAAAGTCTTAACGGTGTCTTAAGTCCCCATGGTGGCACTACCTGGGACAGCTGCACATATTTATGTATTTAAAGTGTTCCCAACCAAAACTTTAGAGCCTGTAAAAGCTACATGGCTTCATAATTTAATAAGGTTTTATAAAGGTTATAAAAGATTAGGCATAAGTTCATCTCTTGCAGTCTGTGAAACAATTTTTCTGTGGACTATTCATGGTGTGGTTATTAATAGGAAGTAGATGAGCCAGTTTAGCTTATTGCAAAAACATCTTTTCATAGTAGTTAAAATGTTTTTGCAGCACTGGATGCCAGATAAATACATATTTTAGAAGCTATTTTACTACCCCATCATACTATAATCTCTGTAGTATTTCTCATAGTTGCTACCTAGCTTTATGCTAATATGTGAAAATGGTCTGCAGATGGCAAATTGAGGTAAAATCTGTGCTGTGTTGCATACAGAGGTACGACTTGCTGTCCTTGTGCACTGTCGCAGAAAATTGTGATTCACAACAAGTTTATTCTTCTTACTGTTTGGTAACAGTGTCAGAACTTGAAGGTAATGGGTGGGAGATCCATTTCATCTATTCCTTCATCCAGGTGGGCACTGACACTAAAATCTCACCAAGACATTGGGCATTGCCCTGGGAAAAGGAATTGTGTGAGGCCTGTTTGCCTAGACAGGCACTAAGCCTTCATTTCCCAACTTGAAGAAACATTTCGCTGTTGTATCTTGGTCAAACTCTTCTCTCAGACAATTTTCAAAAAAGAAAATCCTGTCTGTGACTTAGTTCCTTAGAAGCCACAGGGCATGTCTGTGGGCTAGGGACTCCAGGAAGCAGGAGGCTTCGGTGGTTTAAGCTCTAAGAAGGTGTCATATGTATCTGCTTGTAGTGTGGCTGTGGTGTTTTGTACTGGTTAATGTGTTTTATACTGGTTAGCTCTGGGTAACTTCTGCTCATCAGTCAGGATTTCTGGTTCTTGACACGTTCAGGGAGCATAAGTACTTCATTCCAGCCTCAAGATTTCTCTTTGGGAGCTAAAACATAACATCATGAAAATTCATGGAGTATTAAGGATCTCTGTTGCAAGTATAATAGGTTGTGTGAATAGGCATGAGTGCAAGACCTGTGTTCAAACTTCTGCTGGCACCTTGTCTTTGAATAGTTTAGTCCTTGGTTACTTGAAAGGCTGCCTTTCTCTGCAGCTGAGATGGGTTAGAAGGTGTTTGCTGTTGGATGGAATGTTTGATGGACGGTTGCGTTTTCTGAAGAGAAAGATTCCTTTCTTGGATTAATTTCCCTGGGCATTCTGTTAAAGAATCTTTCATTCTTGGGAAAAGAAGCCAGAAGACAGTTCCTTGGTAGAGTGACCAAGACTAACTTTAAAGTTTTTATTTAAAGAAAGGAAATTATTCTAATTTTTGCAAGTAGATTATCCTCCTGAAGAATGATATACTGTGGTGCAGGTTTTGTTCTGAGTCTTCTCCATAAGTTTGAGATCACTATTATTATTTTAACTTAAAAAAGTGCACTATCAAGAAGTGATTGATTCTGTGATTCCTATCCTGAAAGTATATCAGGTGAATATATTAGGTGAAACTTATATGATCATACCTATGAGCAATTTCACAACGTCTGTGTTGCCATATGAGAAATGAGTTCTTCCCCATTTGTCTCAGAGCAATGACCACACACACTTCTTCAGAAATCTAAGTGCTCCCCTGTTCTCAGAGCCTCTAAAGTGCTGCTTGACTGAATTGAGCAGCTGCTGTTCTCTGAGATGCCAGATTGATTAGATGTAATATATATGCTATCTCTTGCATTATGTCAGTAATTTATTTGTTTTTCCTATTTTTGACCATTACTTGCCTAATTGTTGTACTGTAGAGCCTGTGTGCTGAGAAGCATGCTGTGCCCCCTTTCCTTTGCCTTCTCCTGTGTGGCAAAGGTGGGAGAATCAAGTCTTAATCACTGACCAAGAAAAGGAGTTAGAATCAGAGGAGTTATTGTACTTTGGCTCTCCCGTCTTTACTCACAACTGAATAGGTAAATAGCTCTGTTTTGAAGAACAGCAGGAAAATGATGCAAGTTGCTAGCTGAGGCAGAGGTGAGCTGGGATCCATCAGGTGCAACTGAGATCCAGTGGATCCCTGCAGTTGGCACGGAGCAGGGATGAGGCCTATGATGACACTGTACTTCTAGGGTGGGTGTGTTTCCAAAAAAGTTCACAACTCTCTTTTTATTTCCAGTTCAGATGCAGAATATATTTGTACATCCATGCATGGAACAAAATTTTCTTTCCATTTATATGAAGGCTCCAGTTAATAGTATTCTGAGTGAAGAAAGGAAAATAGTAATACATGTATTTCACAGACAGTGGAAAATAACCAAATTGTCCCTTCCATGTTCTGGTGTGAGGTCTGTTTCTATGTGCAGTCTGCTATTTACCAAGTGAAAAAATACTTGAAACCACATGAACTGGTGTTACATGGACAGATGAAGCTAGGTAAAAACATTGTTTTTAATAAATATTTTTGCCATAGACTTCATGCAGGCTAAATAAAAAAAAAAAAAAAAGAATATATAATAAAGCACATTAGGTTTTTATTTTACAATTACTGTTGTCCTTCAAAAAGATGGTTTTTACTGAATTCAAACTAGAATTTTATTTTTATTAAAGATGCATATTAAAAGTGCTATTTGTTTTGAAATGGAAGAGAAGGAAATTTTACAGATCTTGTATATATGAAGAATCTAGCAATAGGAAGACAAAAGTTTTTAAGACTGAACTTGGAGATGGTTAAAAAACTGATATTTTTTTGGCACCTAAATAGTCCTCTGGTGTGCCTTGATATAGCAGACACACTTAGGATTTTGAGAACTACAGGTTTACACTCTTTATTTCCTTTGTTTTAGTCATCACTTTCTGGTCAGTCTGTATTGGTAGAAGGAAGAATTTGGCTGCTAACTTGCTAGTTTAGGGTTTCAAAGAGCCTTATTAGAAACTGGTGTAATTTCATCCCCTGGCCCTTTTATATAACAGTGTGGATATTTAGATTACTTCATTTTAACCTAGAATTAAACAATAGATTGCAGTGCTGTAGGACAGGACACTAGCAGATGTGAAGCTAAACCTGAACGAACAGGTTTTTATTTTTGTGACATTTGGACAATCATCCCCCTTGTGCCCTGGGTAAGTTATTTGTTTTTTATCAGATTGTACAGACTGTTTTATCTGTTACTTGCATTTATGGCCTACTTGCAGCTGGACGGTCCTTGGCAGACTTTTTTGAACAGTGTTATTTGCCTGATTTTGTTTTGTTTTAATGTGTGAAGCTGTCAGATGTGATCCCTTTGCAGAACAGTTTTCAGCTGCAGCTACTTCTTTGTTGCATGAGCCCCGTCCCTGCAACATTTAATCTTCCCCACCTCTGGGGTGGGCAGCCTGCTAGCACCCTGGGAACTTTGTCTGGAGCTCATTGCAAAGAAATGAAAATTAGTTTAAACTCTCTGAGTTTTAAAATGTTCTATTTCACTGTTCTGCACTTCAGCATAGCATGTTGTGGTTCTTATCTCTATTATATCAGGATTTGTAGGACTTGGAATATTACAGGTAATTCATTTTCTTAGGTTAGAGGTGTTGCTTGAAAGAGACATCTGGAAATTACCTGGTCTATCTTCTGGTCTTGATATGCTGCAAGTATGCACAAATACTTCAGTTATGAAAGCAAAGGACATTTAAGATCAGTAAGTGAAGAAATTACAGATTTTGTAAGAAAAAAATAATTTTTTAAATGAGCAATTACTTGCTTTTAATTAAAATTAGTCATTGAAGAAAAATGCCATAACTTCAAGACAGCTGTAATAGAAAGTAATAAAAAACCAACCTGTCTTTTGGATGGTTTATTTCAGAGTATTTTTGAGAGTTGCTTAGGTACTTTAGTGCCTCCTTTTTTACAGGCACAGCAACTGGCACAGAGAGGTGGCTTGCCATAGAGGATCCAAAATGATCACCCATTTTGTATTACAGTATATCAAGTGTAATATCCTAATTCCTTGTCTGTCATCTAATAGGAATTTGAGGTAGAAACATCACTGTTGTTCTCTCTCAGCTGCAAGACCTTCACACATGACATAACAACTTCTGTGAACACATACTGGTTTTTTCTCTTTTCTTTGCCCTCCACCACTTCAGCATTTTGTCATTTCTGTACAATAATCCAGCAGCGTTAAATTTGAAGGCACTTTTCTCAAACTACATTANACCAAATGGGACAGACCAAATGAGACAACACTCAGAAGCAATTCATGCATTTTGACATGCAGAATAAACTGAGTTAACTTGTGCGTCGTATGGATTGCATATCACTGAAGAAGTAGTTTGTCTTCAAAGATGCAAATGTTCACTGTTGGCATGCATGTAATAGAAAAGTGCACTTTTTTATGAGTTAACTAAAATTATGATTTGAAAGCACTTTTCTTTAAAAGCTAAGTGGGCAGTATCTTAAAAAAATACCCAAGAGAATGCAACAGAATAGTATCCATGGCTTGTGAACTTGAAAGATGGGATGAGAAGATGGCAAAGAAACAGAAATTCTCCTGTCATTGTCACTGGCAAGTCTCCTCTGGTTCAGGTCTCTGCCTGTCTCCTGCAAGATGTTACCATGTCGGTATCACAGGTTTAAATGGAAAGGCACTCTATGGGCTTTATTCAATAACAAGGAAAAACTAATAAAAGAAAATGTTCTGCTGTCACATACTGTCCTTGGACTGCTGACAAGGGCTGACACATAGCTACTATATATTTTGTTATGGCTGGTATTTCTGGCTCCAGAGAGGCTCCAGACCAGAATTTTAGGGGTAGAACTACTCAGGAAAATTGTCACTGCAATAAGCTACATGAACTTTCCTCAGGGTAGATACCGTCTTCTGCACGGGGGTCTCCAGGGTTCCTGGAGCATGAAATTTTCTATTACTAGTGATGTTACAGCCCTGATGCTATATGAATATCAGAGGTGACTTCTGTTGTGTTATAACAGGTAACACCACTAGAAAAAATAATGGCAAAAAACTTACTGGTGGAAAAAACTGTCTTCAAGGCCCAAAAACTGGGCCATCTTAGATCTTTTTGAATCCTCCACAAAGACCTGTTCACCTAAGAAAAGCTTTGTACCTATGTATGCATACATAAGATTTGGAAAATATGAGTCAGCCTAATAAAAGTATTAGCTCTCTCTGTAAGTGGTGTTTTTTTAGACTAAACCATCAGACTCTGACAGACACATTCCAAGCTCGGTAAATGAATTTTGCTTGCATGATATGATACTTGTTCTAGCATTCAAAATACCAAATTTATAAATGCTGGACTTTTAATTGATTTCAATATTGAATTTTAACTTAGAATTACTCACAAAGTTTCCAAAAGTATCCCCATCAGTCCAATTTGTGAATGCAAAATGGAAATACAGGTTTCCTTAGCAGAAGGATTGTCCATCAGCTTAGGCTTCTGATTTTGGCAGTGTACAGGTAAAGTTAACATGTTCAGAAATACTTTCTTCATCAGTAAAAAGGCGTTGGGGTTTTGTAATGCACACAAAATATTCAACACATGACAGAAAATCAATCTTCTCTAACTTTTTCATTTTGCAAAGATAAAACCCCAGTGCTTTCATGCCTATTAAATAACTAAGTCTACATTTGCACATGAAAAGCATGGATTACAGTGAACATACATTTGGTTTATACTCATTTGATTATTGTAAAAAGTCCAGATGCAGCAGTGTGCTGAAGAATGTGTGGGACTTAGGGGATGTGATTAAATAAATGTGATATAAATAAACCCACTTAAATAAATGTGATTTTTTCATGTGCTTTAAGTTAGGCAAGTGCTTAAGTACTTTTCTGGAAAAGACTTGAAAATACAGTACAAAATAAAAGCAATAATTTCAGAAATATTTTACTGGCAAATACATCTGAATGATTTGTGGCTATGCCTAATATTTATTCAGCATCATGTAACAATCATAGTTTCTTTCTTCTCCTTATAGTAACTTTTATTTGAGCTCTACCTCAGTATCCAAGTGGTTGACTTACAAGTCAACTTGTATTAAAAAAGAGAAGAATGACAGGGAGGAATGTTAAATAATTTTTAAATAAAAAATGACACTAGGCAAAGAATCTAATTTCATATTTTATAAAGTATGTCTTAAACATATTGGGCACATGCAGACCCATTAAACCACACTCACATCCTTGTCCTCTTTTATATTACGTTAAATCTTTAACTATGTGAAGAAGTAGTTAAAAACATTGAAATGTTTTGGCTACAGTGAATGGAAAGAGCTTTGCCATAATATAACTTAAAGGCAGAATTTTTCCCAGAGGATCCCCTTGGGATAACAATGTGAAACTCATATTGTTTATTTCTTTATTTAGCAATTAGTTAAATAATTAGTTTTAAGATTTGTTCATGGTCCTCCATGCTCTTGAAAGCAACACCTGGTGCTCTATGGGAATATTGTCACAGTAGAATGCTTTGCCTCATGTCAGCACTTGGACTTCAGCAGTGATTGTGCTGGAGTCAAAGAGGTCACCAACCCAAATATGATGCAGCTTGCATCTGAGAGACCCAGAGTTTTGTATTGCAGTGTTACTCTTATAAAGGCAAGCTCTGGCTGAGAAACTAAGAAACTAGGTGTGTTTAAGCAAAGACTGAACAAACCTTCTCTTAAATATGGCAGCAGCAAATCTAGTTTATCATATCTCTCCATTTCTTTTTCTCTGTATGCTAACAGCAGAAGAATGAAAGTTAACTGACCATGATTTTTTTTATTTTTTGGTTTGGCTTGGTTTGGTACTGGGATCTGTGACTCGTGGGATCTCTGTCATGAAAAAGAGCATCTTTTATAGTGCAGGTCTTTAGTGGTTCCTGTTTTGGTGAAACCATATTTGGCTTTAAATTTTTAGTTTTCGGTCCTGGGCCACATGCAACTTTTCTGTATACGATCCAGTCAAAGTATACAAGAGAAGGAGCTAAAGCAAGCATCATTTATTTCTGAAATGAAAAAGAATGTTTTTCTTATTTCAGTTAGCAATGCTGTTAAAATATTATACTGGTTTTCAAGTTTCAGTTTGTCATGCAGTCACCTTCCCTATGGGACTACTCATGGCTTGTAGTGAAATGTGTTGGGCTGCCACCTGAGCATTTTGGGGATTTGCATAGCAAAAGCCCACAGCCTGGGCTGGACATGGCCATTCTGTCCATTAGAAAGTCAAATTATGCTTGTAGTTCAAGAATCAATAATTGGTGCTTTAACTGTTTTTCAGGGTTTCTTTTTACTGACTCTGAGAAAATAGGATTTGTGCTTTTACCAGCCTGGATCAGATCAAGTGTGAGAAAGAACTTGATCACTAAATGGTGGTCTTCATAGTGGCTCTCGAGCAGTTAGGAAAACCTTTTCTTGCTCATTCTTCCACCCATTCAAAGGTTCTTACTCTATTAAAATTCTTCCAGCAGCCTTGAATGCAACACATTGCTTTCCCAGCAATTCAGATCTTTGCTTGGGTGGAATGGGCTGTCATTTCCTCTTCTCCTTTTTAGTTTTTCTTTCAGTTGTGAAATAAACTTGATAGTCTGACAATTTTAGAAACAGTGAAATTAAAATAATTCCGTAATGAAATGTGTGGAGTGTTTCTATCATTCAATGGGTTTTACCATCAGAGGGAGCAATGTGTTCTATAGTTAATGATTAGTTATATTGGTATCCTACTTCAACCACTAATAAATGCATTTATATAAACAGCCTGGCCCTGAGAGGCCCTGGTGCATTTGGGGCATCCAAGCTTCACGTGCTTACTCTTGCTTATCCTGGGCGCCATGCAGCATTCCAGGATGCTTTTAATTTCATGAACCAGATTCACTCAGCCTTCCCTGCACTGGACACAGGAGCCTCTGTTCTCAGGGAAGTCCAGCCCATGGGAAGAGTGAGTGCTATGCACAGTCAGTCAGATGCTATATACCAGGGTATAAGTGTTCAGGAGCTTGAATCCAGCTACAGTTTACCTTTACATTAATCAGTTTCTAAACCACACATTGAGCTTCCAAGGTTATCAGCTTCCATGACATATTTATTATCTACTTTTCTAGAGATTAGTTACTCAGGCTACACTCAAGTCATTAGCACATTCACAAGTTCAGCTTATGCTAAATAATCTTTAGAGCTGTATTTGTTTATGTCTTTCTGCATGTACTTTTTCTTCCCTGTAGTAATAGTGGTTGTGGTGGTACTGGAGCTTTGGTGGGATACAGACATGTAGATATCCTGCTGCTTATCCTGTAATTTGTCTTCTTGTCTGTCATGTTCTAAAATTCATTGCCCAGGTTAAACAGCTTTGATAATGAGTTTTCATGGGTTTTTACCCTGTCAGTGTAAAACTAATGATTAACCTGTAGCCTCTGTAATGTGGCACCTGCATCTAGAAGTTTCATAAAAACAAAACTAATTTTATGCACTCATCCCATAGCTTTGAAGGTGTGAGAGTGAGTTTGTCATTTCAAATGGAATGTTTATTAATAACTGTAGTAAATTATAATTTAAACCATACTCCTTGGGGCATCACAAGTGAAAATCATAGGCATGTCCTGCATAGCTTGCTTTTAAGTCAAGGAATCCAATGTTCAATTAATTGAAGGAAAACTATACATTTTCCTTGCAAGATAATAGATTTAGTCTGAAGATAATTGCAAATTGAAAGTAGTAGAGGAAATAGTCTTTGTAGGATCAAGGACAGTTATGTGATACACCTTTGGCTGATTGTTCATAAATTCTTCAGTTCTTTCTTCTTAGTACTAAAGTTCAGTAGTACTCAATTTTGACAAAAGAAAAAACATAAAGACTTAACATTGACCTGAACTTCCCAGGCTGAAATAATACCTAATTTCAAATTAAACACAGTATTTAAACAGAACTAGCTAACATTTTGAGAACCTTATCCTGAACTATTTACTGAAAATCTCTCAGTTCATGTAATTTAAACTGTATTTTACAGTATGTCTGTGGAAGCAGATGTGTTGCAATAATAATAATACACTTCATCTACTTTTCTGATGGTGCTGGATATCTTCTGCTTTGGACATTAAACATATAGAGTTCTGTTGAAAGTTCTGGTGTTGAGCTGTGAGAAGTAAGACCGAATAAATTCATAACAAGACATGCTACCAAATATAATGGGGTTTGAAAAAGTGACTTAATTGTTTCCAGTTGATAGTCTACTGATCTGCTTGGTATTTTTATCTAAATACCTGTGTGTTGATGAAAGAAGACGTGGAATTAGATATATTGGCATTTGGAAAATTTTGTAGCAATGCAGCTGTAGTTAACCAGTTACGACTACAAAAATTGAATACATATCTAGAGACTGATTCCAACATAGTTATGCAGCTGTAAAATTCACCTATTATTGAAAGCCTATCAGTAGGGTATCAAACAGAGCTACTATCCAAAAAGCTTATGTCAGCAGTTAAAAAGAGCATTTGTAACTGGTCTTGCAATTATTTTCAGTCAGCACTGCAGACATGACCTGATTGTGGATCTACAAATAATGCTGCAAAATTCAACAAGCTTACCTGTAAGAGTATGGAGCTGGGAAATAACAGTTAATTATCCCAGGGGCAATACTATATTCCTTGCTGTCTGGTTTCACCTAACATGATGTGCACTGGAGAGGAAGGATGCCAGATGGTTGTGAAAGGGCTGGAGCCTGGCTTCTTGAAAATCACCAGTTACAGAATCCATCTGGCATATGCCAAGAGCAGGAGCTGACCAGTTAACAGTCCTCTGATTCCCAGCAGTCTCAAGAGACTTTCTTGAGGCCTTGAGTGACTAGGTGATGCAGTGCCTAGCCAGGAACACTGTAGCATTTCAAAACATCTGTAATTTTTAGCTGAGAATTATACTTGCTGATAGCATGGTTTCAGAAAAAGATAGAAAAAATATCAACGTCTGTAATACCTACCTCCATTCTTTTGGAAAATTTACATTTTCACAGAAGAAACTATCAATGTATGAAGAGGAAGGCATGGGTTATGGGTGATTTTCTTGCAAATTTTTAGTGCTGAAAGAGAGCAAAAGATGGAAAATAGCATCCATGGGGAAAAGAGTAACCAACTGTGTAAATGATACTTCTGCCAAGTATATACAGTAATGTAGAAAAGTGAAATGCAGCAATACTGCCTGCTGGGGTAAATAATAGAGACAGAGCTCCTTGGCTGTTGGTTTCACTAAGCCACTGTGTTTGCTTTTCATTTTTTATACTTTTCAGTGCTTCTGCTGTAGCAGAACATCAAAGTGTCATGACTGAGTAATACTTGAAAAATGAAATGAATGTCGTCCAGGGGAGGTTCATGGAACATTGTCTGATATTTGGAGCTAACTTTGTCTGTTCCTAGTATTCACTTATCCTTCACTACCAGCTCCGGGTAAAAAATGGGAGACTCGGTCCCTGGTATTCTGCTGCTGCTCAGTGGCAGCTTTTGAGCTTAATCTTAACAAAAAAATGTATCTCAGACATTCAGACCATTATAAAAATCTAGAAGCTCATTAGATGCACTGATGTGTTGGCATATGCGGAGGAAATTTTCAACTGTTTAATCTTTATTTTTGGTTGGATTTTTTTCCTTTCTTTCCCTCTCAGGGGAGGATAAATATTTGGGGTTAGAAAATGGTCTTTAGCAGATGCCACACTGCAAAGCAGGCAGCAAAGGTTTGTGTGTAAATTTGTGTAAATAAAGCAGTTTTATGATGAAGACCTCCACAATAATCTTGTTTCTATCACAAACACTGCTACAGAGATGAGGCCTTTGCATTTGGCTACATAGAGAGGTTACTGTCATGTGAAGACCAAAAAAGTTCCTGCCACTGTCTTCCACTTCTTGGTCTACCTCTGTCCAGCTGGGGGAAAAGACTGCACTGTCTTCACTTCTAAAAATGTTACTAATGTCACCTGGAAAGTTTGCATGTGGGATTCTTCTGCTCTTCCAGAAGAAAATGCCTCCATTCAAATTAGAGGAGCCCAATAATTGATTTTCTCAAATCCAGATTAAGGTATGCTTGTGAGTTTGAATACATGATCTCCACTGGTACTTGGCTTTATTCCCAGAGCTTCCCATTTAACATCATATGGTACATACTGAGAAGTTATAATGCCTTGTGAGTTGCAGACTGAATGATGTCACATTAAAAGGGGAAACGGAGAAAAGATCCATCTTTGAAACTAAGAGAAGATGTAGCAGCCTTCCACATGGAAAACAAATGATGGAATAAATCATTCTTGCATTCCTGGAACAGACAGGACTATTCTGCATTAATAAAAAGTGAAAAAAAAAGTGCAACAATGGTATCATGCAGTGTGTAGTATTTGGCACTGTTGTCCACCAAAAGGATACGTAACTGGGTAGATGTCATGTGAGCTTCCAAGCATCCTTCATCTTTTTTCTGCTTTTTGTACTTCTCCTAGTTGCTTGAAGAAAGCTGTTAATGCACATTACTCTAATGACAGTATGCACTAGAACACAAGAGATTACCGCTGTGCTTTCTCCACTCAGTACTCACACAAGGGAGTTGTAGCAAAAAAGATGTGCCTTTTTGGTGCACAGAAGTAGAAATCATTGTGGCACAGTTACCATTAAGGGGTTCTGGTTTAGGTGCTATAATAAGAAAGCATGGAAAATATGTGTCTACTCCACCCAACCATCTTTGTATTCCCATCTACCTCCATAACATATAAAGAAACATACCTTTCACACTTGTTGTCAGTGTAAATATTCTAATGTATAAAATTTAGTGGAAATGGTTTGAAGATTTTTTTTTTTGAATTGGTTTTAACATCTGTTATATCTCCAACAAAAAAAAGTCACTGTTTAAGTATTGAAGTATGTTAATATTTTAAATATTCAATTTTGATAAGCCACTAAACATCTGCTAATTCGATAGAAAATTCTTGGCCACCAAAATAACAGTAAACCAAAAAACAAAATACATGGTAACCAAAACAAACCCTTCACTGTATTATGCAGTGGAATTAACAAGTGTGTGCACTTCATGTGCCAGTGTTTTGTAGTTCATACTGGAAATATTTGTCATCTGAGCAAATTCAACCCAAGGATGAGAGAAAGTTTGACAAAGGTTTGGAGATTTAATCAAGTGTAGTTGAATTGCAATAGCTTGTGTGCCCAGCATGTATGTGTAAATTCCTGCTGTGTCTGTATTTTGGCTTGTAAGAGAAATTGGTGCAAAGAATGGAGAGAATCATGAGGAAAAACAAAACTCCAGGCCAGAGTATTTGTAATTAGTATGGCTGTAGGGTGTGGTGGGCTTTGAAGACTGCGGAAGGAAACAATCTCTAATAGAGTAACTATTAGTCTGTGGTCTTCACACTCAGAGAAGAGGGACTTTTGTGTCCTTATTTGCCGTACTAAAAGCACACAGTAAAGAAACTGCTGCATGATTGCTTGGGTTTGTGACTTGATACATGATCCTTTAGAGATCCTTCAGTGATTGTCTCATGATGATAATTAAAGCCTTCGGAAACTCTTAAGTCAGACTATGGTACCAATGCATTAATTGGTACACAGAACTTGCAGCCCTCTGCTATTTCTGTCCTACCTACTTGTCATGTTGCTGTGACTTGAAAAGAACCTCGCTTCTCTCCCTGAAGTACATCTGCAGCCCTGGTATTATTCTCAGGTTGTACACCCCTTTCCATTCCACACAGAGTTGGGTTGGCTGTCAGGATCTCTGTTCATGAAGGCTGCCTATTGAAAGACTGTTCCCTTGGTTTAGTTGCATGATGTCATGACTTGGTAAGTGTAACTAAAAAATAATATCACATTACCATGGCTTTCAATCTCTCAAGATTAATTTGAAGAAGTATGCTTAATAACGCTGCAATTCAATTGTACAAACCCCTCTGCATTTCAATAGATGGACTGATTGCAAAAATATATTAGTTATGTTGTGACAGTTTGTGTAGTTTCTGCTTTGTTAATTACAAAGTTTAGAGTATCCAGTACTTAATAAAATCTCTGCTGTTTTTCAGTGTTAATAAAAATTGCCAACGAATGAAACTGCAACATATATTAAAATTATATTTCTCTTACATTGAAGGAGTTTCCAAATCTAGCCTTTATCTCTTTGATCAAAACTCTTCTGGGGAGCAGCATATTTTTAAACTTTGTGGCTCTCAGTGTCAAGTTTTGAATGTTTCTGCTGTTATGTTCTTCTATTCAGCTTAAATTTTTTTTTAGTGATAGAAAGTCAGTGTGAACTAGGTGAAAAAGGTATGCATTTTTAGCAAAACAGTTATTTGAAACTAAATGAGGGGTCTGGTATTCCCATATGTAGCATAATTACCATTCTAAGACTTGGGTTTCCCCAGTGCAGACTGCAGGGTTTTCCTGCTGGCTTATAATCACATGCAGATATGACAGCATAGCTAAACTGGGCATTTTTCAGACCTTGCCAGTGGCTCTTAATCCATCTGGCCCCTTGTGTGTCCTCGATAGCTTCCTGCTTTGCCTGAAGCAGCAGCTGAGCAACTTACTTGCTGGTGGCCACCTTCTTCTCCAGCTTTGGATTTCTCAGAGAGGAGCGTTGAAAGGAAGGGATAATGCAAAGTTTTTACTCAGTACTGCTGCTAGTGAAAAAAGGAATGACCTTCTTGAAGACATCTTTCCTGTTGCTTGATCAACACATCCAGAATTCCTTCTTTTCTTGCCTCCCTGTTTGTGCTGGCTCTAGCTGGACGTGCATCAGTAGATCCAAAGCATGTGACAAACAGCTCTTTGGCCAGCAGCCATTTGTCCCCATTATAGCAACATACCCAAAGATGTCCATAGGCTGGAAAATTAAATAATGTGAACAAAAGGTACTCTGCATCTTTTTCAGCACTTTCTGCAGTCGATTAGGCATGTGAGATACCAAATGGGTCCTGGGATCTGATTATACTCAGGTCTCCTTTTGGCCACGCTGCATTTTATGGAGTAGTATGCTCAGCTGCTCTATGTTTTAAGCAGTGCATCATATCTTAAAAATATAAAGATATATAAATGAAGGCTTGTGCTGTGGAGCTCTCAGTTACTTTTGCTCATGCATTACTCATGTCTGTTATACCTATTTCCTATGGTACTGTGGACCCGATTCAGAAAAGTATATAAGCATGTGCTTAATTAAGTGCTTTCCTGGATAGGTAAGCTTTTCTGAATTGGAGCCCATGAGTAACTGGCATGTGGGCTGTAATCTCCCACCTGGGACATTCTGGGGGTGGATATTAGAAGACAAACCAGGTTTTTTCTACTTTTCCTGCTTTCTGGAAGTCTCCTGCTTTAGATGATTTCAGTTTTTGATAAAATGCATTCATCTGTGAGCTGAATCAGGCTTTATATTTATCATGTTCATAATTTAAATCCCTTTGTTTTGAATAAACACAGGTTGTAATTGATAGAAAGTATATTTGCATTTCATGTTAGAGAGCTAGATGCCATGGATACTCTTAAAAGAAATTAAAGAAACCTTTCTTCTCAATTGGGAAATCACTTTCATAGCCTTGGTTTTCGTATTTAGTACAGCTTAGGGTTTTTGTACAACAAAATTAATTTAGTTATTTTGAAGATCGTGTGATTGACTGCCCAAAGTGTGTTCTTTGGCGGAGATCCAGATTCTTGTTCTCTTCTGGAAGTGTTACAGCTGCAATAAATTTGATTTCGCCCTTGATAATTTCTATAATGTGTAGTAATAATGTATTGCTGATTTAGTGTTGTTGCCTTTCTACTTAGGAAAAAAAGTTCACAAATCACAAAATCACAAATGTTATTATATTTACCCCACTTAAATGGCTGCATATATATGAAATTCAAATATGCTTCAAGATTGGTTTTGTGTCTAGTTTTGGGAGGTTATTCAAGTAACATAAACTCTGCAGTTTGCATGTTACTTGTTACTTCTGAGAATCCTGGTAGGTTCCACTGTTTCCTTGGAGGTCTCTGATGAGTACTTAATAGAAAAAAAATGCAAAATAATCAAGAAGATTTCTATGTTAATGAAACACAAAATATTCTTTATACTTGGCAATGTAGTAGGATATTACAAAGTACGTATATCAAAAAGGATCTTTAGATGAGTGGGGAAAAGAGTTGGCTTTTTATTTTGGTAAGTCGTTTAACTTTTTTTTCTGTGGTCTTGGTGAGGTTATGCTCATTTCATAGTTGTACCATTTCTTCCAAATTACCTTTCTGTTGCATAATTAACAACCTATTGCATTGCTCAGACAGACACATCTTAACATTGTAAGCTTATTTTTTCTTTTTCCTGGAAGAGTGCTTAATACTTAATAACCTTTGATAAAGGGATTTGTCTTAGGAGGGAAACTTAGCCTGGGAACAGAAGGGAAGATTAAAAAAAAGCAAGTGACCAAACCACCCCTCACAGGTCCCGGTGTTCCCTGTGGTAATGTGGGACTTTCTTCACAAAGGCTGGTAGTATTTGCTGGTTGAATGTTACCACCTCTGTGTTTTGTCTCATTAAAGAAAGTTTTTGGCAGATAAAGTGCGTTACGTGCTTCCCCTAGTCAGCAGTTGTTAATGTATGGGTTTGGACACTGCTTCGCAGCCCTGTAGAAAACAAGTTGTTCGAAGGCTAGGCACAGTCGCTGGCCCTCCTGCCATGCCCATGTGCCACCCCTATGTGGTCACTGGCATTTTTTTGCATATTTAAACCTGTCCTTTCCACAGACCACTGTTTGTAGCTCATGTACCTGGGAGCAAAGAAAGAGCTTTGGATTCCTCCCTTCCCATGGTATTTCTACCTGCTACCTGGTTTACAGTTTTCTAGGAGGAGTTATTTGTAGAGAAGATACAGTTTCCTTATACAACCTTTAGGGCATGTGATGTTGTGGTCTCACTGGAGCAGTAGCCTCATTTTTGTAACCCTTGAGGTGCAAAAGCTACTAAATATGAAGATGATCATGAGACTTTATAAGTCAACATAACCAAGAAAAATAATGATGTGCTCTCAGGAAGATGACACCTCTGTGGCTTCTGTTTCACCTTTTTTTTTTTTTTCTTTTTAATTTCCCTCTTCTGTAAATAGAAAAACAAGGCAAAAGGCAAAAAACAACCTTTCAAGGGTGTCTTTCCTCAGCTGCCCATTCAACCCTACAGGTTTTGCGAAACCAGAACTTTCCTTTGCTTCATTAGCTGCAAGGGAAGGTCCTTCTTTCCTTTGTTGTTCGGAGCACATTTTAAATAATTTAATAAGCACAAGTGATTAAGGCATTAAGAATTAACATAGCTTCAGAATGAGACTGTGGTAATGGAGAAGCATTGCCTAAGTTCCCAGCTGAGAAGAAAATGGGGAAAAGCCTTACCTCTTCACTTAACTCCTGTAAAAGTGGCAAGGGATTAATGGAAAGAACCTGACTCAAAACCACATTTTTAGGAAAAAAAAATCATCACAATGCTTCTTGAATTAAATTTTCATGCTCAGTCCTCTGTGAGTTCTCCCTTAGAAAGCAGGACATAGTTTTCGCAGCATGCATTTTACTAGAAAATGCTAAAATAGAAATATCAGTCCTTATTTTTTCAAGATTTGGGTCATCAGTGTCACCCTAACATACTTTCAGCTCTTCATGAATAATTAAATTTTTTGAATCTTCACAGAACATTCTAAGTAATAGAAAGACTCAATGAAGATGCTGGTTTTACTATTTGATGGATGCAAGAAAAAATTATTCTGAGGGGAAAATATTTACATCAAAATGTAAATTAATTATCGTTTCACTTTGTATCCAGTGGATGCAGAGTTGCGTTCTGTCTGTGACACTGAATATCAAAACAAATGTCTACTAATTTCTTGGTCTTCTGATGAATTGAGGTAATTTGAACAATTCTATGAAGATACAACTTGTGCTAAAATAACTTATTTACTGAATTGCTAAACTTCAGAGAAGTCATTCAAAGAAAAACTGGTAAGAAAGCAATCTGGTTTTAGCTGTGATCCCATAACTATATACAGTATAAAATAAAATTATTCCCAGGGAGACAAAGCCAAAATGAATCCTAATTAATATCCATAGGAGATGGAAAGCTCCCAAGAGGTGAAATAAGCTTTCCTTTTTTAAACAGAACTTTGAGAGACTGAGCATAATACAGAAGCAAATACATCCCCTTCCTTTTCCACACTTTTTGCTCTTCCTCTTCCACCTCTGCTCTTTATAATTCATAACTCTGGCAGTATATAGGTGGAAAATAATTATTTATCTAATTTATGTGAGAGCACTGTTTTCTGTCACTGATGTGCATTACTCTCTTGCCTCAAAGGGCTAGTGGGAGGTCCTGTGGCAGGGGGTGTTGGAACTAGATGTTCTCTAAGGTCCCTTCCAATCCAAATCCATAGAATTGTGTAATTCTATTAATCTAAAGGGGATAAGGGCAGGGAATGCCTAACAAACCCAAATCTTTTCAAGTAAAGCAACCAAGCATCAACTGCTATTGTCCTTGTCTGACTGGTCCAAGAATTCACTCAGGTGGGTTGTCTAAAATGTGGCATCTTTCTTCCTTTGGATTTTCCTGTTAATAGTATAAAATGGTTTCTGTGCAAGAGACAGCAGTAGCTGCAATTACCTATTTGAAGGCAGGGTGGTGTGGGCTCTGTAGTTCTTTTCCCTATGTCTTTGTATGCTTTCTGCTTATGTTTGATTGCATTCATTCCTTGCTGGAGAAAAGGCTTTTCCATCAGAAAAAATCAAGAGATTGTCAGAGATAGACTCAAGAGTGAACGAGGTATGTGAGGGAAAAAACAAATTCAGCTCTACTCCACCTAACAGAGTGCAATTTCTGATACACCATTATGCTAATATTGTCCACCCATTTTGATCTACAATAGTATGGAATTGACTGAATTAACAGTCTCTTAAACTACCAGCACAGAGTTCTGAAGACAAAGTGGGCAGCCACTGATTCATGCAGGCTCAAATAAATGGGATTCATGCACTTTCCCCTAACTGTACAGCAGTTAGGTTGGTGTTTAAGTATTATCAACTTTAAACCTCCCTGATAATGCCTCAAAATGTTTTCTCAGTTTAGTGTAAGGTTACCACAGGAAGGACTCTATAATTCTTCAAGAAAATAGGATGACATATCTCTGAGCACACAGCTATACATCCCATTTTCATTTCTTTTTCCTGCTATGCCTGAGGACAGCCAGAAGATGTGTAGCCTGGCAAGTACAAAAGCTCTTTACCAAAGGCTTCTTTAAGAAAGAGAAGAAAGAATATAATTTTATCTGCTCACTACTACCTTATCTTAAAAGCACTACAAGATGTAGAAAATCACTTCTCCCTGTGCGTTACCTGTATTTGCAAATGCTCTGTAACAGATTTTTTGTCTGGGTTTGATGTCAATCCAGACTGTCAGTTTTGTTTTGTCTCTAATTTTCTCCTCTGTAATGACACTTTTTCCAGAAGAGTTGCCTCCTGGGAGAAGTGGGCATTCCTGCACCACACAGTGGTACAAAGCAGGTGTACATGGTGGTGTCTGTGGCAGTTAAAAGACTGGAAGCAACGTGCTGAGCCCTGCTTGGTAGGATGTGTGGAAAGATAGATAGAGTGTGAAACTGGAGACATGAAGAAGCAGCTTTAAGTGCTTTAATGACTTTAATTGTGGTGAAAATCCCAGAAATGGTATGTTATGTTTTTTCTATAAAACTAGTAATAACTACTAATAAATTCTCAATAAAAATATAGAAACCAGAAGAATAATTAAGTGGGATTTTTTCCCCTCTCATTTTTCAGATTAATAGAGCCATGGAATTTCAGAAAATAAAGACGTATCTGCCTCCTGCCCCCCCCCTTTTATTTTTGCAGGTATTTTCAGCAGAAAAATTGTAATTTTGAAAAAGAGATATATTATAATGGTCAAAATTTGATGGTGATGATAATTTTTGA
Source organism: Rhipidura dahli (assembly GCA_013399225.1). Lineage (NCBI taxonomy): Eukaryota > Metazoa > Chordata > Aves > Passeriformes > Rhipiduridae > Rhipidura > Rhipidura dahli. Next base: position 813,303 of record VXAC01008078.1, read on the forward strand.
TGAGCTATTAAATGAAAGTGTAAGTGAAACCAGTGCTTCAGAATAACTAGAATGTAGGTCTAGGAAAAGAAAGTGCTAGCTACAACAAGCAGCAGAGCCATGGGACTGGCAAAAATAAACAGCAATTTTCTGTCTTTCCCATTTTAGGTAGTAGTTTGTTGCTGAGAATCTGGTCAAAAGGTGTTGAAGGACTGATGTATTAATTTTGCAAATGGTAAGAGAGTGGTAGAACAGATTTGTAGAAATAGGAGTTTGTTTACATAATCTTTGAATAAACATTTTGTATGACTGCTTTAAAAATTCATACAGAAATTAAATTATTTAGAAGATATTATATATATATACATATACACATACAACTATATACATAAGCTGTGCAGTAGTACCGTATTTTCCCTTTTACTTTTATTAATAAGGAGAAGCAGAGCAGTTGTATGTTCTCCACAGTTTTGATAAGGAACAAAACAAAACCTGTGATATTTGTAAGAATGCTAAAGATGCAACATTCTGTGATGCTCCATGGAGATAAACCAAGAGAGTTTTACCCATTTTTCAATTTAAGACATTTCATGCTTTGTGCAGAATAAGAGATACAACATCAAAAAGAATAACACCTATTTAGCAGGGTTTTTGAGCAGTGCAATTTTAGATGTTGGCAGGTAGTACTCCACTCACTACCTGTCTCACTTTTGCATAAAAGCCCTCAGAAGGCTACAAAGAAGGGCAACAAAGATGGTGAAGGGCCTTGAAGGGAAGCCATATGAGGAGCGTCTGAGGTCACTTGGTCTGTTCAGTCTGGAAAAGGGGAGACTGAGCGGAGACCTCATTGCAGCTACAACTTCCTTGTGAGGGGAAGAGGAGGGGCAGGCACTGATCTCTTCTCTGGTGCCCACTGACAGGACCCGAGGGAATGGTCTGAAGCTGTGTCAGGGGAGGTTTAGGTTGGATATCAGGAAAAGGTTCTTCACCCAGAGGGTGGTTGGGCACTGGAACAGGGTCCCCAGGGAAGAAGTCACAGCACCAAGCCGGACAGAGTTCAAGAAGCTCTTCTACAGCACTCTCAAGCACATTGAATGACTCTTTCTGTGGTTCTGCGCAGGGCCAGGAGTTGCACTCGGTGATCCTTGGTGGTCTCTTCCAACTCAGGATATTCTGTGATAGCTTCATGGGGCATAAGGTGTTAAGGTCCTTGGGGGATATATCTCTATTTGTGTCCATCTGTGAGATTCTGGGACTCTCTGGGACATGAGAATTGAACACCCTTTATGATAAATTTCTTGCTGTGTGAGAACTTAAATATGTTTTTATCTATTGCAAACCATGTCTTTACTATTTTTTTGGAGTACACTATCCAAGTTATTAAAAAAAAAGAGAAGGCCAGTCTTCCCTAGGCAGCTAACTGGGCCAGCTGGCTTATAGCTGAGAAGCCAAGCCACAAAGCACTGGATGACTGATTTAACTGGCAATTAGCAGGTTAGCAATCATGCCCATTTCAGCTGATCAGTATTTCCCACCAGGTAGATGATTACAGCATACTGAGTGCCTTGGCATTGTCTTTCGACATCTGTGGATAGTAGATGGAGTCCAAAAAGTAAATGAGGGCTCAAGATTCTACTTAATTCTAATATATAGAACTAATAGTCTAGATTTAGCTCTTGGTTAGAGTTTTGGCAATAGCCAGCAGGAAGTTCAGTAAGACGGTCTGGTGATAAAAACAGCTACCCAGATCTATCACCTCTGAGTGCTGCCTTACTTATTCCCAAAAAGAAACAGGACCAGAGATGTTCTGTCCACTGAGGGCTTTGTTAACAGCACTTCTGTGACAGAGTTCAGGTGGTTTGAATGGGTCAGAAACACCCAAGGGAAGTATAGCTTCCATATTTAAAGTATTTTGAGTGGTTTTGTATCAGTACCAAAATGTTTCAATTCTGAAGGATAACTTGCACCTTTATTTGGAGCGCTCTGATGCGAACAGCAGTAGCTTGAAGTGGGGACTTTGATTGTGCCTTCTCTGTGCCTTATTCTCTGTGTCTGATGTATTCAAGCATTGTTTGGATCATGAATTTAAACGTATGTGGTGCTTTTCATATACTAAACTGTGTTTTGGTAGAGCAGTAATATGTAGCAGATTGAGAGCAGGCTGCTGGTCATGCCTTAGGCAAATGTAGTTGCCTAAAAGCACTGCCAGCCCACAAATGCACATATTGCGGTGGCACACTCTAATTATTCAGCTTCATACTTTCCCATTTTTCCTAACACTAAGACTTTTTAAAAAGTTCTGTGAGGTTTTCTGAAATGTAAACTGTCACTGTGAAATATAGGACACTGGACAAATATTAAAGAAAACACCTTTCCACTGTTTTGAACCTTCATGTCACAGCATTTTATGCCACTATTTGGCCTCATCTCTGCTTTTTTTTTGGTTTGCTCTGTGGCTTATCAAACACCCTCATTATCAGGCGTGTTCTGATAGTGCTGATTCACTAGCAGCTCCTATTCCATCAGATTATTTTTTCTTTTTTCAGTTAATTATCAAGATAAACCTGCATAACATTATGAAAAGGGTGGCAGGAAGTATGGTACAGCCAGATTCATCTTCCTCTGCTGCCAGTGACAATCCTCGTTTTCACTTGTCTGCTGTGGTTCTTGAGACACTGAATTTGGAAATTTAGAGAAATTTTCTGTTAAACTATCTGATTTTTTTTTTCTTTGCAGCTGTCTCTGCTGCTTTGTGCTACAACGAAGTTGCTTACAATACTGTTATGTAGGACCTTCACAAGTACTGAGGTTAAACTTCTTTTTAACAAACTGGAAGCCAACCTTCTTATACTTCCTCATGCCATAGAGAGACAGCCATATACCTTTGTTTATACTTGGAAGTGCCTGTCTCACCTTATCTGAATTATATTTCATGTTGTGTGCTTTGTTTATAAAAATTTCTATTAATCTGTTAAATAATGTAACTTTTCAGGTTAGGTCTAAACCCTTATAAATCTGTGTCATCAGCAGCATCTTTTAAAAGATGGTACAAATGGTGACATCTGGGAGCCAATTCATCATTTAATTAAATTATCCTGTAATGAAATCTGCCTTAATGAGATTAATTTTAATTATTAATCAGGAGCTGACATGGACACAAGGCACCATAAATAATAAATGGGAGCTGTGTCTGGTCTGTTTCTAAGAAAAGACCTACTTAAGAAGAGCGGTGCTTTTATGAAGCTGTGCTATAGGGATTTTTGTGTTATCATGATGTTTATTTTGTTGAGTTTGATTTCTGTTTCAAATTTTAAGGTGGAATATTAGTCCTCTTTCTGTTGAGTAACTGTTCTTTTAATATTTCATTTGATTCAATCCATGTATAACTAGTCACCTTTATTCTTCCAGAAATAAATTCTTATTTCTGTAGTTAAATTATCAGAAGTATATTTTAGAGGTAAGTAATGTAGGTATGATATATTGAGGCTCTGCCCAAAATGTGTGAGACTTTGGGCTAGTCTGTGCTGTCACACCTATGTTTATATGCATTCATGTGCTCACACCTGTGCAGCTTCTCCTGCCTTCTACTGTAATGTCCATCTTCTTGTGGTTTACGTTACTGTTTGTATTGTGAATCCTGTTTATAAGGACTTTTGTGCTTGGCCATAACAGAAGTTTATCAAGGAAGCGTGGATGGCACAGAAGAAATGATCCTTAGGGGTACCAGCCACAAACGCTCCACAAGTCTTACATGAGGAGTGAATCTTTTTGCGTTTATCTCCATTAACAAGCAGGACATTGCTGTACACTCACTTGCCAAATACAGACTGGTTCAACAAGTCCAGAGCTGATTATTTGCTGCTCACAGAGTGTTTTTCTCTTTGGTCTCCTGGGCCGGGCTCACCTGCCATCTGTATTTGTTTTGAAGAAACTGCCATTTGTTTTAGTTCCAGCATTTCATGAATATTTGGTTTCCCTTCATTGTCTCTTGCTGAAAAAATAATTTTGTTTCAGAAATAATCAAAAGACCAAATCTAGAACAAGAGGTGTTGATGCTGAGGAGTGTCAGTAACAACCTGCCACACAGAGCAGTCCCTAAATGCAATTTTTGTACACTACCATCAGCCTGATAGCACAACCCACATTTGGGCCTCATTGATTGAGAGAAGGAGCAAATACAGAATCCCATGATGTTCTCAGCTGGAAGGGACCTGCAAGGATCATTGAGTCCTAGGCTGAGGCAACTATCATATTCTTCAGTGGCACACAGCACTTGTCCCCCAAGAATTTCACAGCTTTGTCAGCAGTGGTGACTGGAGAAGGTAGTGAGTTCTAGTACCCCCTTTATATAACCTTTCCTTCCTAGAAAACTCCACAGTCACATGATAACTATGTGGCTTTTTAGAAAGGGTAAAGGGATTTGTAATCAAATTCTTTACACCACTGGGTATGTGATAGAAGGTGATTTTGTTTCTTCATCCATCCCAAACACACATAAACATACCATTACAGCAGCTGGACCTTCTGACGTCTCATCACTTACATCAAACAGTGGAAAGGGCAGAAATAACTAGAAATAATAGACGGAAATGACTTCCTCTCATTGTAGGACTGTTGGAAATTATTAGTAACAGGAATTCTTTTCATTCTAGACATTTCATTGTCTGTGTCCCACACAATTGCCAAGTGCCAAGGATTTTGGAAAGGACAGTTTTCACTCTTTTGTCAACATTTCCCAGATTCTTAGGGGACATAATTATTTACATAATACAGTTATGTTTGGACTGTTTGTTCTGTAGAGTCTATGCTATATGATAGAAATAATTAAAATATTATGCAGGATAATTACATTATGCTTTAAATAAGTACAGTATGCAATATGATTTAGTAAAATTTTATAAGATGTGCTTTAAAGAAAGAAACACATCTCAGCCTAAAAGATCTCTGTCTCATTTAAAGTAAATCCTAAAAATTCTGGGGAAAAACCATCAAAACTTGAAGCATGTCAAACTCTTGACACAATTCTTTTAATTACTTTTTTATTAAAAGCAGAAGATTGATTTTTTTTGTAGTAAAATCTTAAAAAGTTCTCAGTATATATGACATATAGCATATACTTCAGTATGTGTAATTCAAAATGAACTTTTCATGCAGTAAGGATTTTAGGTCTCCCCTCATCCTCCAATTCCTCTTTTATGTAATTTTATGGAAGAGAGTTAAAGGGTTTGCATGCCTCACTGTTATCTTAGAATTCTCTCAAGAGAAGGAGATCTGGCTGATCAGTTGTTCATGCAATTTCAAAAGGCATACAGAAGTGTTGTGCATGGAACTATTTTCTGAGGACATTTGATAGGTTTGGGAGGAGACAGTAGGTTCTTAAATGAATGAAGTTTTAATTTGAAGATTAGGAAACAAGTGAAATGATCAAAAGAGATTGGGCGCCATAATGGAAAGAGTTACTCTTTTTAAGTGCCAGTTATAATAGTTAACATTTGAAGATGAGAGGGTTAGAGAATATTTTAGACAAACATCATGTAGTTTCCTTGTTCTTACACATTTTCAGCATCTGCTGAAGGCAGGATGTGTAGCTCAATGCATATTTTTTTGGGGTCTTGAGCAAATCTACTTGAGTTCTTAAACAGAGAGTTGACTGCAGAAAAATTTATGTTAATTTGGATCACATCTAAGAAGCTCGTGGAGCAAAATGCAATAGCACGGTCTCCCAAGCAGACTGCAGGGAGATCACACGTTCTAGGAATGCAGTGTGACTCACTCTGCTAGCACAGTGTGTATCCATTTGGGATCTGCATGTGCCTTCAAAAAGAATACCTTGTGCCTCATTAGAGGGGCTCATTTCACTTGGTTCTGAGCCACTGAGCTCAGTGGCCAGTTGGCCCTTGTGCCACTGTTTTCTGTAGAAATGCAGGGTGTACCACTGTGTGTCAGCAGACAGGTTTATTATTCCACATTTGGTGGATTCCTGCATACATGTGTGCATTGCAGTCAAGTTTTAAGTTGGCTTTGTTTTCCACGAGCTGATCCAAAGCTCACTGATGCTTAAAGGGGTCTTCCAAGTAACTGCTGTAGGGTTTGGAACAAGTCGAAAATTATAATATAGGCTGGGAATATACAAAGAAAAGTAACAATTTCACACATGCACACACACACACACACACATAAACTTAGATTTGTTCGAAGTATTCATTATCCAAAGGCTATGGAGACTGTTTTGTTTAACAAACTGCACATAAAAATAATACTATCCAGTCAGAAGAGAGAAAACTCACTTCTGGCATGGTGGCTTGGCAATATCTGGTTGGGAGGTTGGATGTGCACCCACACCCAGTGTGTCTGTTTGCAAAATTGTCTGCTGATCCAATTCATTTGCAGTGTCCAGGGAGATCTGTTATTGCAAGATTTCAGTGATCTGTGGATTTGTTTTAAAGGTTGCAGTTTTCTGTCCAGTTTCTCCCAGATGCATTCAATAGATGACAGATTTGAGGGTAATACTGGCTAGTCCTTATATATTTAACACTCCATCCCATTCTTTCGTCAGGCACATACTGAGATCTGGACAAATGTTTAATATCATTGTTAAGTTGCAAAATTAAACCTTGGCCAGTGGGACACCTTCTACTTGGAAGAGTGCAGCTCTGTAGAACATTCTGGTGTTCTTCTTGGGCAGGACAGCTGTAATGGTGTGCAATCCCCTAATTGCCTTGGCTCAAAGTCAAAACAATCCCCATGCTATTAACTTAGCCTTCCCTTAACTGCTGAGAAGTGCCTGCTCCCCACGGTTTGTACACGGATGCAAACCCTCTGCATTTGGACTTGTCCCCGTTTACCTTTTTTTCCATGTTCTGAAGTCCCAGTTGGCTCCTACTGAGTATAAAATATGCCATTTGAAACCATGTTTTCATTAGGCTTATCACCCTTGCATACTGATCTGCTTTTGATCTCATGGGGTCTGTGTCTGTTCCATAATTGGTTTGTCCACATTTCCTAATGTATAAATGGATAAGGAGATTTTAGGTGAGATATCTAACTTGCCAAGAAATTGGAATTTGTAAATTCAGCCAATCTAGATTTCCACCCAGTTTCTGCTGTATAAATGTATATGTAAATTGGTTTCAGTCACTTTAATTTACATACCAAAGAGCCAGAAGAAGGTGTAAGTTACTATAGGAATGGATAACTAACTTACTAATGTGCGCTCCTTTTAGTTGCATTACCTGCTTATCCCTTCTCCTCACCCTACATTCTATCAGCAACACTTTTGTAAGCTGAAACATATTTAGTAACTTGAATTCAGAAATTATATATATAAAGATGTAATCTAAAATCTGTGAATGAGTATGGATATAACTTTGTCTATGTGATGCTTGTAGAGTCACTCATACCAGCCTTAAGACCTGTTCTGCCATCCCAAGGCAGGATCTGGCCTATGATATCCATGGTAGATCTACTACTCTTGACTTCGGTGGAGAAAGATCAGATGTTAAAAATTTTAGTCTTTCTGTTCTGGTAAAAGACTTTGTAGAATTAAGTCATTCAGCCTTCCAGGATTGTCTGGTTTCAGTCAAAGTGTTTTAAACCACAATTCTAACCTTAGTTTGAACTACCCATCAGAAAAAAAACCCGAGACGTTATCTTGCTTTTTATGAGCATTTTAAAATTGGATTTTTCTTAGAAACCTTCTCCTTGACAATATATTCACAAAATGTCTACCTGTCTCACATGATTCCTGAAAAATAAGTAATTTTCTGTTCTTAGTCACCTCTGATTCTCAGTTTAAATATTGTTAATAACAAGGATACTACATTTATTACTTTGTACAAATTTAAATTTGAACTAATTATTTAGATCAACCTGCAGTTTGGATGCAAATCAGAATTCCAGACAAATGCAGAAAAACAATATTTAATTTCTTTTATTAAAATAAGCCAGTCTTAAATAGTTTGAATATATAACAAAAAAATACTTTAATGCAAGACTGAAGTATTTATTAGAGAAGAGAATTACTAATGGCAGATACTAAGTGAACTAATCATCATATTTAGACAGATTTTCAAAGCCATCTGGATACATAAAGGTGTTGAAAGATATACAGAAGGATTTTCATACATTACAAATTAAATTAATTGCTGACCTGAAAAAAAATGAGTTTGAATTGGCAATTAGTTTTTTCCTGCTTAGATGCCTTTGAAGATCTATGTACCAGAAACCTTCAAAAAATTAGTTTGACCAGTAAAGCTCAGCTCAGCTTCTAATTTTTTTATTCATTATATGGATTGGAGAAGGAAAAAAAAATCCTGGTTTTAATATCTTAATTGAATTCCTTTATAATAGAGGTAGAAGAACTTGATTTCCTTTGCTTTCCTGTCAGTTTTGTTAAACTGAATTTAAAAGTGTCTAGGAAATCTCGTTTCTGTGGTGGTGACAACAAAATATTTTTCTGAAAAACATATAATTTCAAGGCTTTATCCATTATGAAATGTAAAGCAATTACCTACTGGTTGTAGTTAGATTTGCAGTTTCCTTCTTAATCTTACGGTATACTTAGACACTTCTCTTCCTATTTGTGTCTGAGATAAAAACGGAAGTTCTTGCTTATATATTTAATAATGTCTCATTAACACTATTTTTAAAAAAATCCTATTCACTCAGTAATTGTAGTAAGTTTTGGTGTTGGTATAGAACTGTGTAATTACAAATATAATTTAAAATACTTGAAAGCAAATACAAAATATTTAAATGGTAGAAAATACCTGTACTTCAAAATATGGCTTCTCTGACAGTTTTGTATATGGTAGACACAAGTCTTTTGGAATGTTTTGATACCTTTCATTATTTCCTCTACCTTTCCAGGTACTTTAATAGCCCTTTGAAGGAACTGGCCATCACTTTAGTAACACAGACTTGTAGAAAGATAGCCATAGTCACCACACCCTTGGATAGTTTTAAACTAAAAAAGTTGGAGGGGCACATGAATCAGCTCATGTATCAGCTCTTCATAACCCAGTAACCTTCCAACCTTGTAAAATCGGAATATCAAGACAAAATCTGAAAGATGCTTCTCTGTAACCTGTTGTATATCATAATATACCAATTGCCAATGGCAGCGGGGTAGGGACTGGGGGGTCATTAGGGTCCCTTCCAACTCAAGCCATTCTTTGATAATGGTTATCCTGATTTATGCTCAAAGTTAGTGAATCTTAGTTTTATTTTATCAAAATATGACATCTTTGGGGTTTTTAAGTCACTCTTCCTCTCTAATTATTTTGTGTAGATTAAATTAGTTGTATGTCCTTTTCTTTAGCCAAGAAGTGACTATGAAAATTTTGTTTTAGTGACTGAAATTTCAAAAAAGAATGTGATTTAGTGCCCAAAATTCCTAGCTAAATGTTAACAAACTTGCAGACTGTAACTTTTTTGTACTATTTTCTCTCTTCTTTTTTACTGTTAGCACAACTCATATTTATATTCATTCTCATTTTTATTCCATTTGAGTTGATTTAACCATCTGAATTTTCTCTCTGGCCTTCAAAAAATGGCTTCTGTTTAACTTAATTTTGATAAAGAACTCCTCAGCTGATTTATTTATTAAATTATGAAATTTGAAAATCTTTAGTATTTTATTAGAAAAGCAGAGATGTAATGAAAAACTCAGTTTTCCATCTTCAACTTCTAAAGACCCTTGATTTCATCTTTTTCTGTGCTGAGCAGGTACATATGATAAAGATCCAGCAAAAGCAAGACACAGAATTTATATCATGCAGTAGGAAGCTGTATGATCTTTTCACATAGTGGCAAATGGAAGGCAGGAGTTACTGTTTTCCAAATGCTCAAGGTTGATTGTTCATCCACACATATGTTCTTTGAAACAGACCTTCAGCTCTTATTTCTATTTGATTTCCTACATTTTGTTGAGGTGGTAGCTGTTTCAAGCTACTTGTGCCCCTCCAGAATTCCTCTTTGAGCTGCTACTGCTGAAGTTATTCTTAAACTTGGTGCACCTCCAGGTCCTATTTGTATTCCTTTCTCAATAACCAACTCTGAGACAATGTGTCCCTCTGAGCTTGAAAAGCTAACATGGTAATCTGTGGTTTTCACTCCCTTTTTGTCTATATGGTAAATCTTATTATAGAAACCAGAAATTTAGGTTTTGTTTAACTAAAAACTTAAGTATCAGCCTCAAGGTTCACAGTGTTTGGTTTCTTTTTCAGTAAAGAAAAGGTCTGATAGCACAACAAAAGTGCTCATCTTTTTAAATCTGATAAAAGAAGAGTTCATATAACTGCTTCAGGCATCTAACTTTGTGTAGATATTTAGCAAATGAAAATTCAGGTTAATCCAGCCTAGTTGTAACTTCTCAGTTGTCAGAGGAACCCAGGTGAGAAGTCAGCTGATGAAGAGATGTGGTTTCTGCCACAGTGGTGCACTGGGTTTTGTTTTCCATGAGTGTCATGGGGACAGAGTCTCAGGGAGTCTCAGGGCAGGACCAAGAATTGTGCTATTCAGAAAAAGTAGCGGAGCAGAGTTGTGTTGTAGCTCCCCAAAATGTAAGTAGACCCCTCTGTCCTGCCACCCTCATTCCCTGAGGCTGCTCAGATAGGTAGGAGTGTTGGCACCCAAGGTGGCAGCAGAGGTGGCCTCACACAAACCATAAGAAGGGTTACCCAGTGGGGACTTCTGAGTCTCTCACAATCTTTCTGTGCTGATGCAGGAAAGCACAGAGGGACAGAGGGAGGGAGAGAAATCCATGCCTCGTGTTCAATTCTATTTGCTCAGCATGCTAAGGATTTGGAAGAATTAAAGAATTCAGATATGGGAAATGGAAATCAATAAATATATTCAACCCCCCAACCCTCTTTTATGGACTGTGACAGATATAGTTGACAGATGAGTGCAGTAATGTGTGTGCAATAATGACTACAATAGAGACACTTGGTCAAGTGATGCAATATAGGGAGTATTATGAGAAACTGAAGTATATTTCAAACTAATAAAAAGGAATATTTTTCTACCAACACATAATAAAGATTTGGAATTCACTGCCACAACACAAATGTCTCTATGACTGAAATTATTTCATGAAAAATAAAACATTCACAAATATTAAATAGTTTTGTCTTGGTTGGATAGAAATATTTGTGTTTCACAACAACAAATCCATATAGTATAAAGGTAAGTTTGAACTCCTTGTCCTGGCAGATTGTTCCATAACTTCACTAGACCAGAGGCTGACCCTTTGGATCTACTTTAAAAATCATCAGTAATGTCCACTTTCATAAATATGTCATTGTATCCTGTATTGCCCAAAGATCTAATCTGGTAATCTAATTCGTAGTAGAGACTGAAGGCAGAGATATCACAGTTGGTATCTTCTAAACTGAGCTCTCAGCCAGCTCTGAAGTACAGCACTCACTGAGGAAAAAAGTCTGTTCCTTTTCTGTTGGCACTCTTTCCTGCTCCACGCTCACACAGGAATTCTCGGCAGAAGGACTGGGACTTGGGACTGTTTTTTCCTACCCTGCCCTTCAGTGCAGGCATACCCAGGCATTTATTTAATTTTTTTAAATTCACTTGGGAGGTTGTTTCAAATTTCCTTTTATCTCTCAGTTCTTTTAATACAGCTTTTATTCATTCACAGCAGGGACAGAAAGCAGAACTGCAGTTGCACCCAGTAACAGGGTATGGGTGAGGGTTGTGCCCTGCTCTGTCCAGATGCAAAGTTTTGGGCCAAATCACCATAAACCTTGCATACATGCTTTTCCCAATCAGCCACTCTGAATAGGTGATACCATTTTTCTTGTAGTGAAACAGTTCTGCTTTATTTTAGCTACATATTTTCGTTGCCAAGTTGCATATTTTCTCTCTCTGCTGTACACCTTAAGTTATTTAAAATACTCCTTGGTGTTTTCTAATATTCCCTTGAACTCTTGCTAAAACTGAATGTATTTATAGCTGATTCATTTTGAATTAATATATGTGTGCTTGAAATGTTTCAAGTCTCTGAAGTAATATTTTTATGCACTGTATACTTTTTCTTTAGTAATATCTCAAGGTGTTTGTACATCTCTAGAAATAAGTATGAGCAGTTAAGTCTCATTTCTAATTGCACATACCACAGTGTCATGTCTTTTTTGTTGAAAACAAGTATTACAAATCTGGAAAAGAGAATAGACTGAAATCCCTGGTAGAAACTTAACACTTTTTCAATTCAGATTCCATTCATGTGGTGATTTACACATATGCCTAGCTGCACACTGTGAATTAAACCTTTACTAAAGCCAGTGAGACAACTCATATATGAAGAAATAATCACATGCATGTGTTTTTAATAGGTTATGCTGAATACTTGTATTGGCATCGAAACCAATATTATGAAAGAAGTCATTTGTTTAAATGTGAATCTCCAAGGCACTTTCTTGTATCCTGAAAATTGTCAAAATACAGTTATAGCTGTCAGAGAGAAGAAAAAAGGTTTATCTGTACTCTCTTTGTAGGGCCCATGAAAAGAATCACCACATTACTTTTAAAATTAAATTGCTTTCACGTACTACAAGAAAATACCATTAATGGTTTTTACCTGAATTCCATTTGGGTTTAGTGCTTGGCTCCCAGTTTGGACAGAAGTTTTGTTTACATGCAAAATTTACTAGGATTTATTCTTTTGCATTGTGTATTCATTCTTTCATTTCAGTTCACTTGTTTTTCTGGAGGATAAAAAAAGTTGAAATCTCAGTCTTTAAAAGGTATTGTTTGATTGCTGGAAATGATGAAAAGTCCAGTTGGAGAAGCAGAATTCAAAGTACCTGTTTAGACCTTAATGAAAAAATTTAGAAGTCTGTTTTAGGAGAATGTAAATTTTAAAGTATGCGATAAAAACCTCTCATTGTGGGATTTTAATTTTTTTTTTAATTTGAAGCAGTGTGCAAGTAAGGTCTCATGGCAGTGACAGAAATCTGATTTTATTCAAGCTGCTAAATCATGTTGCAAAATACTATCATTTGTGATATTTTATTCTTCGTTTATATATGCAACTCTATTTAGTAGGCAAAAGCAACTTATCTGCATTTCTGTGCTTGTGTCCAGAAATAGAGATGACAATGTAAAACAAGTAGTTCCTCCAAATGCTTGTGCTGATGTTGAGAGATTTGTTATGATGATGGAGGATGTTTGCTCTCCAGCACCAGTCTCTTGTAAGATGATCCACCTTTGAAGTTGCAGTAAAAACTCTGAAACACTATATTTTTGAGTAGGGTGGTGTTGAAATCTGTATCCTGATCCAGATTTTGTTCTCAAAACAGTGCAACCCCATTGACTGTGGCAGAATTGCAAGTGTGATGAGAAGGAAACTGAATGCAGTGAAATAAAACTTTATACATAGAAATTTAATTATTTATACGTAGAAATACTAGGTAAAACAAAGAAAAAAAAACAACAAAAAAAAAACAACAGCAAAGGCCAAATTTTGCTACTGTACCGTGGGTAGTTTTAGATGGATACTTTACTCAAGGAGAGTGTTGTCATAAGAATATATTAATACCATTGTATTTCCAATTGTAAATCTATATGTTTGAAAATACTGAGGGAGTGTAGAGTTCTTAGGTGTTTTACAAACTTAAAAGACTTGCAGTGTTTAGTAACAGTAAGTTAGTTACTCACTACATTGTAGTAATCAGTTCAATGCAGTGTTATTTTGGCAAAACTTTCCACACTCTGCTCCTGATTACCGGGGTGCATTCCCCTAAAAAAATGTTCAATGCCTCTAAAGAATAAAGTATGCTCCTGTGTTTTATTGTGTTTCCTAGGAATAAAAAAGTTATCTGAGGCTTTGGCATGGAATAGCTTAAAGAAAAGGGTGAATTCAAGGAAATTGCAGAGAGGAAGGATTGTACTTTGCTTAGCAGTGTGCTGCCACTGGAGGAAAAAGGAATAAAAGGCTATAATTCAGCACAGCAAAAGAAGGAGAAAGCTGCTGAAAGCTTGGATAATTTGGGGATATAGAGATGTCACTTCCTCCCTTTGCCAGGCTGTGAAATTCTTTGTAATTCCCATTGGTAAAGCTGCCAACACAAACAAAGCAAAAATGGAAACTTCTATCCAAGTCCTCCCTTGATGAGCAAAAAGACATAGACATTCAAGGGAACAAATTTGTCAGCAGCATCTTACCCAAATCAAGAAAGCATATAGAAAATTTATCAATTAATTATGGTGAAAATTTTTTAGAATTATGTTTTTAAGAAATTATCATAGTATCAGATATACGTCTAAGAAACTCACTTGTCTAACAGTTACAGTGTCATCTGTAACTTTGGGAAAGATGGCTGTGTCATACCAGAGGATTTTTTTTTTTTAACTAGCTGGTAGTCTCTTTATATTAAAAGACAGAGACCTCAATAGTTGGTATGGATCAGCAGGACTTTCAGAGTATGGATTCTTTATTAAAACATTTCTAACATTTTGCAAAAAATCTATAAAAACATTGTACCAAAAAAATGTTAAATTCATTTTTCTTATTTTTGATATATCTTTTGTTCAAAATGCTAATGGACATTGGTAGGACAGTGTTTTGTAAGTGCCTGAGAAAAGCTATTTCTAGTAAAGGCTGAGTTAACTGACCAGTAAGTTAGATATTCCCCTGGAATGTCCTTACCTGGGGATGGAGAAAACCAAGAATTTTCACCAGGTAACTCATGTTGGCTGTTACTTTTTATTTACAGCCCCCTTCCAACTTTCTTACACAGAGAAAATAATTTCTTTATATAAGCTGAGTGGCTTTCCTAAATTTATGAAAGATAAGCGTCACTGACTCACAACCACAGCTTTTGTCTGGTTGTGTTTAAGGGAGTTACTCTACAGGCAAAATTTTCTGGTTTTCTTTTATTTCCTTTTTTTAATTTATTATTTTCAACAGTTTTGTTTTAGTGCATGCATAAATTTTACCATGCTTCTTTGGAAGTTTATACTTTTTAAAAAGGGAAAATGGAATTTTTACATATCAAGGGAAGTGCCCTCAGTAAAAACTGCTGACTTTATTAATCCTTTAATCCAAAGACAGCCTAAAAGAGTTTGTTTGCTAGGAAAGACTCATATAGCAGATCTTTTTCAGAGTAAGGCAGCCATTCCTTAATTCCCATGCCTCTCAAGTCAGAACCTAAACACCATCTTTTCCATCACGCAAAAAGCACTTTCCCTACTACACTAGGTTTTGCTGCAGGCACAAATAAACAGTATGAGTCCTTGCACTGTGCCCAGAAAGGTTGGGATCTGTTGCTGCTTCTCCCACTTTTCCCTGCCCCAGCAGGCACAAAATACTGCCTTGAAGTGGTTTGCATACTGCAATGTAGGAATCCCTGCTTTAATTGTCTCCAACCTGATACTGCTCCAACTTTCTGTTGAGAAGGTCTGTGGTAAGTACGGAGGTGCCGATCAGCCCTCAAAATAAACAGTAAGTTAAAGCAAGGATACAGCCCTTGTTTTACATGAGAATTCTGTCATGCCATTCCTCAGGCCATCATTTCTGGCTGTGCTCACTGTAGTAGTCACATGTGCACGGAGGGAGGGGGGGTGAGGGAGGAGAGCTGGTCCTGTCACAGAAGCAGAACAAAAGCTGAAAGAAGTGCTGAGTACATGCAGTGAGGGGCATTGTACACATCCAAAAACATGAGAGATACAAATGGACTGCATTTTGTGTGCTCAAACTGGATGTTGCCTAGAACAGGAGGCTTGACTAAGAGCAGTCAGATACACAGACACTCTTACTGAGTGTCTTTGAACACATAATGGTTAAAAGGATAGAAAATGGGCCTGATGATACAGAGTTCAAGTCAAAAACTCTAAATGGTTCAACCTCTTCCTTCTCTTGCAGCTTTTGAGATCCACTTCAAAAATTGCAACTCCTTCTGAACTTTCACATACAGTCTCTCCTGTACTTACTTAAATAAACTTTTTATTTGGTCATAAAATAAACTTGGAAGATTATACTAGAGTTGACTCTAGAGCCATAAATAAAACCAACTTTAAGATTTCAGGGCTGAGATCTTGTTTGTGCCCATCACTGATCACTGAACACATTACTCATCTTGAATGTAACTCCAGAAAATATGGTGACAAAAACACATAATAATTAGCAGGGGTTTGAGTAAATACTCTTACCATTTTTTTTCCCCTTGGAATGCCTTTGAGAGATAGGATGTCATATATCAACTTTCCCTTAGGAGAAACTATGTGAAAAATCTTTTCACAAAGTTTGCACCTTGAACTTCACATACATTTTGTAAAGCTCAGATTTTATCTATTTGTTTATTTCAAGTCAGAATATCACAGATATTACTTAAAATGGCAGGTGTAAATGAGAAGGAAATGAGTAATTTTTACAAAAAGCTTCAGTGAAACCAGTGGAAGTAATTGAGATGGAGACAAAATACTTTTTTGCCAGTTGCCATCATTTTATTGTGTTGGTCATTAATATTTTGAGTTAAAGGCTTGATATTTCACTTTAAAGGCTGAATTGTAAGACAGCGTAAATCAATTGGAAATTTTAGGTGCTGAGAAAACAGAAGACAAAATAGAAAGAGCTCTAAACTTTTATTTAAAAAGTGCTGTTTTAAAGCTCTTTCAGGAAAGTTATTTGTAAATATATGCTGTGTGTTGCTCTTCTAAATTTTTGTTCACTCTGTACAAATCTTATGTTTAAAAACTTTTTCGGTCACCACTAAAAATCTGATATGGTCAGATGTCTATTTTTTCTTTGAACTTAGAATTTAGCTGGCTTCCATCAGTTTTTCAATTATTTTATTGATATTTAGAATCACAGAATCACATATCTGTCTTTTCATCTGTTTTAAATCTCTTTCCTTATATTTATGCAGTTTTTAGTTTTTGGTAGCAGTTTCAGTTGTGAAAAAAGTGCATGTACTTAAATCCATCTATTATCCACTGGTTTGTTATTGTTCTCTGTATCCAAGAAGAGTCTGCAAGGCTCAGGAGAACATGGAGAGGGAAAGTAGAGGGAAGTGTGATGGATCCACAGACTTTGCTCTAAAAAGCCTCAGGCTGGTCAGTGCCCAGGCAGAACATAACACAGCTTTAGTGGTGGCTGGAGAGTCTAATAAATAGTGTCATGTATCAATAAAAGTATTAGAATGGGAGTAATTTTATTTTGATCCTGTGATTTTACAGACAAGTCCTGGAGCAGGCAGGAGGCACTTGTGAAGTGAAATTCAAATGGTAGATTTTCTTTCCATAAAGTCTGATGAATTGCCACAAACACAGCTCAGAGAAAACAAACAAAACAGAAGTTACAAGTCAACAGAGCCGTCTTGGAGGGTGTTGTAAATTTAAACCTAATTTGAATTTCTTGAAAAAGCATGGTAGTTTGGAACTGGGAATTTATCATTTATCTTTGAACTAAAAATACAAACTAACAAGAAAATGTAAAAGGAGTTGAGTTGGTTTTTTTTAAAAAAAAACTAGGCATGTTGGAGGCACTGTTATACCATCATCCATTCTATGGCTAAAATTTGCCACCCCCAGAGTCTGTGGTGATTTGCCAGAGCCAGCCAGCCAGGGAAATATCGACAGACCCCAAAGAGGGGAGAATCTGAGGGTGGTGCAGCCATCTTGATCAAAGCATCTTCCAACCCCACTGAATGCAAGACCCACTAAACAATTCAGGAACATACTTACTTGTCAGTGAATTTGATCTTTGGTTACAAAACTGTTGACCAATCCAAAATCTCACAGGCATGCCTTTCTCCAAAAGTACCTCTAGTTGCATTCTTCCTTTTTTTGTGATTTTTATCATTCCATTGCTTGAAAGTTACCCTGACTCAAAATGTGAAGTGGTTGTGGTGGTTCCCAGGATGTATTAGAGAAGGTTGCTCAATGCCAACAAGATGCGCTGATGCTGTGTTTTTCCCTGCAGTGTACCTTGAAAAGCACTTCATGCCCTCAGATGAAATCTGAAGGAATAGTAGAAAAAGAAGTCTCTTTCAACTTGGCAATGTCAGTTTGTGACACTTCTTAAAATGTAAAGGCTTGCTCATAAGCTTTTCTTTTTGGTTTGGTATTGTCTGTATTGTAGGCAAACAGTGAACAACAGCATCTAATACAAAGTTTAGAACAGGAAAAAATAATATTGGAAGTAATTTTCACTATTGTGGCTCTAAACCAAGCACTTTTGGTTGCAGCATTAATTGAGAAATTCAAAATACTTAACATTTCATGCTTTCATGTTTTCTGGAATGACTGCAATGTTTCTTTGCTAATATCCACTGTTTTCCTTTCTGTTACATTTGTGTCCTTAGAATGATGTTGTAAATAAAGGGCATGAAGATGCTTCTGATTTATGTGTCAATAAAATACATTTCCCCCTTAGTAATCTCAGTTTGCAGAGAAGTTAATCCATCACAGGGATGTTGGGACAGTGGTTTCCCTGTCATTTAGTCTGAGAAAGGAGCACATGCTGTAGATGTAATATTTTTCTTGGGTCATCTTTTGACAGTACCAGTGTATGCACCAAACTATAGCATATAAATTTTTTATCACCTCTATGCAAGAAACACTTTTACAAGTGTGTGGGACCGTACTTTGCCTCCAGGCATCCAGACCTGAGAAACAATGAAATTATCTTGTTTAACTGGGAAAAGGAGGCAGGATGGTGGTTGTTCCTTTGGTCTTTTTACTCTTGGTGTTAGTCTGTGACAGAAGATGGGAATACAGAGGTGAGGTGGTGGCAGGGAGTGGCAAACAATTTGCTTGGTTTTGAAGCTGCTGAGTGAGGACCTCCTGACACTGAGGTGTGCAGAGGAAGTGGTGGTGTGCTTCTTAACTCTTGGTGGGGTCCAAGCCCAGGCTGGTTTTCCTCCACCTGATGCCTGGTAGAAGAAGAGAAAAATCTTGCTTCTTATCTCCTACTGTGAGGTCTCTCCACTACTGTGAAGGATCTCTGAAATTCATTGAGTAGAATTGGAGCCTTGGAGCCCCCTCTTCATGTACATCCTGCAGCTTTCAGTCTTCTTCGGCAGCATTAACTGCAATAGCTTTTTCCTTTGTTTCCCTTCTTTTGGTGGTGAAAACCCCAGCCACCTTCCACATCTAATGTGTTGTTTCAGTAGTTAAGAATGAGGTTATTCCCAAAGCTAATGTCAAAAAAAACATCTGAAAGCTGATTATGTTCTCCCCAGTACTTTACATATGCTTCAGTGGGTTTTCATTGTGAGAGAGGTGGGCCTTCATTATGCCACATAATACAGTAAAATGAGGATTACTTGGACTACAGTGCATGAGATTATGGCAGCTGACAGGCACCTGTTTAAGGAAGTATATTGTATTCCTAAGCACAAGTATTTTATAAAAATTGACGGAGATTTCACATGAAAAAACTTTCATATTTAAACTTTATTAGTAGGTTTAAGTACAAAAAAAGGCATCAAGGAATCTGGATGGATGTATTTGTAAGTGGCCCTTATGGTTCTGACAGTCCATTCTAATAATAAAGCATGGAACCCATCAAATGATGGCACAAATATCCTAATCTGAATTGACATGGCTTTCTAGCTCAGTTCATCAATCATGTTTTATTAGCTTTAGCAGAGCCAAGCTGCTATCTGTCATTTTGATGCTGTAGTGGTGACAAAAAATGGTGCTGAAAATGTGCCACAGGTGTAACTTTCACTCAAAGTGCATTTCTGAGCAGCAGTCAGGCTCATGTTTGCATGGGGAGAGAGTGCCATCTTCAGTTTCACATCCCCACTGGAACAAGGCTGAACTTCTTAGTGCTGCCCGATGGCTAAGGAGTGAGGAAACATACTGCTAGAAATGTAGAATTCTTATTTTTATAAGACTTCTGAAGGAAAATACTAAACACCATTTTCTTGTTCTCATTTTTAGATGCAGTTAATTTAGATCTGTTGTGATAAGCAATTTTCAGGGGCTTTATTCTTTTGGTTTGCACTGCTGTATGTAGAAAACAATTATTGCCAGTTGGATCACAAACCTCTTGTGACCAGTAGCATTTGTATGCCTAAAAAATGAGAGCTAGGAGGCTCTACACTGCTGCAAAGGTACTGTGTTTTGTAAGAACCATCAATTCCATGTATTCTTTCAGCCCAGAACAGACTTAGTGTTTTCACTGGGGTCCTGGCACTTGACCCTTGTTTTTCTTGGCTCTGTATCATTTTACAGCAGAGCTCGAGGACACTCCTCATCTCTTGTTTCCAGCATGTTAACATATTCAAGTAAATATTATCTGGCACAGGCACATGCATTATCCTTCTGGGGAGTATTTGTAAAAGTTTTAAATCCAGATCAAACAATGACATCCATCTTCCTTCCTCTTGAATTTCTTTTATTCACAAGATGAATGTTGCTGGCAAAATTCTTTGATCTTTAAAAAGGCTTTCTGTTGCTAATATTCACAGACAAGGTAAGCACTTATAAATACCTGAATTACTTGCAGAATATATGCCCAGGTATGACTTTTCTGTATATTTTAACACTTAATAGGGCTTTGCACAATAAGGAGCAGATGTGTCACAGCGACAGCAGGCGAGCAGGGACCAGGAAGGTGGTTTCATTAAAAGAGCCTTGGGATAAATGCAGCACATTAGATACCCACTGAAAGACAGGAGCTGTTGATGGGGTGACCTCTGAATGCAAGTCATCTTACTATAAACAGGAGGGTGTGGAAAGCCATTGGACAGAGCCAAGCTTGTTTACTATCCAGGTCTCCTCCTAGTTAACTTAAGTAACCGCACTGTGCTCGGCTCGGCATGACAGTTCAAGGAAGAACAAAGTGTCTTCGGTATTCCCGAGTTTAAAAAGTCCTGGCTGACTGATCCAAAAGCTTTTTGGTCCTGAAAATCTGCCTGCACACCTCAGCTGCTCTACAGCGGAAGTTAATTGGTGTGAAACACAACAGATATTCTCTTCTTTTTTTTTTTTTGTCCTGGAAACTGACTTTGCATATCTGGGGAATTGGTTTCTGTTCTTCAGAGACTACTGAGGTAAGGTTATGATGGATTTTAATTTGCAATATTGATGCAAATGTTGTTTAGTGATAAAATGGGAAGTATAAATGGGTCTTAATTCCCATTCAGAATCTGTTCTGAAGAGGAGATTTGACTTTAATTTCTGCATTAGCAGTTTCAAACTGGTTTTGGAACAAGGTATTTGCTCATGGTGGCTCTAGAGTACAGGAGTTTAGATAGGTCACAGGACTGGATTCGTCAGGTTCTTTCAGGAGCAGCTTTTGTTTGTTTAAGCACTATAAGAAATAAAATGTGTTCTTCTATAATGTGCTGCAAGTGTTGCATTTTGTCGAATCCATGAGCAGTTCTTTGGTGTGTTATTCAATAACACATTTATAAGAGACACTTAAAGGCCAGTATACTGAGACAGGTGTCTAGGCATAAGTTGAATTCAAATTAATTAGCCCTAAACTACAAAAACTGGATACAATAAAATATTTTTTTTCCTAATACTTCATTCAAATCCACTTAGTTAATTTCTAAGTTGATTAGACATGCATTTGGAGGAAAAAATGCTGAAGTGTATATATGCTAAAGCATCAGTCCTACCTTCTCCAAAGTTTTCTCTGCCTCTGTAACATTATCTATTCTTTTTCATTCATTATCCATTCTTTTTCAAATTGAGCAGAGCATTTTTTTTGAGAATAAATTGTGATTAAAGCTTTCTTCAGGGAACACATGTGCTGTTGTAGTCAGATGCTGTTCCCTGCCGTGGGGTCTGTGCAGCAGCAAGAGCAGCAGTGCAGAGGCTGCTGTAGGAGCTGGTATGGGGATTACTGCTCCTTAAAAGCCTTTTTCATTCAGGGAAACTCAGGAGGGCTTCACTCTGAGAGTGCTGTTTTATTGTCCCAGAGCAGCAAGCAAAGTCCCAGGAAAGAAAGAGCAAGGTGATTTGGTCCAGCTGTAAACAGCCATTTACAGCCATAGGGATCTGTAATAGGTAGGGAACCTCTTTGGAAGAAAGGTATGATAAATTCTTGCAGCTAGTAAGTTCTTCGATTTTGTGCCTGTGGTCTGGTAAGCAGCAAGCAGCAGGATCCAGTTACATGTTTCTTTTCTTGGTCTGTTCACTACTTTCTGAAATACATTTCAGCTGAACAGCTTTTGACTCTCTCAGTACCTTTTGTGGTGTTACAATTTCTTCTTAAGCAAATCAAGTGTATATTTGAAAAGCATATGTAAACCAATTAATATTTTAAATTCCTGAATTAAAAAATAGTTCTTACCAAAGCATTTTTCCAAGATAATTTGAGATTTATAAAAGTACTCAGTATATCTTATTAAATGGTACAGCAAATCAAGTAGCAGCAACCTTGTGTGAATGTGGATAATATCAAGCAAAAGAACTTGAATTTGGCTTTGGAAAATATCTGTATGGTTGTACATTTGTGTGATCATGCATGCACGTATATATGCATGTTAGAGTGGGCATACAGGGAAGCTAATTCATCTGTTACAGAAATTAGAAGTCAGGGTTATTTTCTAAAACAGAATGTGGTTTGAGAACATGTCTGCACTTACTGTTAAATAGAAGTAGATGAAAAAGCACACTACATACTGTCTCATTCATGTGCTTACCTGTCATTTTTATCTTTTGTTTTCTATTGTTTTCTTTGCAAATAGCTATACATAAATTTGATTGAATTTACATTTACTTTGAGAGAATAGAGGAAATAATTAGCACCTTAAGCACTTTTTTCAGTTTTAAGCTTTAAATTGTAAAACTTATTTAGTAAATGTTATTCACAAGGGATTACAATTTAACGTTTCAGTATTTTTAAACAAAAGGAAAGCATGACTGTATTAAATTTATGTACATAAGGTATGCCAGCAGTTTGCTGAATTTAATGTTGTAGCGAATATGCTACTTATTTCCTTTTTTTATTCTATTTTATTAAAAATATTTTCAATCATATTGCTGGAAAAAAATATATACACTTCAGCAATAGCTTAACAGGAAAGATAACATCTATGTGGTTTATTTCTCTTTGCAATATTCAGTCATTGCTCTGAATTAATACATAATTAAACAGTATTCAATTATAAGTAAATATCTGAAGAAAAGATGAAGTTTCTTTAAAAAGCTGATTTTAAGATGGATCCCATTTTAACCCCAGAAGGATGAAGTTAAAATACATTCATTGAAGAAGAACCTTGATTGATTTAAAAAGCATAGTTATTGTATTGCTTGCATTGGGTTGAACAGAGAGTGGTAGGCAGAGACACAGTACAGTAAAATTTCCGTATGTCCGAGATACTGAAGAAAAGTCCTTTGCTCATTCTCATAGTGAATCTGTAATTGCTCTTCACATTGATTTCAGGGATATTTAAAATCATTAGCTGACCTTTACAGTCACGTAAGTTTGGCTGCTCATCTGGTATAATTCGTAGAAAAACCTTTGGAGGGTAAAATAATCTGAAGTTATTTAACAAAAACAGAGATTCTGTGTGTATTGTCTGTATTTATTTGCACACATGCACCAAAAGGTGCTTCTGTGTGTTTACATGAATGATTGAACAGTTCTTTTTATCAAGGGTTTTCTCATGGATAAAATGAATTGTCTTATGAAGAGATTTTTGCTGTACTTGAAGTATTTGTAATGCTATTCCAGGTGAGCTCTGCATTCAGTTAGAGTCTCAGCTAAGAACCAAATGTCCATGTTGCTCTCAACATTCAAAATGTTAGCTCCACTGAAGAGCAGTTTAACTTGATTGATACTTGGATTTTAAAGCAAATAAGGACTAATTTTTGCCTGTGGCAAAATATCTTTGAAGTTTCATGCCTGCACCGAGGCTGGATTAGCTAAGTGATAGCAGCGGGGCTGGGACTGTGACCCTGTTGTGCTTGGCAGGTTGTGATAAATGGGGAAATCTTTCTTAACCTCGTGGCCAAAACATTCCAGGGTTGGGCTGGGGAGACAGGAGGGAAGGGAGGAGGGTCAAAAGATGCCGGAGACGAAGGACACTTGCTTGCTTGTCTGGAACAGGGGAGACTGAGCAGACCCTTGTGGGAGAAATGGCTGCGGATGCGTTGCAAATACACTTTATTGCAGCTCCTGGGCACTGCCCTGGGTACAGGAAATTCATCTGTCACTGTGAAGCTGTCTCTATTTTCGTTTTGAATGCTTTGAGAGTTTAGGGAATCTTGCTTGTGGTATTTCCCTACACTAAAGATGTTTTTTTCTTTAGTGCTTGAGATGGGTATATAAAACCATCCAAAATAAATTGGAAGGATTCCTTATTCCAAGTAATTGCCTGCTGGCTAAAGGATTTACTGGAAGACAGCAAATGTAAACAAAATGGTATGAATTTGGAAAAAAAATCCCTGGCAAAGTTAATTAATTGCTTCTGGAAAGCTAGGTCAGCTATTTTGTTTTTAAAAATAAAACATATTTTTTAATATTTTTAAATTATGCATTTTAATATAGCAGTATTGATAATACAAAATGGATATACTTTTATCCATTACCTAATAATACTCTTTGGATATACTAAAATCTATAGCGAGATATTACCAGTCAAATTTTCAAACCTGAAAAAAAAGACAAAACTGGCTTACTTGTGAGGTGAAATATAATCTGTCAAGTGGTTCTTTCTTGCAGCAACGTTTTAAGAGCTGTATTGCTTCTGATGTTTTCCCCCTTGAAAATAATGAATGAATGATAAAGAAATAATAATGAAAAATATATTATTAGCTGATAGTTTGGGATTTATTTACATACTTTATGCTGTAAGTACAACTATTCTGACTAGTGCTAAGAACTCCAGCATAACAAAAGTGACAAAACCCAAATTATGTACTTTCTAATTGTGGCTGTTGTTGTTACTAGTATACAATCAAATGTATGTTGTATTCCTGTGTATAGATACAATTAATCATTTATTCTTTTATTATTAATTTCCCTGAATGATGTTTTAACCCTAAAATATTAATATGGTTTTTAATGAAAGTTGTGTTGTAAATGTTCATTAATATTTGAATAATCAAATCTAAATCATATGTGTGAAAAGTAGTCTCAATGCATAGGATTTTGCTTCTGTGATGCTTGCTAGCATACAGTAACTATAGTGCACATTATTTACAGTATATTTTCTTTGTATCCCTTTAAAAACAAACAAACAAACAAAAACAACAGAAAAAAAGGCTCATTTCTTAGCAGCATTTTCTTCACTTTTACTGATATATTCCAAAGACATTGAAAATTAAAGTAACCAGAAACAAAGTAAATTTGGCTCCCTGATGATACAGATGCATGTGAATGGGTCTTTAGCTTATATCCAGTGTTGTGAGATTTTACACTGCTGCATTGTGTGTCCTTTTATCTTACCTCTAACAAATTATTTTTTCACCAGTTGGATAATATATGGGCCATAAAACGCTGATTATTTCATTTTCACCATCAAGTAGTTTCAGCTACAAATAATATTTTGTATCCTTATTATGAGAGAAATAGGTTGCTGAAGTTCTTAGTTATCTGAAGTAGTTTATTAATGTTACAACAGCTGCTAGAAATTGTTGCTAAAATCCTAAACAAATTCGCTTCAGTAATGTGGGAAAACAGAAATGTATGAAGCTAGGAAAAAGCACAGCTGTTCACTGTAAACATTTAGGAGATTTACTTGGTAATTTTCTAAGTAGAGTATGATGTGCACTTGTTTATTACCTTCTCCTTCCACTTTTTTCCCAGTTTTGAATACACTTTTAAAAATAATTTGTAGCATAGTAATTTGTATGCACTTTAAGCAGGTGGTTTTGATTGGAATAGCCTGAGTGCATTGTGCAAAAAATACTAGTGTTGTACAATTAGCTGATGACTTCAGCTTGGGCTGTTTCCAAAGACCAATTTATTTGTTCATGATCAGATTCATAGATATTATCTGTGGAAAAGTCAAATATTTATAGCTGAATACCTTTGATCTACTACGAGGAGAAAAGCTACTACAGAGCAGCAGAACAGTTTTTATTGTTGGGGCTTTGTGGAAGTTTTTTTATAGTTTTATTTTATTTTAGTACTGTTTTAACATGATTCCCATCTTCCACAATGCCTACAGGACTCTGCCAGCTGTTAATAGGTAGGCAGGTGCTGGGCTAAAATCGTGTTCATATTACCTGCTCATATTACCTTGTTCATCTTCCCTCCAACCTGTTTTATTTCTCTGTCCACCTGTTGCTTCTTAGCATTAATTGATCCTCCTGTCCTACAAAGGCATATTCAGACTTACCTTCATTATTCTGAATTGTTTCATTGACAGTAACAGGCCAAAGCACCACGATCCGATTTAGGACTAAGCTTAAATCTTTGTGGGTTTGTCCCAATCTTGACAACTGCTCTGCTCAGAGAATGCCTTTTTCTGGAGGAGTGAAGAAAGCCTCACCTCAGGCAGCTGGTGCTGTTATTCTTTCAGAAGCCCATGCAGAACTTGGAGGAACTGGATCACACTCTGCAGTCATTGCAGTTGGTCACAAAGAGCCTGTTTGTATTCCCAGGTCTCCCTACCCGTATTCAGCATAAGCATGCTCCTGCCTTTCAGGGTTGTGAAGGAGTGCAGTGAATAACGGGTATTTTTTCTGATAAAAACCATCAACATTTAGATAATAAAAAAGTCCGATATTCTTAATTTTCTGTGAATAATGCTCTGTTATATTGCCTCATCTTTTGGGAACTGTGTCACTTACAACGCTGTCAATTGAATATGATTGTCTCTTCTGAGAGATGAAGAAGGATCCAAAAGACATGGAAGTGACATGAGTCCTTACTAGCTGCACACTAATGAGTGTACTGAAAATCTGCAGTAGTTCTCCTTTTCTGAAGGACATGTACAATGTTATCTCTGATTCTTTATGACATATGTGTGATGGACAGGTCACACAGCATGGATTATGCTGGCAGACACTGCAGGTAATAACTGGTCTCCTACCATTACAACTGGCTCTTTCAGCTTGGGTAAGACCAACAGTGAAAAAAAGTTGGCCAAAAGGTGCCTGAGCAAAATTGGCACCGATGAACAAGTGGCTAAATGCAGAAGAGCTTGTAGGAAGGTCTTACCACATTGTCTGGAATAATTCAAACTTCAGCCTAGGAACTTTCTTTAGATTGCCAGTAAATCAAGAGATTATGTAGCTGAATCCGTGTACAATAATTTCTGTGGCAAGAAAGTAAATCTTACTGTAGCAAAACAAAATTCTTCCAGTGTGCCCAAACTATTCCATTCCATTATGTCAGACTGTGATCTGAGTCAGGTATTTATTCATTGTTAAACAGGTTGTACTTCTATGAAGACTTTAGTGCTTGAAAACTAATAAGTACAAAGGTCACATCAAGTGAGGGTACTGTGAACGCAATAGAGCTGTTTTTATTTTACTGAGCTTTTCGAATATATTTCAAATCCACAGTCCTTGTCTTTAAAGTCCCTTTAGCTCTGGGATGAAGAATGCAGCTGATGAGTATGCTTCTTCAAGACAGAAAGGATAATGAAACTAATGGCTTTTCAGACACTGCTTACTTAACACTGACCCAGCATTGGTGGGTGAGCTCTCAGTGGAGCTAAGAAACATAACATTTTGACCAAGAATAACGCACTTTTTCTGGGGGCCGATCTCTTCTAACCTTAGCACATGCCAATATCTATATTAACAACACAGAAGACAAACAGAAAAGTACAAGGAGAGTAAAATAAATTCTTGCTAAATCAGAGTATTTTACATGTATGTATTTCATAATCTGTGGTGGGGGTGAATCTTTGACAGATGTGAGATCATGTTGTTTACTGCACTGGGGTATCAATAAACGCTTTGGTAAAAGCCAGGATAGTAAAGAACGGAAAGGAGGAGACGATCGACAAGGCCATTTGTTTAAATTTCATCTAAGTGAGGGATGGAAAAGTTGTGACAAATGTTTTTTGATCTCAAGGGGAAAGACAGATTATTTTCTGATGAGGCAAACAAGTCAGGAGAGAAGCTGTTCTTTGTTCCTGCGGGGGTCAGTATGTAAGCTCTTGGGTGAACTAAAGGAAAGCTGGATTCCAATGAGACACCAGCACTGTCAGAACAGAGAAGTGCCTTGAGGCAGGGATACATGACTTGTGGTGGAGAAGTCAGCATTAGCAGTAGAAATACACTGTATTGTTCCTCATGCAAGTTGGTTTCCATGTGAAAAGAAAACAGCATGTATTTTTATGCTTTATGGCACAGTACTATAGGCCTTTAATAAAATAGCTTGAAGTATTTGCATGATCTTTTTGCAGCATGGCCAAGTTAACACAGCCATAGGAACTTTAACTTTTGAACTTCCTGACTTTCATTGCTTTAAATATCAGCTTCAAAGTTTATTCTTTTTTCCTTTGCATTTGTTGGCCCTGGTTGGTTTTGAAAAGCAGGAGGAAAGAAAGTAAGTTCAGGTTTTCTGAGGAGGCTCTGAATTTTTTGCATATAACAGGAGATGACTTGATATTCCTTTGAATATTGAATGAAATCTCCAAAGCAGTTTTGATACATCTAGTTTGTTTAAAATATTTCTGTGTAATTGAGGAATCACAAGATGAAATCCAGAAAGCATTGCATAGCATAGCTGTTTTCCTGCATTTCAGTCTGGTTGTTTTTTTTTTCCTGAAAAGAGATCAATGGTATCTGAGAAAGCTGATATTTAAAAAGCAAACATTTTTTTTTTAAAAAATGCAACAAAACTGGAAGATATCACGGGAATATAACTGGAGTAAAGACAGTAAGCATTTTTCCATGTCTGGATTAAGAATGGTATCTTCTAGCTGATTTCCAGTTTGGAAGTACCAGGAAGACAACAGGAAGACACCAAGGGTATTTTTGCAGAGTCAGCTTCACTGGGACATATTGCTGACTTGAAAAGGCAAAAAAAGGCCCAAGGTTTGTGTTTAGGTTGGTGAAGGCATTTTTTAAGAGATAGTAGGGGTCAGAAGGAGGGAGAGAGCTAGGAAAACTATGTGAGAGAAGAAAAAGAAAAGTGAATGAGAGAAAACCAGAGTTAGTACTTGAGTATTTTTTCCTGAATCTGAATTTGTTGATAAATGAGCTCCAGGCTGGTAATTTCCAAACCTTTGGCCTTCAAAACTTCTAAATTGGGATGTAATGCTTTCCTTTTCTTTTTTTTCCTTTCCTTTTCATTTTTTTTTCTTTTCCTTTTCTTTTCTTTTCTCTTTCTTTTCTTTTCTTTTCTTTCTTTTCTTTTCTTTTCTTTTCTTTTCTTTTCTTTTCTTTTCTTTTCTTTTCTTTTCTTTTCTTTTCTTTTCTTTTCTTTTCTCTTCTCTTCTCTTCTCTTCTCTTCTCTTCTCTTCTCTTCTTTTTTTCAAAGGGAGCCAGGCCCATCCTCCCAGCTGCAGGAAAAAAGTGTTCTGTGAGCTCTGAGCTATTAGGTAACCCAGGCTAAAACAAAAAGTGCCATTGTAGTGTGGCATTTGGCCTGCCTGACCCACCAGTTAAGGGAAGGCATATTTCCTTCTTTCATTGTACACAAACAAACAAAAAGAAAAAAGGGATGCCAATTTTTCCCACTGTGCATGCATAAATGCTTTTCAAAATGTAGAAGTTAGTGCTTTACAGGTTCCAATCACTTAAATTATGACTTGACTGTTACACCCTCTGATATTTTTAGTGCGCTTGTGCCAAAGGCAATTTAAAATGTGTTTTAAAAATGTTTGCAGGTATAAAAGATTTTAAAGACGCTTAGAACTCTGAACTGTGTGAACCCATTAGTCATGTTGCAAAAACAAACACATAGAAAACCCTTCCACTAGCATGAAATTACCAAGGGAAGGAAAGTTTAGTCCCCAACTATAGCATATGAATAAGAAAATTGAGTAGTTAAAAGTTCTCTCAGATTTTATCAATTCATGTCACCTTAATGACACCTTAATTCTCTAAAACTTCTCAGTAGAAACACAGTTTGATGTTGGATAAAGCTTTCTATTTTATGTTTTACAAAGACTTGTGTCAATGGTAAGACAGTGCAGTGTGCCCAAAAGAAACTATCATTGTAGTCTGACTGGAAGTATGAAAAAGGCATTTACCTGCATCAATTAAATTCCCATTAACTTCAATGTGTATGTAATGTGCACTCAAGCAAGAGCTCTGGTGTGTCACTGCTCATCACTCCAGCCTGGTGAAATAAGATCAAAAGGAAATGCCGTGCTCCTTTGCAGCTTTTTGGGCTGTCTGTGGACTGGTTCCTTGTTCGTCCACTGTGTTCTTGGCAGCAGTTTGTACAGAAAGTCCAAAACATTGTGAGAGTCATGAAGATTGTCCCAAAAAGTGGAAGCATTCAAGATTATTGTATGCTTTGTAAGTCATAGCTCCTTCTTAAAATTATTAGGGCCAGTGACTGGTTCAAAGGAGCTGAGGCTCTGAAACATGAAACTTCCATGGGAGCCACCTCCCGCCACTGTTACAATCCGTGTTGCCGGCAAAGAGAATTTCATGGAGGATGTCATGAGACACACATGTCCCTTTCTCTTTGGCAGCACCATTCCATTTCCTCAGTGTTTCCCAACTACCTGCATTTCAGCAGGAAAGTGGAGAGTTGAAACCATTAGCCACAATTAATTTGGTGTAATTCCTCTCTGTCTGAAATAGATGACTACTCTAGGTCAGGTGAAAAACATCTGTATCTTTCTGTTGGATGTAAAGGAAGCCTTACATGACAAGCCTAGACCTATTAAGATTCCTGAACTGAAGGTATTTAATACTGAATATATCCCTTCTGGATTTGTTTTCCTTGCAAGTTAGGCATACATCTCATAGTGGTGCAGACCAGAGTTACTGCTGTGCTGTTCTGGAAAGAGGAGGGCAAGGCAGGAGGGTAGCAATAATATCTTTCATCGAGGACAAATCCATCTTAGGAAGGGAAAACAGAAGTGATGGTGGAACAGCAGTGACTTTCCTTGTTCCCATCCCTGGCTCTCAGCCCTTAGAGGCACAGAAACACACCTGATGTCTCCTCTACTGTGCTACATAAAATGCAAAGGTCAGCATCAGCAGTCTGCTTTCATACTCCAAACTTTTAAATAACTTGCACTTTACTTTCATTTAAAAAATTGGCATGTTCAAACTTCAATCTTGTTTGATTGGAGTTGTCAATTTTAGTTGATGGCATAATTATTTCATGACTAAGAAAATAGAAGAGACCTTTGACCCAGTTTAGGCGATGAGCAGAAATATTTCCACTAGAGGACTAGCTCATACAGACTTTCATTAAGAAAAACCCAACCTACAACCAAAAATCCCCTTTAATAGTGAACTTTAAAATAATTAATGTAGCATATTTTTCCTTATTCTTCCATTGCAATCAGAACTCTTGTTTTCAGATCTGCTGAAATATGACAAATCTACTTCAGGATGTGGTTCAGCTAAAATACAGCTATGTACAGTCTTTGCACTGTGAAAAATAAGGGAAAAAATCAATTTTCTATTGCCTCAAGCTCTTTCACTCAACAGTAGCATCAATGTGTGTGTTTTTAACTCTGTCAGAAATGTAATTAAAATTTGATTGTGCATAAGTATGTAGTCTTACATTTTCATACATTTTTATTTTGTTTAATATTGCATTTTAATACAAACTTTAAACTATATAATTTTATTATTATCACTAGGTTTAAGTAAGTGAAATCCTTATGAGATTTATGGAAATTTGGCAGAATAATGAATTACTGTGAAAAAAGCAGTTCAAAATTTGGGATTATTTAGAATTCTTTTAATATGTTTCTCTAGGTCTACTCAGCATTCGTTTGATTTTGCACAACCAAATTTTGTCTTCACAGGACATACATAGTTGGAGTATTAATTGAATTTAGTCATCAAAAATCTGCTTCATTCTCTATAATATTTGTTGTTCAGTTGTGGGATTTTTTAATTAAATCAAAAGCATGTATATTTTCTGCATGGCTACAATTTGTGACTAAATCCCAGCACGATATCTGTAAGCAAGCCCTTGCCCTGTTTTTGTTGGTCAAGCAAATGACATTGCTAGCTTTGTGGTAGCAATGATGTCATGGCAGCAAAAGAAATCTTTGGCAAATTATATATACAAAGGCATTGTAACACAGTCTCTGATAAGGTTTTTGTTGTTAAGGTAGTTGTAAAACTCCATATAAACACTGTCAAAGTCAACATCTAAAAAACATTTGAGGAGAACTAGTTTTCTTTACTATTTATTCTCATTGCAGTGTTAAAAATACCCTGAGCCATATTCTTCTCAACTATACTTCCATCAAATTGTTCCCCTGCCTGTGCCATCCTCTCCTAGAGTTGTTCTGCAGACACAGTCCCTTCCCTGGACAGCAAGTAGAGGTTGGGTCAACTTTTTCCAGAGTAATTTGTTGTGGGGAGTCATCCAGGCAGTAGAAGTGCACTTGCTCTGCCCATACCCCAGAGCAATCACACAAGCTGAGCTAGCACAAAGATGTGCTTATAGATGTCCTTGGGTCTGCAAGAAGTACTTTTCTTTCTTCATTCTTGTCTCCTTAGAGAGAGAGCCTCCACAGCTCCACCACACACAGCTGCTTCCTCCAGGCCCAAAGCATTGCAGGCTCTGCTCAGCACTGTTGCACACCTATTGATTTAGGAGGAATCCTCCAGGCCATAATTGATGCAGTAGATGAGGGAACTCAGCAGATTCATTGCCAGAATAATTTAGTGCTGATGTGGCAAGATTTTTAAGCTGTAGGTGTTAGAAGGGATTTCTCACCTGTGTTGCATTACGAGTTTAATACCTCCAGTATGTGTGTGAGAGAACACCTCATGGAGCAGGACCATTTCATGGTTTAACATTTAGTGTAATGGGGTCCAATAAAATCATGTTAAAAGATGTTAATGTTGCAAAGAAAAACATCAGAAGCAAGGAAATGCCAGAATTAATATGGCCTGTGGAAAGTCAGCCTCTTATGCATTATGGTGGAGATCTTATTACCTGACATACTAGGCTTTCCAGGGGGTGTCTTTTTTTTCAGTGAATGCATAGTTAGATTTTTCTTTTAATGTTCCTCAGTCTGTCTTTGTTAAACATGAAGCATCCAAAGCCCATACTTAATAAAAAATCCTTCATCATGTAAATTTTTATCATACAAAAATCATATCAAATATTTATTGCAGTTCTTTGGTACCTAATAGAAACATCTCTTTTTCACAGTGCTCTCATAGTATCAGACACTTTTATCAGTGTTCATATTTGAAATCTGTTGAACCAAGTCAGAGGTGAAGGTAGAAATTACATAAAATGTTGATTATATTTTCCCCAGTTTAAGCCAAATGAGACCTTAATTTTTCTGCATAAACGTAACATTTATGCACAGTCTTCTAAGTTCAAAATGTAGTTTCCCAGTTTGGATCATTAACTAGTTCTTCAGTACAGCAGCAGGAGCAGAACTAGTCCATTGCTCTGGCCAGACTGGTCACTAATGACTTTTGTAATGAGTTTCACAGATATCTGGTGAGTACTTTGGTTAGTGTTTGTGGTGTTAATCCCAAATCTGGAAGAAAGGAGAGAAAACTATGGTGTCCCACTTCAGCCAGTCTCCATATTCTTCTGCTGTCCACCCCACCCCTACATCTGTCACATTTTTTTCTCTTGGTTTCAGCTCTCCTTTGGTTTTCCCACCATTGAGAGATCATTCTTCTTTTGTCCCCTGATTTCTGTTCCCTCTCCTTGTGTGTGGTTTTTTTTTTTTTTTTTTTCTGTTTTCCCTCCCTTCATTTGAGTCTGCAGGGATTTTTTTCTTTCAGGATGATGCATGGGTACCCTGTACCCAGAATATTGCACAGAACAAAGCAAATTTCAAATTTCCTCATGGCATGGGGTTCTTTCAGCACTCAGAAGTAATCCCAAGGTACATTCAGCACCAACATCTTTAACATGGAGATTATTCAATGCAGATGAGGTCTTCAGAAATTTAGGGGCCAGACTGCAATGGGAGTTTACTAACAGTGTGACAACAGGGCTTTTAGAATCTTACAAACTGAAATTAATGTGGGCAAAATTTCACAGAAACTGTAATTCCTGGGTACCGGTACACCTTAAAGTCTCCCCCTCCCGTATCAGTTTTGGGGTTTTACCTCCAGCTTTCAGGCACCAAAGCCAATCAGCAACATAATGACTTTTAAAACATGAACACAACAATCTGTTCACACAAATATTTGTATTTAAAGATTTTTAGCTGAAACTTTTCAAACATTTTGTAGCAGGCAACCAGAGTAGGAGAGTTCAGTGCATCTCAACAAAATTCAAACTGAAACTTACTCTTGTGAATGACTCTCAGC
This sequence comes from Rhipidura dahli, assembly GCA_013399225.1. NCBI lineage: Eukaryota > Metazoa > Chordata > Aves > Passeriformes > Rhipiduridae > Rhipidura > Rhipidura dahli. Next base: position 847,602 of record VXAC01008078.1, read on the forward strand.
ATTCATTTAACTAAAATGGTGAGAAAACCTGTGTAAACAGAGAGGGGGGGAAGGAAAACAGCAGGAGTAAAGAAAAAGGTTCTTTTTATAGCATTTACACATGAGAATGTGAATAAATGTGGTGTTAGTGAAAGTTAATTATTTTGAAAACAGTCAGCAAGGCAGATTAAGAGGTAAAACAGTGCAGCTGAAGACAAAGGAAATAATATTTGGTCTTTGATCAGAAGTTTTCACAGTGATTTTCTGTTCACCTTCAAGGGTGGCATAATTTTATGAATAACAGAATCTGTTTTGCTACTTGAGTAGCCTTGAAGAGAAATGGTGTTCATTCCATATGGCCACTTGAAAGAAAATCCCATGCCTGTTCCTCCTTTAAGAAATAACATTTTTATTTATTAAATATTTTCTCTCAAAGAGGGGCCCTAAAGATACACAATGAAGTTTGCATTTAGTCTCAGAAGAAAAGCCAAATCTATACTCTGTACTTCTGCACATTTCATCAGGTAATGATCATAGATGAACTGCATCATCTATATGCTAAACTGCCAACATGAAACATTCTCACTTTTTAAAGTATTTTACCTTCATTGCAATATTCTTAAATGAAAAATGCCCACTTTTGTTGGTGGTTTTTTGGTTCTTTTTTCTTTTAGTGTTTACCAAGCAGATAAAGCATAATCTTCCAATTGCTTTGTAAAGTTGATCAAAGCAAAATGCAGTTGTAGAGTGAGCTGTGGTAGGACAACTCATCTGTGAGTACCCAATTACTTCATCTCTCATCCCTGCCCAGGAAAACCAAGGGTCCTGATATATTCTGTATGTTAATAGTGCTCAGATAGTGTCAGTGTATGTTTGTACTATCTTTGGGCTTCTGTGGCAAATGCCCACCACAGGACATGCCATCACTTTGAAAATTCTGGGTGTTGGGATGTCTGGGTGATGGTCAGACTCTTCAGCAGCTGGTTAAAGTCAGTGCTGGAACTTCCCTGACCTGGGGAGTGAGATCTGAGCCCCAGTGCAAATGTGACAGACAGTGCTACTGGTGGCAACCACACAACAGCAAAGAAATGGGAAAGGAATATCTAAATGCCAGTAAATCTGAGAGCAAGGAGATAGCAAAAATATGCTGGTAATGAGTGTATGCTAGAGGGACATGGAAAAAGAAGTTTTACTAGGATTTGTGCTTAAATAGCTACTAGGCATATACTTAATTTTTAAATTAATTTTAATTTTGTTATTGTATTTTATAGTTCTAAATACATTATGTTTTCAATAATTTTAAACTATATTTCTTATACAAAATGAAAATACTACTTTTCTAGTCAAATCCTCTAACTCAGTTGAGACAATCTGCTCCTGAAAGTACACACTTCCCGTCAAGGAGAGGCTGTTGTAATTTCAGTGTCTTTATATGATTTTAAATATATTTTCTGAGCAGTTCCCTATGATATTGACACTCAGGAGACACTCAGTATAGTAATCAAAACAAATATTTCTCAGGTTGGCATATAATGCGCACTGAAGGCATTTTTCATTGTAGGTGGTCATGTGCTTATGTATCCGAAGTATTTTATTGTGTTTCAGATTTTGCTACTTTAATAACAGTGTGGTTAACATAAAACCGTAGCAGTGATGTTTGCACGTGAATGTTTATGAAATAGTGCCTGTCAAGTTTGGGTTTATGTGAGCCATGACTGTGTCTCATGCTCTGTGAGTGGCTCATCTTTGTGAGCGGTATTGCATGGCATTCAGCTGAGGGATTTAGGGAAAACATTTAGCATTAGCCTGATCTTTTTTTCTGTTGGAGCTGTTAAGTGTTTCCTAATTTGTCAGAAACTTCAGTACAATTGAGTCCCAGTCAAATTTTTTTTTTCTAATATGCTTTTATAGTGGCAAAAAAGTATAGAAGAGTTTCTTGATGCAAGGTATCCTAAAACTTGACATTGAACTTGCTGGTTGTAAAGGGAATGTTTTTTGTATTGTGTCTCTCCCACCAAGTGAGTCCCAGTGAGTGATATTTCTAGGTGGTTTTAAAACTGGAACTTTGAAACCTCCCACAGAGCCCTGGATTCTGCATTAGCAAGCTAGTGAGCAAAATATTTTTTCTTTTGCTGAAAATACAAGTAATTTAGACTACCAGAAGGTACAATTAAATTTTTGCTGGAAATCATGAAGATCCCAAGGAGATGCCTAGTCTGCAAGAGAACAGTTTTCTATTTGACAGTGATGGATTTTATCACCTCCAATCAGCCTATGGTAGTGTGCTATGGAGATCAAGCTGGAAGCTGAAATTACTTTTATGTACTTATATATTGTAAATATGAGTGAAAACAGTGTATGTGTTCATTGATGCAATAGGAAAATATAGTTAACATACAGTTAGCAGATTCACAAAATGAAAAATGCCATATGAATTATTTAACTAACAGTGCGCTTTGCCCCAGAACCTGGTGTTTATTATTGTGAGCTTTAGCAGGAAACAGAAGCAGTATCAGTTGGGAAAACATTTCTTGGCCAAGCTGAGAACAGTATGGCTTTCTCGTTTCAAAGAGGGGAACCTGGTTCTTTGGTTTCTTTGTTCCTAGTTAAGACTACTCCCCAGGCTATTTTAGCTGAACGTTTTACATACTAATGGAGCCTGGGGAAGTGCAGTTGGCAGCTGTTCATGGGATAATAATGAAACACACTGTTTAGTACTGCAAACTGCTGCTGTAAAGTTCGGGAAGTATTTTATAGAGATCATGGTGAACAGAGCAGGATCCGCTTTAAGTTCTGCTGTAAGTGCATGAACGGAGAGCAAGGAAGTCGTGTTTCAAGTGAGAGTAACCAGTGCTGCTTTGCGTTTCCAGGTGAAGAAGCCGTGTCCGGAGTCCGATGGTTCAGAGCCGCAGAACCCCAGGTACGGTTCAGGAGGGCTGACGCCGGCTGACCGCGGCACGGTGGCGGAGCACGAGGCAGAGCTCTGCTGTGGATCTGTAGCATCAGAGCCCCGGAGCCACGTTTTGCAAAGAATGAGTGCTTGGATCAGTTTTAATGGTTTTCACTCTGGAAGTGGTTTTTTTTTTTTCCCTTTTGCCAGTCAAAGATGCAGCCTAGCATCTGGGTTGTTGAGTTTAGATGATGCCATAACACTGAATGGTTGCCTTCAATTAAAAAAACCCCAACTATTAAATAGTGTAGGGAAATCTGTGTATTCAAATCTCACTTTCTTCAGTTATCCCTTTTCTGCATACCTGAGTCTTGAAGTTTACTGAAAATATGGTTTATTTCCAGTGTGGAAAATTGATTTTTTATTTGGGAAAATTCGTCCTTACCAAAATTTCTTTTGTTTTCATATGTGAAAACATGCTGTGTTCATTAGCTGGGAAGAAGCCATACATTCCTTTGCAGACCAGTAGTTTCTAATTTCACGTACATGGGAAAAAGGAAATGGGTTTAACTTCCATGTTTTGCACATGTATGTATGTGTATGGGTAATTTTGAACAAGTGAAGTAGTAGTTGCTTTAGATGTGCATCTTCCTGGTGATTAGTAAACTGGAGGATAGTTTTCTTCAATTTTTAGTGAGTGCTTTTTGTCTTTGTCTTGCTTCTGTATAGAAGACTATTTCAGTGTCATAAAAACTCAGAAACTTGCATTGTGAGGGGAGAGACCCAAAATAAACCTGACATTTCATTAACATTGTCTCTAAAACTCAAAAAAGTTAAATAATTCAGTTTTCCCTCCATCCTTAACTATATCTTCTATATGTTTCTTAATTATTGCAGCAGGATCCTCTGGGGGTCACCTGCAATATCCATGGCCATTGTAGTATCTGTGGCTTGAGCTGCACTGTGCACCATCTGAAATCGTTTGATTAGCTCATGTCTGTTATTAGTATGTCTTTTCATTTAGTTTGGTAAGAAATGAGAAGGGAAGAGGTAGTTCAATGTCCAAACATGCATGCAGTGAAGTGAGCAGCAGTTTTGAGCAGGACTTCAGTGGAAACATGCTTTGCCCTTCGGTACTTGTAACTTCTAAATGAAAAACATATCTGCTGTATTGCTGCTCTGGATTAAAATTTATTGTAAAGGTCAAGTTCTTTCTGAGTGCTTTGACACCATGGAGAATCCCAACTTAGCAAACACTCATATATGAGTGTGTAGTTTTAAGTGTCGTGGTTTCCCCAATGAGGCTATTGTGTCTCAAGCCCTTCAAAACTATGAATTCCAGTCTGTAATTAAAGTGTGATGAAAACAAAATGCAGCAATCCTGGGGATGCAGAATGCAATGTACTGTTACTATCTCTGCACATCAGGAAATTTGTTACAAGGTGTAGTTAAATTCTTCATATTAAGTCAGAGGAATAAAATACATTTTTTTCTCTGAAATGTGCAAGAGTACCCATGTTACAAATAGTCAGTCTGGAGGCTAAATCTGGTAGTTTTAAAGTGCATTTTCAAACTGAAACACTTTTCATTTTGAGTTCTGCAGCCTCAGTTTGAGGATATATCAGATACAGTTGAAATTAGTGTTCCTAGCTTGAGCATATGCACTGCTGCATACACAGCCTGAAGTGGGATTTTTTGGTCTCAATGTGAGTTTGGTGTTGGAGGGGAATCTCTGACAGACCTCGGGCTGTGGCAGCACTAGAGGGCTCTGTGTGGCACATCACACTTTAGAGCCTGGAGCAAGGTAATTCTTCTCTAAACAAGGCTTAAGTGAAAACACTGCACATAAAATGAAACATCAGCATAAAAATGAATGCTGGAGACACACAGCCTTACAGAACAGTTCCTGGCTTGGGACCTAAGGCCAATATCATTCATTTATTTAGCTAGCTTTATAGTCTGTTAGTTTTGGATTTGAAACTATTACAATAAATGCAGATGGAAAGTGTTTTTACAGTAGGGAAGTAATTAAATTGGGTGTGGGAACTTTGTCAGGAGAATTCTTGGAGTGACATGTGTGTATCAGCAGATTCTTTGTCTTGCTTGGCCTGGGTTTGTCTTTCAGAAAGAAACATTCATACTGCAGATGTGACTACTAAATTTTTTGAGGGATGTACTAACCTATGCAGGATATCAAAAAATGCTTTTCAGAAGTAATCAGTTATACATGCAGTAAAAATCAACCTTGCCAGCATTTATTTATAGAAAGTGGTTGCTGTCTTAACAGGCAGGTAAACTGCACAGAGGAAAAGGGAAGCGTAGTTAAGAATTGAAGTTGAGGTGGATAGACAAGTTGTAAAGACAAAAGGAAACATATAACTCTTCAGTGTCACTGACAGACATTTTGATTCACAAACAACTTTGTCTTGCAAATTCGGTCAGTTTCTTGGGAGTTATTTTTATTAAATCCCTATGAAGGGGTTGTGAATACTTCCTTTTATACCTAAGTGGTGACATTATACCTTATAGTGGTGGTATTGTGGCTGTATCACTATTATGGCATTCTTTCTTATTAACTCTGTAGTGAAGATCAAACTCACCCTGAAAGCCTGGTTAGTCATCTAGTCATGCAAAATGCTTTCTGGGGACATCGGTGTGTGACACAGAGGCAGTGAATACTTGGGACTTCCCAACTCTTCTACCACAAGTCTGGAGCAGGCAGGAGTAGCATGATGGACAACTCTGACATGCTGACCGTGTATCAAATTCACTAGCAAGGTTAGGGAGAGAAGTTCCCGTGCTCAGACCCTACAAACATACATTGCTCCTGATTTTCTTATGTGACAGATAACATTAAAAAGGTATCAATCCCAAGTGTGCTCAACAACTCCTACATGAAATTTAATGTCATACAATAATTGCTGAAATCTAGAGCAGTGCTTGAAAGTTAACTCATTTGCAGTTATCAATGACCTTTGTTTTTACTTAGTTAATAAAATAAAAGGCCATTTTAATTCTAATAAGGAAGCATTGTTGCCCTAAAACCTGTATGCTACACTTAAAGCCTCATACCATGTGACCTGTGGAAATGATAGAATATGTGTGATTCTGAAGTCTGACAAAATGATAAATATAAAGTCCCAAATTCTTGCTCACACTCAGCAACAGTAGGTTCTACTTGGCCACTCATCCCGGGGCAGCATCTTTCTTTGACACAGCAGTCTGCTTGATGAATGTATCTCTGCTACCCCCAAATCCTCCTTTCCATACCACTAGGCCTGCCAGAGACTTCACTGAAACACCAAAGTCACATCAGGAACTGAGGTATGAGAGTAAGTATTGGTTTTTCTGGGCTACAAAATGAGACAGGGAGGAGAGAAATGAAAGGAGGGAGAGGAAGTCAAATGGAAATTCAGCAGGGTCTTCTACTCAAAGTTCACTGATTATAGGAAAAAAAAATCATGTTATTTTACCATCTGGAGAGGATGGAAGACTCCATAGAAAAAAGAAGAGATTTTTCTGAACGTTTAAACACAGTTTCTTTTTTTCCTGGAAGGATAAAGGAAAATGGCTGAATATTTCACATACTTTCCCTCTTTAAACTATGATATTTATATTGTGATGAAGATATCTATAGGAAGAAAGAGCAAACTTGAAGATTTTGATGAGTAGTTTTGTAAGTTTGGGATAAAAGTTAGCTGACATATCAACCTAGGAAAATACATAGTGCTGTCAAAAATATATTACTTGTTTATTTAAAGAAGGGCAATGGATCTTTGTATTAGTAAGTTAAAATTAAGCCCTGTGGAGCAAGAAGCTCTCTATTTTATTGCATGATTTTTACTACAAACCCGTGGATCCAATATTTCCAGTAATGTCCATTCTTTCTGGCTTTTCCTTTACAGACTTTAAAAAAATAATTTATAAGCAAAGGAAAAGGAAATGAAGCCAGTCTTAAGCAAATCCTCACGTTTAAAACTTTATCAGATGCTCTAAGAACAGTGTAAATCAGAGGCATTATAGTTACTGGACTAATACCAGCTAGATCAGGATCATCCCCGTGTGTTACCAAAGTACAAATTCAGCAATGATGATCACTAGTAAATATTGAATCATGTGCACAGGCCCAGTTGCCAGATAAAGCAGTTATCCAAGAAAGAACACAGGGATTTTTTATGTGTTTAAAAAAAGTCTCCAATATTTCGATTTAATATGGGCTTCAGTGAGGTTCTTAGCATAGATTGCAGCTGTTAATCAGATGATTGCTGTCCTGTTCTTCAACACCCACGCTTCTATGTGCACTACATAGTAAGAGATACCAATTCCTGTTTCTGTTTCATCTTAAAAGTCTCTCTTAAAGCTTTTGAATGAGAAATAGGCTTTCACTTTTTCTCAGTGGTCTCATTTTGATATCCACACATTATTTACCATTGGTAAGGATACAAGGGCACATACACGTCCAGAGACAATTGTTGTCATTAATGCATTCACAGATAAATAGATGATATTGAATGTCAGTGAGAGCCACCACACTTTTCACACTCATTTCACTTGACCAAAGTTTGTTTCCTCTACAGTTTGGGCACACTGTTCTGGATGCAAAGTTCACTATGTGTACTGTATCTGAGCTATGCTAATGCTGCATATGTGCATTACCAGTGTTTCCATGGCCATTCATACACTTAAAAAAAAATAAAAAGTAAAAGTAAGTAAAAAGTATCTTCTGCATCTTATTCCTGAAAACCAGATCATAGAAAAGTGCTTCATTCTCAGCAGTTTCAACTAAATTACACCTGAGATTTCTTGCACCAACTAATTCCCTCAACAAGACCTTAACAGTCTTAGAATGATCGCAGTGACGGTTCATTCTTTCAGTCGGGCATTGGCTGGCCCATATTTACCAGATCTAACATTGTAGCTCCTCAGCCCAAACCCAAGCTTTACAGGCATCTGGCAGATTCTGTGATGAAGCTTTCATGCCTTTCCCAAGATTATGAAAACTGTTGACCCTCTGCATACCAGTTCCTGGTAGAGTGGAACCAGCAGTACTTTCCCATTTATTTGCAGTTCAAGAGATGAACAGCATTACTGTTACACGGTAAACAGGAGCTTGCAATTGAGCTGCTGAGCAAGAAAATCCAGCAAATTGGGGAAAATCCAGGAAACTGTGATTAAAGTTTCAGCAATTATAATAGAAAAAATAAATAGTATTGGTTTTGCTGTAAAAATTAACAAACCAGTCTACCTAGCTTTCATATGTATTGTTTAAAGGCATGAGGCTCCCTAATTTTGTTCTCATACATATCTTAGAAGTTTTTTAGAGGGGGAGGGTGTGTTGTCTTGTGAACCATATGTAGCTTATCTTGGCCAGAGGATAATGCATTTCTGAGTCAGGGGAAGTATAGCTCCCATAGTGCATAATCTGTAGATCAAAAAGATGTGATAAATGGGCATCATTTGAGGAAAAGAGTTATTGAGAGGACTCTGATTTAGACTTTGAAGGTGAAATTCATCTCATCCTGAAGTGGACATATAAGGTAGGCACTTCTGAAATGCCATTTATTTGAACTTCTTTCAATTGACAGCTTTCTGTATCCCTCTTCTCCTGAGAACCCATACAACTCCACCAGCACTCACCTGTTGCTCTGCTGATTTATTGTAAGACTACTAGATACAAAATATGAACAAAGGCAATGAAAGCATTTCTTTCAATTTTACGGATACAGTTTTTCTGCAAAACTGGTTAATTGCAGAAAGGAATACCTGCAAAAACAAGATTATTCTTTAGCCAGGAAAAAAGACTTTTTGACTAGCTCCTGGTATTTCTTGAGCTTGGGGCAAATTATAAGGAAGAACAGACACAGCAAAACAAATTTTCTATGAAAAGACAGAATAATTAAATTGAAAGATTGCCACAAGTAATTTTGGGAACTGGAAGAAAAACTGGTCAACAGGAGGGATGGTATATGCCAGAGTATTGAATTCATGTCAGTGAGACCACTACAGCTATAAACACTTCACCTAAAGAGAAATGTTTGGCAGGATCAAGCCCAGACTTCTCAGTCAAGACAGTGACTGGCAAAAATCACACGACAATTTTCCAATTTTAAAATAACTACATCGTGGAATAAGATTTCTCATAAAGAATACATTCTGGGACACACAGGCTTAGCTTGCACAGAATGTTTTATACAAATCTGTTACTTATTAGAGTTTCGATGCACTCATTTATTCTGCATGCCACTTAGGCAGTTGGAATCAATCAAAGTAACGTGGCTGGGGAGATCGCTCTTCACATACGTGTGGCTGAATGACACACAGCAGCCACGACTCTTGCACTACAGCTCCTACAAGGAGTAGTTGCCTTGCTGTGTGAAAATTTTTTTTTCAGGCATGTAAATTGTATTTTCAGGCTCCTATTTTTGGAGCAGTCTGTGTGGTACCTCTCTGCCTTCTGCGCGTTGATGTTCTCATTCCTTAACTTTAGAAATTCAGTCTTCCGATTACCCAAGGCCTGTTGAAGCAGGTCACTGTCTGCCCATTGGTTTTTGTTGGCTCTGGATCAAGCTCCCAAAGAGTTCTAAAAATATATATGATCTGTTTACAGAAATTACAATGATCTATTTAGAGTGCAAATACATTGTAACTGATGACATCACAGGGAAGTATTTTAATGGTTTATATTAATGGATCCCTGTGGCTTATAACAATAAAAGTAATGTATTTTTTATATTTCATGTCTGTTAAAAAATCCTGGGGTTTTTTGTTAATATTGGGCATAACATACTTTCTGTGATATTCATAATAATTAATCCCTGTGATCCCAAGCCAGATCCTGTCAGTGTTAAGAATTCCATTAACCTGAGTCAATGGTGGGTCATTTATTTCATTTATTTAGAATAAATGATAGTAACAAAACCCAAGTTTTAAACCTTTATTTTTTAATTTATATCACCACATTGAAAAAAAAATGGATAAACAAGATTTTAACAGAAGTGTTAGTGGAAGTAATCAAAGTGCCTTGTGATCTTTGAGTTTGCTAAAGAGAGCAGGATTTCTGTATTAATTAATGTATCCATCAAACTTTTATAATTGTTGAATCTTCAGGAATATCTTAGATAGGATAAATACTGATTTTGAGTGAAAGAAGATAATTTAAGATTACACTTGCAAATGTTTTTGCTTAATCCTGTAGTGTCTTAAACGCCTTATCCTAAAATGTAACTGGATTTTGAGCCATAGAATGACAGTCCTTGTTCTTCTTACGTGTGCAGCACATGTAATCACAATGAGAAGGAGCTCTTTTCTTTCTCCTGTGGTCTATTTTCTGCTCTGTCATATCACATTACAGCAGCACACAGGAGAGCTAATTCAGACTCTGTTCCAGCTTCTTTGACCTCTTGTATACCCTAAATATATTTTACCATTGGTGAGCCTGAATAGTAAAAGTATTTGATTCCACCTACTTTGCACTTCAAATATAGCTAGAAAAATTCTGAGAAGAATGTAGAAAATGAAAATAAAATGGCCATTGAGATCCAAATCACCTGTTTTGAGATTGGTATAAGTTGATTTTTATATGAATCACACTTTTCCTCAAATATTTTTAAGTGTAATATCTTGGTTAGATGTTTCACATTTTAAATGCTGTCAGTCAGTCTTATGTACTCAGTAAGCATTTAACTAACACCAAGCAGTTAGTATGTTGTGCTCATATTTAACATATCACAATTCACCTCTTAGCCTTCCTGCTAGGCCTTGATCAGTCATTAGAGAAAAAATAAGTAGTAAAAAAAATAGAATTGTCATGGTTTATGCCCAGCTAGGAACCAAGCACAATGCAACCTCTCTCTCACCTCACCCCCCACACACCCACCCCAGTGGAATGATGGCAGAAATCAAAAGTAAAACTTGTAGCTTGAGATAAAACAAACAATTAAATAATTGAAAAAAAAAAAAAAAAAAAGGAATGTCTAATCACAGTAAATAATAATAATGATAATTAAAAAACCCCAGAGCCTAAACACTACAAGCAAGTGATACAGAGTAGAGTTCCTCTCTGTCTGCTGACTAATGCCAGGCCCCCTCCCAGAACCCAGATAATTCTCATTTCTGGGTAACTCTTCCATTTTATACACTGGGCATATTCACCATATTCTGTGGTGTGGAATATCCCTTTGGCCCATTCAGGTCACCTGTCCCAGTTATGCTCCCTCCCAGCCTTTTTTGCACACCTCCTCGCTGGCAGAGCATGAGATGCAAAAGGAAAAAAGTCCCTGACTTAGGATAAACATGATTTACCAAAACCAAAACATTCTCATGCTGAATCCAAAACAGCACTGCAACAGCTACTGTGAAGAAATTAACTCTATCCCAGCCAAGGACAAGAATGAACAAAAAAAATCAAGATAAAAAGAGACCACATGCAAATAAGGTATTTGCAAGTTTGCTTTCTTTTTTCCTAACATCTGCATCTTCCACACATTACACAAATGTGTGTTAAACTTGTAATATTTTAGGCTTTGCCTCCCCTCCTTATGTTAAGACAGCCTTATCAGAAATCAGTTCTGTACCTGAGCTTCCTCCACACACAGCTTAGTCTGGGCACCAGTCAGTGTTGTTCTCCTCTGGGAACAGAAGTCAAAAGATCCAGATGACAAGGAGGGAAAGAGGCTCCTACATAAGCAGCATCTGGCTCTTTGGCAGATTTGTCAAGCACTTCTGCTAATGGGTTTGGATTTGCCCAGGGGTCTTTTATGTGGTTACATTGCAGATGGTCTGTCTGCTCTATCTTCTCCTTTTGAACACTTTTATTAAAAAACCCCCAAACTGATAAGGTTCTTTATGGGTCTCACAAGATGCCTGTGCAGGCTCCTTTCTGTTAGTCATTGCAAAGCTTTCCATATATTCCAACGTGTGCCTTGAGTTTTGTTGGCAATTCTGGACTTAGTTCTCCAGTCTAGCTGCCAAGTGATGTAATTTACTGTGATCTGAGTTTGTATTGTTGTCAAATTTCTCTGGGAATTTCTTGATGTCATTTGTAGAGCAGAAGTAACTTTATTCAAGACTGCCATCAG
>VXAC01008078.1:859583-912177 GCA_013399225.1 Rhipidura dahli
CCTTGAAGCATGAAATATACTTGCCTTCCACTAGCCATCCACCTTTGAAAACACAAGTTCAAATCTGGATTTGGTTAAACGTGAAAATTAGCATGATGGTCTCAATCTAATTCATAGGGGACTTCTGTCTGCCATTTAAGAGAGGCCCAGGACCGAAGCAGCAAGTCTGTGGGAAGGTATGTTTGGCAGAGCTATGGAGAAAGGCATATGCAGTGCCCAAATAAATAAAGCAATTCCACGGATCAACTTTTTAACAGAATTATTTATTGTGTGGCGCGAGTGCAGAAGAGGGCAGAGAGGGAGAACATCCTGTTTGGTGAATTCCGTTTAAGTTCTGTTTCAATTTACAACTAAATCTCTGTCACTTTAATTTTTAAGGGTTTTGGGATTTTATTTGCTTTTCAGTGTTGAAGTAATTGGCAGGTGACTAGACATAAGATCATGTTTTATTCCTATGTTATTTCAGGCTTATGTCTTATTTTCCTTCTAATTATGTAGATTAAATTAAATAGAAAATAAACCCCTGTGCTCTCAGAGATGTAGTGCTTTTCATGACTTTCTCAAAATAGTACCAGAGAAGCACATTCGTCCCTCTTAGCATTTCATTATTATACCATGTTTCCCAGCAGCAAAACTTTAACATTTGCTGAGAAACGAGAATAATTGTGTTATAAAAAGCAATCGTGTTGTTATGAACATCCTGCATCCTGCCCTGTCTCACAAACCAGGTTCTTGGGGAACCAGTGGGGAACCTGTGCTAAATGCAATAAAGTTGCAGTCTTACATCTGCAATATGGGCGTGGGTGGACTTAAAAACCAACAGCACTGTAGCTTATTTCCTGCTACCTTGTTTTTCCCTCAGTATTTGGACAGAAGTGGCTATTTAATGATTTTAAAAGGCTAAGCATTATGTCAGAAGTCTTGGTGGGATCCAACCATTTGATGTAAACTGTGTTTTGAACAGAGGGATATATAAATGAGGGTTACCAGCAGAGAGGCTGCTTCCCAGGGCTGCTCTGTGTGTACTGGGGTAGTGAGGGCTGGAATGGTGGCTCTGCTGGTGCCTCAGTCCTGTGGCTCTGGCCAGGCAGGCAGGTATGCCCTGGACTCCTGGCTGGGTTATCAGCATGCAGGCTGAGCTGGAACTGGAGGTGTTACAGATTTTCAGCTGCTACCTGCCCCTTCTTGTGGCCCCACGGGATAATTCAGGGAAGGGGAACTGTGCCCCAGAGTTCTCAGTGACACGTATTTATTAACTCTTAGAAAACTCACCTAGTTCACCCCAAATGAAAAAGGTGTGTATGCTTTCAGTTTCAAATTATAAAATAACTTGGGGAAATCAAACAGCAAAGCAAGATGAAGTGTAGTCATTTTATATCAGTTTTAAAGAACAGCCAGCACTGGTGCATTTATCAGAGCATCATCCTCTCTCTTGCTCAGAATAATGGAATTTGTTGTGAGTGTAATTGGTTATGGAAAGTTCTTTCAGATTCTTCCAGGCAATAAGGTCACCCTGGGCAAAACGACAAGGGATGTGTGCAACACACCTAGAGTACCTTGCCATCCAGAATGGCTGTGCCCAGCTACACCTTACAGCAGTGATCAGATGCTGAAGCAGGTAAGGAATCAGGCAGTCAGCAAATTGCATATATTTTTTTTATATTCTAAACCAAACTCATTGTTGGGATTGCAATTAGAGAACAGAAATAATTGCTTTTGACACAAACTCTTTTGGAGCCAAACATAATGTGCTCCACATGAGGTAAACTACAGAATATTTGTCTTGGGAGCCGAGATTCAGATTGGGTTTAACTTACAAGGGGGATTTCACTGTTAAAAGTGAGATGTGTTAATGTTTCCCATGTTAAGACTGCTTGCCAGTAACTCTCTGTATTTTATATTTACCAAGAGAAGATTCAGAATGTTTGCATTAAAATATGAATAGAGAATGAAAACTACAAGTTTTTGGCAACTCCTGTGTTCTGCCTAGTCTGTCATTATAACTCGTCCTTTCTGGAAGCTGACAAAGTTCTTGCAAGGCTCCTGTACTGGTGGCTAAAGAAATTACATTGAAACGAGGTATGGTCACTCTTAATACAGCACACCTGAAAGAGCTTCTTTCCCTTTGGACATTTCCCGGTGATGAAGAGCCATGTTACACTAACTAGTTTGAAATATAACAGACATCTCAATTTAGGGTGAGTCAGACACAACCCATCCCTTGCTCTTTTTTTAATGAAAATACAAGTTCACACTTACATCATGCCGTCCAGGCTACACTGAAGCCAACAGCAAAATTCCCAGCCCTTCATCCTTGATTTCCCAGTTTTAGATTTGCTTAAATATTTTCTGACATGAATACAGTTGACATTATTATATTATAATTCATAATATTTTCACTGCAGTAATCTGTGTCATTTTGAGGCTGCATTTTACGAAGGACAGATTAGCAACAGGATAGTAATTGGCAGAGCTGCTCATCTCCATGTTCCTCTGTATGTAAGAGATAGTTTCTGTTGCTCAAATCAGACTCCAGATCACCAAAGAAAAACTTTGTGAGATTCTTCAGTCATTGGGCTTGTTACCTTATGTCCAACCAGATCATCTGTCAGAGACATAGAATGGATGCTGAAATTTCCAGCAGATTTTTCAGATGTGTCTCTGAGCAGTTGTTCTGCAGAAGTGGTGGCAGAGGTGGGAAGGCCACAGGCTTGCTGTTTGCATTCCAGCCATCTCCACAGAAGTGTTTGCTATTTGTTTATGACACAGCACATCATGTTGTCAGAACCACAGCATTTTTAAGTGCCCGTCACATCTGGAAGTGATCAGCAGCTGTTGGGGAACTACTCTTTGAAAATGTGGCCCTGTGATCCAAAGACTTGCATTTAGATCTTATGTATCTGTACACTGGTAGTTTATATTTCATGTAAGTTTGATACTTGACAAGCTCCCCATGGAACTGTGGTGTCATATTCATTTTTGATTTATTTAAATACTCACATAAGGACTTCAAAACCCACTTTAGGTTTCGAGGGGGTTTTTTTTTTGGTTTTTTTTTTTTATGTAGCAGGTGCCTGTGTACCTTTATGTGTTTTCTGTTCACATGCCCAGGTTTGGGAAGGGCCAGCCTCAGCCTGTACATGAAGTAAGAGAATTGAGCACCCAGCCCTTGTGTCTGCCATTCCTTCAGCCCCTGGTCCTTGACACTTACTAGTTTACATCTATCTCTCTGGCTCCTGAAGTGGTTTTCTCTGACCAGCTGCCTTTTTCCTTAAGAAGATGGGAATTATCTATTCAGACAGCCTGTCAGCCTGCCTATTTCCCTACTCAGAATCTGTGTTTGTAATTGAAAAATCTCCTGAGAATAGAGGGGGTGAGCTGGAAGTTTATGATGGGGTAAATAACTTAGTATGTACCACTCCACCTGATTTGTCTTGATTTTTATTTATTTTAATCCTTGTTGGCTTTGGACAAGTCAGCTACATGTCCCACAGGAAAATCCAGAAATAGCTCCTAGATATTATTCTATGCTTTATCCAAAAGTGTGGAAATCCAAATGAATTTTACATTGTATTTTAATTGTGACAGGGAAATTCCCAATTATTCTTTCCCAATAAAAGTGAAAACAGAATAAATTAATGTAATGTAGATTTGTGGCTGACTGAAATGCACTACAATAGACCGTTTCCTGTGGTTTTTTGGAAACCACATTAAATGACATTAAATTGAAATAAAATGTCTCAGTCAATCAGAAACAAGGGAAACTATGCAGTTACTGACTTTTAAGCAAATAATAGTTTTCAGCAATTATATGGAACAACAATTCAAGCTGTCTAAATTCCTTGGTGTGTTTAATCATCATAAGAGCAAACCTAAACTTTTCACTTTCAGGCACAAGAAGAAAATACCAGGGTTTTTTTCTGGCATAAATAAACTTGAACCTGTAAGCCATTATCTTTCACAGTATTTATTAATATCTTCTCACTAGAGTCACAAAGAACAAACACATATATCCCTGACAGTAAAAAAATAGTAACAGCTTATTCCTTTAGCAGTATCTATATAGTAGATTAACAAAAGCTTCAGCCTTTGGCAGTTGCTCATGCAGTGAGAAAAGAGGGAAGCATGGATTTAATAAAGACAAAAAATATCTACACCTAATTGTTAGGAAGCACAGAGAAGCTCAAGGTGGCACAGGATCAAAAAAGGGAGGGTGATAGCAAAAGCTTAACTGGTGAAATGGGAATGGGGGGTGGGGAAGAAGCTGCAGTGCTGTTAAAATAAGTCTTTTTCTCTAGCTGTGAATGGTGCAAGGGGACAAGCTACAATGCTGGCCTTTGTCACCAAACCTGCTCGCCCACGTTCTCGGCTGAGCCCTCGGCATCAAGTGCATCCCAGGCACTGGTGCTGTCTGCTGTCAGACAGCTCCTGTAAAGTAATACTGTCTGCAGGAGGGTTTTTTCTCCTGGCTTTAGAGCTCAAATAGCCAAGAGAAGGACAATAGGCAGGAAAGCAAAGCTGAGATACAATCACAACCCGTGCCCCTTTATGCCCCAAAGAATTACCTAAGGAGTCCCATCCTCCGTAAGACAAGCAGTTTATTTGAGATCGAAAAAGCTATTAAACAAAATCAGGCACTTTTGAATTTTCCTCAAATGCTTGTTCCTTTGTACTAGAAGAACCCTCTCCACAGTGCAGTTATTGCAATATCTGGATATGGGTTCTTTCCCTGTGAGCTTGAACTCACGTGCTGGGAAGCTGCATGATGATATTTCAGCTTGTATTAAACAGTCCATGGGGAGTCTACTGCAGTCCTTACTTTATAGTTACAGTTTTACGAAGCACAACCCCGTGGTATTTTTAATTTTTATTACCTATGTGGTATTCCTTAACACAGTAGAAAAACTTGGATTTTTTTAATTATTTGTTTCACTAAGGTTTCCTCTCTTCAATACCCTGTGTTGGATATTGGTTGTAGGTAGACGGGAGTATTTTTATTTTTGGAATACCAACGTGACTTTGCTTTTGCCTCTTTCCATTACTTTTTTAATATGAATGCTGACACTGTAGTTACATACACATAAGTAACAGAAATTATACAGCTGTAGTCCACCTCCTATCCCCAAATGGTTGCAAAAAGTTTAGCGCTTGTTTTCTGTACTGCTAAAAAAAAAAATGTAATAAAATAAAACTCTGAGGAGCATTTGCTGGTTTTATCAATATAAAATGACACTATTTTACTGCTTCTTAGCACTGTATCGCTTTACAAGTTAAGAAAGGAGGCCTCAAGGAGAGTGGGAAGGAGGTCTTGCTAGTGTCCAGTCCTATTATTTGTTTATAACTCTGGCAAGCTCCCAGAACTTGTGTGTTGGAGGGGCAGCTTTTGAGATATTGTGCCTAGAATAGCAAAAGTTCTGCTGTTTTGGCCATCTACTAAGCTTAAGAAGATCTATAGGTGGGCTTGATGAGCCAGGGAAAACAAGAGGGGTTGTTGTTTCAATGGAACAAACTTATCGGTTTTGCTCTTCCTTCCTTACCTTTTACAGTGACCAAAAAAAGAGACAAAGGCTGCCATATGCAGTGTAAAAGCACCTGGAAAACAAATACTAGCTTGTATTTTGGGGTTGGTGAAATGACTGGAAGTGTTACTCATTTGAGGAGTTTCCTTCAGCTGTGTGTTGTGTTGCGCTGTTGGCGGAGATCTTCCGTGGAAAGGTGCTGGGAAGTTTTCTGTTGTGCACACACTTAGACACATGGCTGTGTGTGTATTGAGGACCAGAGAATTGTTATAAGATTGGATGTATCTTTGTGTTGAGGTTCATGCATTTGTATGCAACTGTATATTCCTTGGAATCCTGTCCATCATCCAAAATCCCTCTCTCTTCACCTTTCTTAGTGCCCCCTGTTGTCTTTGAAAGGGTTGGTGTAACTTCTTTTTAATTGCATTATTTACAGTCCTTGCAGGGGCACGTAAACATGAAAAATATCCTTTCTATGTATGAATGCAATGTCTAAAATACAGTTTAAAAAAAACCAAAACAAAACAAAACCCTAAAACAGAAGAAAAAAAGACCTTTATAAATACAGTGTTATGTAAATTATTGATTGTTTTAAACTTTGTTGCAGATTTTATGTAGATTGAACACATGACATTTGTGTATGTGCATCCATTTTGATTGTTTTCATCAGAATAAAGGCTTTTGTGAGCTAGTTCGGACTGCATATGAAAGAGAGGTGAGCTCACTAGTCCTGTTCAGGACGTGGCTGCAAGATTTGCCTAAAAAAAATTATGTGGGAAATGGAAAAAAAAGTTACTCCACCTGTCTTCAAAACAGTTCAGTTGGTCTGAGAGCTGAGCTGATACCAGTAGGAAACAGATTTAGCCGAGTTTAAACAGTTCTGTTATCCAGCTTTCCTACTGCACTAGAAGTTGATTTTAAACAAAGGGAAATTCCCCATTTGTTTAATTTCAGAACAGGGTAGCTGATATTTAAATGGACAAGACTCCAGGTTTCTGTGAGAAAGAATGGACTGTTTAAGAACTGGGGTTATGATGTGAAGGATACAAGAAAAGCAGGGGGAATCTAACCTAACAATAATAATAACAATAATAGTAATAACAGTAACAATAACAATAATAATATATGTTTTTGCCACAACGAAATTTAGTGAGATTCTGCTAAAGAAAGGTAGGTGGCAAATTTCCTATCAAACAATTTAAAATACTGTAAAAATTTTTGTTATAACGATTTACAAACTAAATTTAATTATTCAATTTTAAATAGCCTCCATCTAGTCCTTCCTTCAGTTCTGCTGTAATTTGGATTTGCTTCAAATTCTGCACAAAAGAATTGGTATCTGTAAAATGTCCAGTTAGGCTGACATTTGAAGTACTTTGTTTTCATGTTAGAATATTTATTCTTTTACAAATCTTTGATAAATTATTTCATACTTTTGATCTTGTTGGTAAAAAAAATTGAACTGGACTATGTAGCAAAAAAATTTACATTTTAAAACATCATCTCTTTCAAGAAAATTATGTAAATATGTTCTACCTGTAGAACTAGCAAATAATCAAGCTTGTTACAGGCTGTGGAAGGACCCAGCTCTTAGTCCACCTTCATAGGAGTTAGACTGTAAATTCAGATGGATAACAGAGTTTTAACAACCCAGATCTTCTGAAAATGAATTTTATCTCTGCTGAAAAAATGCATGCACAAATGGATATGTGATTGTAATGAAAGGGGAAAATAAAAGAGGAATTTTTAAAATACAACCATAGAAGCAAGGCTTGATCTTTTTACCTTTAAAACAACACAAGTGAAAGCCATACAGAAGTACAGAGACGCAGCTGTCAAATGGGACAATCCTAATTAATCCTAGTTACACCTTCTTGTGCAAGGCTGGGTGATGGTGCTGGGCTGGACACTCTGGTGGTCTGGGGTGGGGCACAAGTTCTGTTCATCCACACTTGTAAAGATGGGACAGAAGAGGGTAGAATTTGCCTCTTTGGATGCTGTTCCTCAATCCACTTCTAAGCATAGGCTAACCCTTGAAAAGATGTAACTTCAAGTTGGGGAACAGACTATGCTCTAATGGGGAAGGCTCAGAATTCCCACACATTGGTATTTTTGATTCAAACTGTCTTCAGTTGGGTAGGGTTGTCCACAGGTTGGACTTAAAGCCCACTGAGATCTAGGAGTCTGTTCTGTGAAATGGCAAGTTTTAGAGACTTTTCCAGTAAGCCTCTGAAATGATCCACTAAGCATGTGCAAATACCAACTTTCAAAGACTTTAGGCACAGCCAAAGCAGAATAAAGGGCAAATCTGGCTTGCCAGGTTTCAGGTTTTTGCTCAGAAGCTGGGAATAGTGCAAACCTTCTTCAAACAATCAAGAGATAATTAAAACACCGTCTTATCAAGCAATCCATTTCCTGTCAAAATTTATTTTTTTATACAATATAGAATTTTACTTAATTATTCTTAAAAGCAGTCTGAGACATCACAGGAAGGGGAAAACTACAGCTCGAACAGTTATGTGCCTGGCAGAGAAACAAAATATGTAAAATAAAATTGTACAGTATTGTTTTTTAAGCACCTTTAACAATAAACTTTATTCCATCTAAATTGGAGCCCACTGCATTTACTAGAAAGCAGTCTTTAATAAATGGCTGCATGAACTTAGAAGTATTAATTACTGCTTCAGAGATTTCTTTTAAACTTTTTTTTAGTGCAGGAAAGCACATACTGAACCTGAACCTGCTTCTGATTAAGTCAGTGAAAGCAGGACTCTGATAAACATTTAGTTTGACAAAATGAATTCAAGATGTTGGAATTATTTCACCATTTTACTAAGCATTTTTCCTGAATCCTCCAGTCACTGAAAGATAAGATTTTTAGTAAGTCTGTTACATCTTCCTGAGAATTTTTTAGGCTAAAGGTAAACTAAATGCATCCAGAAAAGTGAATTGAATAATTTGTGCTACATAGAAGGTAACATGTGCACTTCTGTAAATAAATCACATGGGGATATATGAAAGTAATCCCTGTACTTGTTCACACAGGATGGAGCACCCAGGATAAGACAAAGCATACACATGGTTTTGTGAAACTTTTTATTGGTTTGGATATCCTTTTTATTCTTAATAGACTACCAATAAGTGCAAGATGTCTTCTACTCATGCAGAAAAACTGTCTATTTGTGAATGCACTACTTTTAAAATAATTTTAGTTAATTAACGTGCCATGTCTGTGGACTGGGATAACAATTGTTATAAAAAAAAAATTAGGGTGATAAAAATATTTCTCTGCACAGAATGTTTCATGCTAGTTTGGAACAAAGAGTATTTCTTTTACAACATTTGATTGTTTATATTCTTTGTTAAGAAAATGAGACTTAGTGGACCTAGTTTTCTGATTAAAAAAATCTGATTTGACTAAGAAAATCTGATTCATTTGACTGTGTTTAAGATGGATACTTCTTAAATACACTGGGTAGGTGAGTCAGTGATTTGCTTATGAAATGCTGCTGAAGTATTTGCATCTGTGGGAATGATATATGCCTGTCTGAAAAGAAATTATTGTAACTTTCATGCTAACAGAGGGAAAGAACCCACGTGTGAACTTTCTAAGCTGGAACTGCCCATTCCAGCAGGTATCTGTGTGCTGATCATACTTCAACAGGAAATCATGATATTTAAAACTGCCAAGTGAACACGTGGGGAGCATTACACTGTATATGCAATGAAACACACATTGTTTATTTTGTGTAGCATTCTTCTGCTCCCTTAAATACATACAAAATGGAAACCCGTAGACTTTTTTTAACCTTCAGCTGCTACCCTTGTACAGAAACTGCTAAACAAAACCTGGCAGACTTGTAAACAACTTTGAGTTCATTTTATTTCATCTAACACTGATCACATTTCCAGTAGACAATAAATATAATGCACTGCTGACAGATGTGTAGAAATGTATATACAAGTAGATGAAGAAATTTGGTTCAACACAATTCAAGTGCCAGTTTATGCCTTTGTATTTCCTTGAATATGGCTGTAAAATTCTTACCTGCTGATGCATGGCCTCCAGCAATGCCAGTTTTTTCCTGCTCATCCAGAGTGCTGTTGGGGTGGCTATCTGCCACTGGCTTAGCAGTGCATCTGATGGTTGACTCAGGCATTTACTTGAGTGAGATTCTTTGCTTCATGTGGCTTTGGGTAACACCTTCATTCATTTTCCCATTTGAGATTGATGCCTAATCCTGGTCTTAAAATCAAGAGGCGAACACAGTTAGAAAGGGAAAAGGGGTTTTACCTTGGTGTTTATTTTAAGGATCCTTAGGTGTACCACGACCAGGTCGAATGCATGTCCACGTACGCCGCAATGGCCACCGCAATCCCCCTCCTCAAGATCTAGTCTGATATTCTAGGTTTTACTAATTAGCATATCTATCCATAATTCCCCAATGAGAAGCTCAAATGAGCCCCCCCTTCCCCAAGGAACCTTCCCCTGGATGGTTCTATTTCAGTTTACAAAATGTGTTCTGTAGAGGACCTTGGGGTCTGGGGCACACTGACCCCTAACTACAAAGCTTCTAACATGTTTAGTCTCTCAGCTTAACAAGCAAGTCCAAGAATGTAGGCAAAAAGCACTGAGAATACAGAAGTTGTAAAAAAGTATAAAGGGGTATAAAAGAAAAGAAAAAATCATCATGGCATCAAGATGTAGTATTTTCTACTTTTTCTTGTATCTATTCAAGACATGAAAGCTCTGAAACAGTGTCTTGGGTTAAGTGTAATGAGGGAGAGAATAAAGCATCCAGGAGATCAGCAGAATTAGGAGCACAAAATGCCAGAGATTTTCATTTTCTGGAGGGCAAAAAACCAGATTCAGACAGCAGACCCATATTTGATGGAAAGGTAGTGTGATTTTGTTTGCTTGTTTTTTCACAGAGGAGGATGTGTGGAGCACAGAAGATAGGCAGTTTCAAAGTGAAACTTGAAATAAATACTTAAGATGTTGGGTGTCACCTTAACCATTTGCCATTGAGTGTCCTGGTCAGAATATTAATACCTGGGAGCTGTTGTCTTACTGAACCATTCCAACTGTTCATCTCTTTTCTCACCATCTCAGCCTTCTACAATCTAATGGGGCTTTTACAGCTCTGTAAGACAATCTTTCTGTTGGCCTTTGGACTATACATATGGTAAATCATTCTCCTGTTACAGATGGGCTGACAACTTTGCTTATATATAGCAAAATTGTTTCTCTGGGGAAAAAAAAAATCCAGTGTAATTAATATATAAATGAAGCAAGGAATAGGGGAGCACACACTGCAAATTGGATTGCAATTACCGCTCTAAGAAATGCTCCTTGTCTGCTCTGTCTTTGTCTGAGAAAGGCAGATCTGTTGTCACTACATGAAAACCATCCACAGGCCCCCAGTGTAACTGTGATGCTGGAATTCATTGCAGTCTAAATCCACTTGAAATTTTGCAAGCTGCCCAGAAATTATACAGAGGAAAACAAATATCAAGTGATCCAAGAAGAATATACACATTTGTAGGAGTGAAGAATTTCCCAGATGTACATGAAAGTTCTGTTCATTCACTTGTAGAGTCTGTTCCTATGATTTAGTGTGGATGCAGCAGCTGCTGGTGGTTGGAATACAGATAATGAGAGGCAGAAGTTCCTGTTTTGGCTTTCTATATGACACTTTAC
Organism: Rhipidura dahli; assembly: GCA_013399225.1. Classification (NCBI taxonomy): domain Eukaryota; kingdom Metazoa; phylum Chordata; class Aves; order Passeriformes; family Rhipiduridae; genus Rhipidura; species Rhipidura dahli. Next base: position 870,804 of record VXAC01008078.1, read on the forward strand.
TTTTCACCTAATTTCTCTATTTTCTTCTAAGAAATACCTGTATACCTGATATTGTTCATTCATCTCCCCATCTGTCCGTCCACATATGTGCACTACCTCATCCACAGTTTCTGTGGTGTGTTTCAGTGCCAGTTGCATAACCCTGTGTCACTTCATAGTACCTAAAGGAGAAGTGAAAAATAGTGGCATTGTTGCTGTTACCTACTTTCCTAGGTTAGGTGAAAAACAAAGATGTCAAAGGAACCTGTACTGGTTTGTTAATCCAGCTGCATTGAAAACTCTCCAAATTAAAAAAAAAAAAAAAAGTTATTACGGAAAAAGCACATTATTTTAGATAGCATCACAATGCATTAATGCTGTCACCTTGGTTTTTAACAGGTCTATGGAAATGCAGGATCTAGCAAGTCGTCATAATCTTGTTGGAAGTAATGATGCACCAGGTAGTTCCAAACTGGATAAATCTAATCTCAGTAGCCCATCAGTCACAACAAATGGAACAGGAGGTAAGTAGAAGACACAGCTGGCACATAGAAAGTTTGGCTAGTTTTTAGTCACACGCATTTTTTACCATAATTTCCAGAACTACCATATAACCATTTATAAATCCAGCAGGAATTATGAAAAATTGGCAGTCATACAAGTGTAAATTTCTAAGTCCAACATCACCTCTCTGATTTGCACCAACTGAAACAAGGTGCAAAGATGAAATAAGGAAAATTTTTGAATGTTTGCTTTCGACATAGTGTTAAATGTTTGCTTATACCTGTTGGTAACTTATGAAATAAATTGCATTTTCTGTGTCATACTTAATGAAGAGTAATAATTTACTCTTATACCCTGAGCTACATGTATTTAGGTTAAATTAAAATCACTGTCAAGAGAAGTGCATCAAAATTAGACTTATGTAATTTTTTTTTTGCCAATGAATTTCATTTCTTGGGAGGTAATGAAAGTTTGTAATAAAGAGATTGTTAGATTTCCCTCAGCAGTAGCTGGTCATTACTGCTGTAGGTGATACTGCAGGGGCAGCACTGCCATGCAGCTACAACACAGAAATTCCAATGCTTTCAGAAAACCAGTTCTGCTGTAGCTGAACTGGAGCAGTGGGATACAGGGTGCCACATTCTGAGGTGCAGTCCATAAGAGTGACACTGTGGATATGAATCAAGCTAGAGCTTCTTTTTTAGAGTTTATACATTGCTGTCTATTTTAAGAGTTGGCACTTTGAAAATTTCTTTTCTTTGTTTTTATGGCCACGAGGTAGAGCATTTATTCACTTACCCTATTTAAATAAAAGTCTATCAATGTCAATAAAAAGTTGATGTGCCTGTGAGGGTAACTGAGCTTGCAAAGAAGGGTTGAACCATATTTTTAAATAGAATCCTTACTCCAGCTTAAAGAGAAAACTTCAAGCATGGTATTAAAGAACAGTAGAATCTGGATGCCTTTATATTATACAATGTGCATAAATAAACCAGTTAAAATAGTACCCATAAAACCAATACAGTTCTGTTAAAAGATGACTTAAAGTGCTAAAACACTGATTTGCCTTGAAGACTGTTCATTTACACTGAACAGACACTGGGAGAATGAACTGCTGTACAATTCCTGTTCTCAGGAGACAACATGACTGTGTTAAATACTGCAGACTGGTTGCTGAGTTGCAGTACTCCCTCCTCTGCAACAAGTATGAGAGACGCTGGTACAGTGCATGCGTGTGGTGTGTCTCCATGACTGCCATGTGACATTCTCTGTGTTTGCTCCCGTCTTTTGCTATGCTGTTTGAACCTTCTCCTGGGGCTTCCCCTGCCCCAACCCCTGTGCCTTTTTTCCCTACCCTCTCTCAAAAGCTTTTCCCACAGCCAGAAAACTGTTAGGAAGTTGCAACAAGTAGTTATCTTACAATGCTCTGAAAGTCATTTGATGAGCAAGGAGAATTTAACTCACTTATAATTAGCTTAGCTGTCTACATGCTCTGAGTGACTGGGATTGTCTTGTGGTGTTCAGCATTGCTGGGAATTGCCAGTAGTCAGCATTGGTGGAAATCAGACCAATGGAATTTTCACAGAATGCCCATTTGCTTTTCTTTTATTTTTAAGTAGAGCATTGCATGATTACCTGAGCACAAGCCAAGGTTGTCAGTGTTGTTCTTACTCCTACTATGACTTTCTCTATTAATCAAAGCTTATGTTTCATGTGCTACCACATGTAACTTGCCACTTTACAAAATTTTGGCCAAGTTTTCCAAGCTGTTGTTTTCATTTTTGGGTTTCCTGACATGTATTATTAATTGTCATAAATTGTAAGGATTAATAAAAACTCAGTATGTGACATTGTTGCAGTACCTATGGGATTAATCATAGGTGTAAACAGGCACCACCATGTTTCTCTACAAGTTCTTACAAAGGTGCTTAAGTTCTGCAGGTTTGGAGTAAAGTTGGGAATATTTCAGAAGCTTGCCTTTTTAAAAAGTCCCTCAGAATTAGTTTGCCATTTGTAAAATATATATTTTTAAAACACAAGAAAATTTACAAAAAATCCCAAAACTTGACTTGAGCACAAAAGATCATTTGCACTAGAATAACTCGTTCCATATGAATGTTCCTGCTCAATTGCAAGAATTTAAGGAAGGACTGAGATAACTTAGTCTGACACCTCATTTATCTGTTCAGCATGTTCAGGTAAATGTGGAAGGTAACAATTTAGGTACTAATTATAGTAGTGAGGAAATACAATGTGTTACTTGTATTAAATCTGATTTTCCATAAGCAGTAGGATGTTTGGAATTGTGCTTCTATATGAGTATATTCTCAGGAAAACTCTGTGACCAGCTGTGTGGTTTATTTTTTTACATAAGCATTTAAAATTAGATTTCTTTGCTATAACATCTGTTGCACTTGCTTGTACTCCTTCATGCATAGTATTAGCACCTCTTGCCCCTAAAACTCTGCATTCATTTTCAATCCTTAACATAGAGGGATGCTTTAGAGATGGCCAGACTTTGCAGGAGTACATAGAGGTGTCCATACGTAGTAGTCTAATTAATTTAGATACTGTATATGTGCCACATAACTGTGAGGTTTAGTGAAGGCCATCATTTTGGGACAAATGACCCTTGAACTTTTTCTTGAGAAGAGTTTCTCTTTTTTCTTGAGATGTGTTTTATTGATCTGATGAAAATAAAATCACATCCTTCTCAAATAATTATAGAAATGGGAATGACTGATTACTCTTAAAAATATTTTTTTCATTTTGGGTAATTTTTGTCACAGTTTTTTCTTTTTTTAATGAAAATCTAATAGCAAAATGAGGAGTGCACAACAGCTTGAAAAAATGTGGCTAAAATTCTTCCTTGATTCCATATTGAATTAATATCCTGCTGCCTCCAGGGAGAGCATTTGGGCGTGGTAGTTTTATGAAAGAGAAACAATAATGAAAAGATGTTTACATTCAAAAGACACACATTCAAAAACTTTTTAATCTCAGACAGTAAATGGAAAGATAGAACTGTATAAGTGAAACCAGCAGGTACTACTTGGTTTGGTTGGCACTGGTGCATGAGTAATGCTGCAGGGCACTCTACCAGTCTACCAATTTCTCCTGCTTGATCTGAACAGGTGCCCCTCTGAATTCAGCACAGGTCACTTGTACAGTTGTAGACATCAGCAGCCTCCTGTGTGGCTTCCTGAAGTAAGGAAGGCACACCTTAGGCAGTGTGACTGGAAATGGGACGTGATTTGTAGGAGAGGTAACTCACACAGGGCTCAACACAGGCAGCTTTACTGGCAGCTGTGCCATTCCCAATGAACAGCTTGCTGTGCTCACAGGGATGAGGAGCAGACTGCTCTGTAGGTGTTGTTCTGGATGTTTTCCCCATGAGCTTTACTTAGGTCGTGCACTGCCTTTTCCTCTGCAGAATGTATGAGGGACAGTAAACTTGAGGGCAGCTCAGGCCGTACTTGGACTGAATCAGCCTCTGGGGGTATCCCTCTGTCTCAGATCAACATAAAGGGAGATTAGTAGGCACCTTTTATAAGCTTGATTTAAGTGACTTGAATCTGAGCCACAGTTTTTAAATGCACTGCCAGTTCAGAACATGAAATTCCCCCTTTCCCATACTGTTGCCAGTGAAGTCAAAAGTGGATGCAGTGATGTTGACAGATGAGAGCTTTGGTCAGCTTAGCTGATGCCCCTCAGAGGCGTCAGGTAACGAGCTGGCAGAGGCTGCCTTTCCTTGGCATATGCTAGACCTGCTGGGGGGCTCTGCCAGGCTGGCTGTCACAGCAAAGGCTTCTTCACAAATCCCAGGCTGTGCCCTCGGAATCTGGATACCTGGCACGCCACTGTGGTTGTTGCCTGTGCAGGTCCTCATTAGGACTTCACTCTGTTCCTCTGGACACAAACCACTCCCGTGATATCCATGAGCAGGTGATGAAAGTCCATGCCCAACCCTAACTGACCTTCACAAAGAAATTGTGTTAAATATTGAGGCTTCCACATCTGCCAGTCAGACAGCTAATAGGGGCTGCAGTGTATTCTCTACTGCTGTTTCTGACCACATCAATTGGATGGGTGGTTCCCAAATTCAGTTACAAAAAGCCCATGCCAAATGTTCTGTCCAGGTAACAAATTAAACTGTAAAATCTTTATTGCCTCTGTGGTGCTTTTTGTGCTTTCAGCTACAGCTTGGATGGTAAGACTGCATGATGATCCCTAAGAAAAAGTTTGAATTTGGAGTAGACCAAACTGTTTGTTAACCTCTGAGTAAGAAGCTGATTTGTCATGGCTGTTATTTCTGACCTACTCTAGTTCTTTGGCTTTTTTTTCTTTCAATCTTCTTTCTTCATTTATGGAAAATTGTTTGCTGGTGAACTAGCTCAAAAAGGCCCCCACAGACTCTGCAAAAGGGGAAAGGGAAAGGCAACATGCTGGCATTGTGAAAGTAATTTGTTTCTCTATGAGCATGAAACCATATTATAATTGTTTTACTTGTCAGACAAAACTATTTTTGTTATGTGCTACATCCCTTGACAGCTAGTGTTTCCTTCCTCTGTGCTACTCTTAGGGAATTTTTAGAATCACTTAGATTTAGGTTGAAATCTCCCCAGAAGGTATTCCATTTGCTAAAACCAACAGCTGGATGAAGGCACAGATGTGTAGAGAAATGGGCATTCCTGTCAGATTTCCTGCCAATTGTCTCAGGATGGTGCTAGAGTGAAGGCTGAAGCTGTTGCACGTGTGCTTGTTCGAGCTGGACTTGTGAGGTTGGCATGAGGACTCCAGCACAAATATAGAAGTAAAAATCTCATGTCTACTTATTCTTCTATGTAGTGTCTCTTCTTGCAGTAAAAACAGAACCCATGAACAACAGTGAAACAACCACAACAACTGGAGATGGATCGCTTGACACTTTTACTGGGTCAGGTAAAGCCACAATAAGATGACATTTTGGTGGATTCACATTAGTGCAACATTTAATAACATTCACTAATGAACATTTGCATGGAAGCAATCTTTACAAAGCTTCTATAAAATATTATAGTATTTTATACTTAATAATAATAATAGAAATAATTATAGGCTTTTCATTTTTCCAAATGAAACTCAGCAATTTACATGAGGTGTGATCTTAAAGAAGATTTAATGATGCCTAAGACCACTGCTGTATGCAAAAGTCTCAATACTGTTATTATGGTACTGTAGATCTTTTTTCTGTGTTAGTCTCATACGATATTAGAAAAAAAAAAAAAGGGATTATATTTGTAACAGACATGCTAATTTGAACAGTTTCAGATCTTAAGGGTTATACCTCAGTGCTAATCCTTTTACTCTTGTTAGCAGTGTGTTAGCTCAAACGCTGACCAGATTGCCATGTTACTTTCTTTCCACTGGGATGAGCTACTTTCTTTCCAAGAAAGCGGTTTTACTTAAAATAATCATAGGTTTCAATTACTACTTAAAAAATTCAAAAAAACAGCAGTTTAAGTAGATCCCTATAAATTATTAAAATGTGATGAACTGTGGAAAAGTACAGATAATCTGCCTTCTAGCAATTAAGTTGAATCCTGCTAATAATAATATTAACAAAGCAAGGAGGGAGAATAAGTTCTGGATCTGGAAATACCAGTTCAGTAATGTCCTGACTGAAATGTCACCAAAGCCATGAATCACCACTCCACACTGATGCTCCTACTGCTTTGGTAGACTTAGGTAGTCAAGCCCTGTTTAAAATATTTTGGAAATCACAGTGTGTCTGTGTAATTATTTTTTCTTTTTTTTAAATTGGGTGTATATTTTTGCAATTGTCTTTCAGCTGTCAGTTAGACCCAAGAGCTGATTATTCAGAAAAATATTTATAACTGATTTAATGCCTGAAGAAAAGGTATTTTGTGAGATTTAAAGCGTTTATTATTTCTGATTAGAAAAAATGAAAACATTGTCCTCATTATAATTACACTGAAAAGAACCCCATCATCTTAAAGGCTAAGAAGTTCCATAAAAAATTAAATAGTCTGGGCTAAAATTTAGCTTTTCTTTTTCACTCTGTTTTTACTTAATGCCAAAATTTTATTAGTAATGACTACAAATCATAAAATATCCTAATCAATAAATTTTTTTTTCGTTGTTAGTGAAATTTTATCCATTTCTGCCATGTATTTAAGGCAGCTGAGTTGTACTCTAGGGCTAAGGCAACATTGTCTTGCCAGGAATTGCAGCTTTCAGCTCAGGTTCAGATAACTAAGTAACAGCTTGATTTCCCCAGGTGCCACTCACCAATCAGCTTCCACTGACTTCAAAAGAAGTCTTGAGATCTCTACACTTTGGATATTTGGAAAGTTGGTGCCTCAAAAAAATAAAAAACCCCACCAAAATAAAAAAGCAGGAATTTGAGCCTTGCATAATCCTTTTTCGCCTGTTAGCCACCTGTGAACTCAAAAGAAATATGAACCTGATTCTCAGTTTAGTGCACAAACTCAAGCATTAAATGAGTACAGTCATTCTCAGTGGGAAATCAATAGTCTGCCTGTCTGGGTGACGTGCAGTCTTCATCACCAGAGTGAGCCGCAGAGCTGCCCCGGTAACGCGCTCAGCCTTTCATAAATAGCGAATACATTACTCTCACACTTGTCTTTTACTCGTGCTCCCAAATCAGACAATCTGGTTAAGCCTAGTTTTGTGGGAGAAGGGCTAAAGAGCAGTAAAAATTCAGCAAAAGTGAGATTTCTCTGAGATTTTTAACCTAACTGGTTAGTTGGGAAGTTTAGTGGGTTGCCAAAGACAGTAAATGCTCAGCAGTAGACAGATGTCATTTCAAATGAGCCACCTGCAACTTAAAAAATGCATAACAAAGCCCAACACTGAACAGTTGGTTTTTTTGCTGAAAATGAGGTACATATGTATGTTACTCCCAACTAGGACAAATCCATGATGCTAGCACTTCCCTATATTTTATGAAATAAGACATGGATGGAAAGAGAATTCCTGGTGCTGAGACACATTTGAGAGACCGCCATACAGAAATCCTCTCCTTCAAACTCTCTACCCATTAAAATTGATTTCCATGCTCCGAGGGCAGTCAAAACACATGGCCTGTCCTGGAGCTGAGCAGAAGGCTCAATGAGCCCCGTGGGGTGTAAAGCAGTCATCTCTGTCCCTAATGACCAGCTGTAAGTGATGGTCAAACAGATTGTGTGAGATATAGGGCAGGAGAGACAGGTTAGACTTCACAGAAAACTGTGATTCTGTGAACTGTGGATTGAAAAGCCGAAAAGATAAAGCACGTAGATCTCTTGAATTCAGAGCAGCACTTCCCCTAGTGGCCTTGCCCTGGCCGCTGGGATCAGGCAAGATCCTGTTCAGGGCTGCAGCCCATGAGTTGTAACTCATGCTCAGGGCTCCAGTTCCCCTGTGCTGCAGAGCTGCCCCTTGGAGAACCTGGGCCTCTGGGCATGGGTTAGCCAGGTGAGGAGTCACACTCTGCATCTCCCTTCCTCCTCCTTTTTCTTCAAAGAAGAGGAGTTGGTAATTAGTGTACTCAGTTTGCAGCTCTGTGATTGTGCAGCACACTCCCACTGGGGTGGACATTCACAGGACTGCAAGAGGTGTGCAGCCCTGAACTGAGGTTTTCATCCACTGTGAATTTATTGCAGCTGCTGTGCTGTAATATTGTGTATAGATTGCTTACAATAGTGGATTAATTTGAGAACTATTTTATCATTTTAATGGAGTAGTGTGAGAGGTATTTGATGTTCTCATAGTTTTTCCCTAGTATTTATTACACACACAATTTAGAATACAGTTTACAGATAAAGAAAACAATTTCTGAAAGCTATAAAGGTGAAGTTAGGGAATGTCTTAAACTGCTGCTTAACCAACATTTGGTTCTCTTGTGCATAGAGATTGTGATATGAGGTCCTTTTAACCTAACATTCTTGCACAGAATTTTCCATGTGTGTGATGAACAAACAAAAAACTCCAGCCCATATTAGTATACTGAATTCAATGCATGCTATTAAGACAGCTAATGGTCATTTAAATCCTCCACAATCACCTCAGCCAGTTGAACTAGGAGAGTAACTGGTAAGAGCTGGCTGTCAGCTTGTCCCCTCAGTGAAACAATGTTAATGGGGACTGGAGAGATCAAGGGTCTTATACCTGCCCTGAAGGACATTCCTCGGGTAAATTCAAGTTAAAAAGTCTTAGGAATATTTGAGATTTTCAGAGAATAAACAATTCTGAATAAACAATTTGATATTTTTTAAAACATAAGCAACACAAAAGAGCATTTACCCCCATTTATTTAAATGCCTATTTAAAGTGCCACAGTTATAAAACCCATAGCAATCCACCTCCACCATCTCCCCCACCACCAAAAGTCCTCAGAGAAGAGAGAAGTTAGAGGGCTGTCCAGCAGCCAAAGCTCTTAAAGTTTGATAACCCTTAGAATTAGCAGTTTCATCTGTGAGATGCAGGTGTGGTCATAATGTTCTCTTACAGTAGGCCTTGCATCCTGCATTTCTCAAACATCTCACAGTCTAAAATGTAGTGCACAAATTGCAGGGACAAGCTACAGAGAAACAGTGAAAAGAACAGATTTTTTCATCTTGCCTCTTTCTCTTCCTTATAACTGGTAGTATCATCAGGGAAAATGGGGGAATAAAACTAAGGAAATTTGAAACCAGACACGTTCCAAAAGCATTTTTTTTTGTCTGAATTTTAAAGATAAGGTATATGCAGAAATAATAATAATAATAATAGTAATAGTAATAGTAGTAATAATAATAATAACAATAATAATAATAAAGGACATCTTTTGCTGAAAATTATTAGGTTTTGATAGCTCAAGTGATTTAAATTAATAGGAATTAATTTTTTTGTAGTTTACATAAGGTGGGGGGGCATGGTAAACATGCTCTAACCAAACTGATTAATTAAGTGAGCTCTCATCAATGATCAAGCAAAGGATCAGACAAAAAGTGAAGCAGCATGGCAAAAATGATCCGATAAGCTGATAAAGGATCACAAAAGTTCCTTTCCCTGAGAACCACCAAGGTCACTTTGCTGCTATTGCTTGTCTTTAGAAAGGTCACAGAGCTACAACAGAGAAGACTAATTACTCATCGAGCCTTAAATAACCAAGAGCATTCTTTAGAGTTCTATGGACCTATTATGTTGATAGAAACAGCTATAGGTTTGTCTGACTCTGGGAATAGCTGCCTGCACAGGCAGCAGATTGCTTTGTGGGTTGAGCTTAAACCATGGAAAGGCATTCTCAAAAAACCCTCAAAAACAATATTACTACAAAATTAAATTTAGCAGATTTCCATCACAGGTGAACCCCGATATCTTCTCAAACATCAACCCTTTTATTAAATCTAATGGCACATGTTTTAAAAGTTATTATCCAATTCTTCTTTACTTTCAAGCCATACTTAACTGCACACTTTAAAAATAAGTTAATTGTTTTTCTTCTACTGGATTTTCCTTTTAAGTTCTACACATTCTAAATGCATTTAAAATAACTTTAAAAATAGGAAGTTCTGCATATGTTCAAAGCAATAGATCTGAGAGACATTAATTAGGGCTGGATGTAGAAATATATCATGTTTCATAAAATAGTTAGGAACCTAAACCTATTTGTCACTTATAAAATTCTGAATGTTCATTTCTACTACCATTACGAATAACTCAGGAAGAGGGTACACTTTGAAGTACAACTATGATTGATTAGACTAAAGAAATTCCAGTGCTTCATTGTGTACTACTTTAATCTTTTGAAAAGTGAATGAACAGCAGATGGCCTAATAAAGACACTCTGTATGTTTGCCCAGTATGGATTTTCTCTGAAGGGATTGGTTCAACACTTTAGAGTACATATATTTGGAATACATCTGTCTTAGTCAAGACAGATGGCTAAAGGAAAGGGAAACTTCCAAACACTTGGAATTAATCCAATGTGAGCACTGCTTCTGGATGAAATTTTAATGGGTTATGACTATTGTTCTGTCAGCTTTCTTGGAAGAATGCAGCTATGAATAGTATAGATACACACAATTTGGATGGCTACTGAACAGGAGTGTTTATGCATCCTTTAAAATAAAAATGCTCTTTTAGGGGATTTGTGCTAATTGGCCTGTTTATAAAGAACGGTTGTTGCTTTCTAGGGCTCAATCCAGTATCTTCCATCCCCTAAGCTAACTAAAATTAGTCACAACCATATAAAACATGTTTCTGCTCTCCAGTATTAAAATTGAACTTGTTAATGTGAGACTATAAAGGTGTGTGTACATTTTTTCAATCCCATGAAATACCACATGTTAAATCACAAGATTCTTTTTAACTACCCCTTTTAATGCAACTTGCAAATTTGAGAGATCGACATCTGAGGTATGAAATACATGCCTCTGCAGGATACTCAGAAATGTGTTAGTCATGTTGAGAAAGCATGACACATCCATGCTAACTAAAGAGTTCTGCACAACAAATGAACGATTTGGGAGTTTTTTAATTTTTGTATTTAGATGTTACAGTTGAGGTGACATCTGCTTCCTTGAAAAGCTGTCCATTTCAATAGGCTTCTCTGCTAATGCTGCTGCAGTATTTCTCACTGTTTGGCTGCACAGGTCTCATGGTGTTTCTAACTGCTGTACTCTTGTTTTCTGTTTTGCAGTAATAACAAGTAGTGGCTACAGTCCCAGATCAGCGCACCAGTACTCTCCACAGATATATCCCTCCAAGTTAGTGTCTACACCTCTTCTAGTCTTTTATAGACCTTGGCTGTGGGCAGTTTTGTGGTTTGTTGCAAACAAGTGTTCAGCAGGAGAAACAGAGAAAAAGGAAAATTCTTAAGCCACAGTACTGACTCTGGTACTGGCTCCCTCTCCAAATTTTTTTCTCATGTGTCTGCAGAGTAAGATCCTGCTTTGTGCAGTATTGCTGCACAAGAAATACCCTTGAATATCAGCACACAAGAGAAGTAAAATAATCAGACTATTGCGTTCTCAGACATCAGCATTTTAACAGCACATGTGGGGAATTTATACAGATATATTTGGAAGAAGTCAGTTTATATATAGAAATCACAATTGCATGCACAAGTTGCATACTGGGGGGTAACCCTGCCCATGACCCTTCCACGGCTAGCATTGCCAAACGCTTCCAAACATTCCACAATCATGAACCACCCTTTCCTTGTCCCTCTATGATACCATAAGATTTAAAAATCAAATAAATTGTATTCACTTTTAATCTTATTATTTTTAAGCCAACGGGTGTTTTTAGGAACAGAAAACTTCCTCACACTTTTTTTGGGAGGGAGGTGGCCGGCGGGGTGAGCTGACTTTTGGGCAATCACATGAATCCAGGGGTGGGAACTTTAGGAAGAAACACCAAAGGTATTGTATGAAACTGCTGCAGTTGGCAGTCTATCAATTTGCTTGTCCTATGATCAGCGTTGTGCACAAGGGTTCTTGGTTCCAGCATGCCATCTGTTTGTTTCCATGTATTTGATACAGCTATCAGTGTGACTTTGATACAGAGAAAACATTAAATCTAAAGATTCAAGAGCCAATTAGGCTTTTTCAAGTTCTTTTTAACAAATTTGCATTCACATGATGGTAGTCAAAATGTATTAATACAGAAAGTAGGTGCCTGAAGTAAGAGCTCTCTTTCCACTTAAACCAGGTTTTGGCAAACTATATTCGATACTTTGGGCCAAATACATTACAAGGTTTAATAGAACTTTTAATCTACTGTTACAATTTTTTTGTCACCTAAATAAATGAATAATCCTTTTCTGATAGTAAATGCTGCCAACCGTACTGAATTAATTAGAAAGAAAAAAAATTTAAAAAATTAGCATCTGAAATTTGGTCATGGCTTTCAATGGCCAGGTTTCAGTCAGCGTAATTCTGCAGAGTGTGTTTATTCAACTTCTGGTCCATAAAGTCTTATTTGACTTACAAAACAATCCAAGAAAAATGTTTCTTTGTATATTTTTGCAACTCTGGAGGGCAAAAATTTTAAACTTGATTTTATTCAATCTCTCTATAAAACCTCAGTATTCCTAAATAAAAGACCATTTTTATTTCCATTCTGTTTCCTTAGCCTATATTTTCCAAACATTTAAAGCCCATCTGGTTACCATAGTACTGCTGTATTTTTTGTGCTGCTCTCAATGGGTAGGATCCATCTCCCATTGAAGTTAGAGGCTGCATGTCTGTTGAAGCAGAACCTACACAGATGACATAATGTACTAGCTTCAACATTCACCTCTGTGTTTCCTTTATCCTTGTAGTCCAATTTTCCCTCCACTGGATTAAAAAAGCATGGAGGCTTTTCTAATGGAAGTCTTGTGATCTCAGCTGAAAGAGGTTAAATCCATTCAAAGACATGGAGCAGTGGCACAGCCCACCTAAAAGTGGACACAGCAGATTAAGAATTAAGTAATAGTGGGACAGCATAAAATATTCACTGTGCCTTGGGGAGTGTGGGACAGAGTGTTTTTCAGCTTATTTCAGTGGGGGATGGAATAAATCCCAGAAGAGGAGCAGTTGGCAGAATAATGAACTGCCTTTGGACATCTTTAAACCTTTTTCTTTACTTTATTGCTTGAATCAACATACAAAGTATTTGTTGCCACAGTAATGCTATTTTTCCTGATATTTAGGCCCTATCCACACATTCTTTCTACACCAGCAGCTCAAACAATGTCTGCCTATGCCGGACAAACCCAGTATTCAGGAATGCAGCAACCAGCGGTCTATACAGCCTACTCACAGACAGGACAGCCCTACAGCTTGCCCACTTACGGTATTTGACCACTTATTACTTCATTTTATGTAGAACTTAAAGCATTGCTGACTGGAGTGTTGGGGCTTTTTTTTTTTTTTTTTTTTGCTTTCTCTTTTGTTTTCCCAACTGTAACAAAATATTTTAAAGAATCAGTTGAAAATTAATTTCTTATACAGATTTGGGTGTAATGTTGCCAGGCATCAAGACGGAAAGTGGGCTCTCGCAGACCCAATCTCCCCTGCAGAGCGGGTGCCTCAGTTACAGCCCAGGGTTTTCCACCCCACAGCCAGGCCAAACACCCTACTCTTACCAGATGCCAGGTGAGTAGCAGCCTCTGAAATTTAAAGCTAAGTATTTCTTTCCAGTGCTAATAAGCACATGTGTATTCATTTTGATCATCTGTTACTTAAGATCTGGTCATGGAGTGCAGTCCCTATTTGCACCTTCTTTAGGATTTTGTAGTGGAGCAAAATCACGTGGCAGGGCTGGAAGCATTCATTGTATTTAATAACATATACAAGTCTCTTTTCCTTGTTTTCATGCTTCTGAGTATGACATAATTTGATACTTGTTTCTCTTGGAGCAATGTAATTTTTTAGAACTTCTCCTTAATTGATATTTATTCTTGCATTTACTATTCATTAATAATTCATTTATTACCCTCTGGTCATCAATAACCTGTTGTATTTGGATAATTTTTAACCTTCTTACACAGTGGTTAATCTTCTGCATATTACAAACTGCAATATGAATAATCTGGTTTGTGTTGAAAACAAGGACATGCCTCATTACAGATTGATTAAAAACACCCGGATACAGTCTTTTGAAAAGCTTTTTGTTTCTCAAAACTAACACTGAAGTGTTAGAAATGAAGGCAAAAGAGAAAAACAGTGTTTGAGGAGAGGTGAGACTGCAATAGACTGAAAAATGCTATCTAAATTGGTGAGATGACTTACTGCTGATATCTTCCTTGCCTGGTGTGAAGAGGAATGTATGCCTGTATGTGTGGAAACAGCATTTCGTCTCTTTTGAAGTTTCATTGCAATATTTCATACTTCTAATGGAACATAAAAGTTGTCTTTTGGTTCTGATTCATCTTCATCTTAACATGGAATATTCTACTTAGAATTTTATTTTTATTCACAAACAAGTTCTCACAGTTAATTGTATTTTTTAATTTTAGGTTCTAGTTTTACACCATCATCCACTATTTATTCAAACAATTCTGTTTCAAATTCTACAAACTTCAGTAGTTCACAACAGGTATGAATATTACCATTTTTGTTTGCCAGTTACAAAAGGACTTATATAGCTCCAGTGATAGCATGTTTTTTTTAATTTAGATCTGTTGTGTTGAATGAGACTCACTGTGGTTCAATGCTATTTTCTGTGGAAAATGATCAAAATCCTACTGGAACCCTAGTTACATATTTTAGCACTTAAATAATTCAGCAGCTGCCCTGTAGTCTTTTAGTAAATATCTTTAAATTAAAAAACACTAAATATTATTAAATATAAAAAAATAAAAGCTAAACCAAGACTTTAAAACACTAGTAAAAATCATATGACTGTATCCTTAGAAATATTTAATGGGAAAAAATTTCACTCATTACTGTGCTCTAACTGACTTTTCTGCTGCATCTGCTGTTTCAGGATTATCCATCATACACAGCTTTTGGCCAAAATCAGTATGCACAGTATTACTCAGCATCAACATATGGTGCATATATGACCTCAAACAACACGGCTGATGGCACTTCATCTTCATCAACCTACCAGTTACAGGACTCTCTCCCTGGGTTGACTAGTCAACCAGGTACAGATCTACATTCAGGTGAAAACAATTTTTGTATTTTAATCTCTACTTCTTCTAAATCTGTCCTCTAAAGACAGGATTTCCATATCCAGCTTGCATTGACTGAATGCCTTGTTTGAATATTGATATTTTAAGCTCATGCCTTTCAGAAAACTTTATCATGTAAGCCACCCAAAATAAGCTTTCTCACTGTTTATTTAGGAAACCTGTTTGGTTTGTTTACTAATTAAATAAAGCTTTTTGCAGACTGAGATGGTTGTCAGTATCACTGGCAGTGGAGCATTCCTGTTTCCACCTACACATTCAGAAGTATCACTGCAAAGAATTTAAAACAAGATAGCATTTTTCATTTAATTATACCCCAGACATGATAGCAAGAGCACATGGGCTTTATCCAAATACGTACAAGCCATGCTTGCTCATTCACTAATTTAAGTAACCAAGAATAGACAAATTAGCTATTAGCACCATAAAAAAAGAAATTGTATTGAAGTACTCGAAATTGCAAGAAGAGCATTACTAAGAGCCATGAGGAGGCTCCTTTTGCCTGCCCAGCCCTGCCCTCTTGTGCACAGCCACCACAGCACAGGAGCCTGTATTCCAGCCTTGTATTCCTAGGACACCTCTGCGGGGTGCTGGCAGCTCTTCTCTTTCCTTTAGCACTCTTGGAGCAGTCTCTTTCAAGGGCACTGGCTTCACTCAGCCAGCATGGGCAGTGCGTGCCTCTCCCACAGACTGCGAGCATTTCTTAAAAGACTGACAAACTGGTTTTTGGATTAGGCTCTGAATAGGGGAGGAATTTATGCTTTAGTCACAAAATCAGCTTATTGTATGAATCTTCCTAACAACTGCACCATCTTACTGAAAAACACAGTAGAAAGACTAAGGTATTATTGTAATGAAGTTGTACAGAGGAAAGGTAACCATGTAGAAAAGTATAAGCAAGGACTCATACATAATATAAACTTCTTAAGTTAGCTAAAAATACTGGAATTTTAATCAAATTAGTTGAAATTTTTCCCACACAGATGTTTTCCTCAAGCTTTTCCCACAAGATGTTTCCTCAGTGTAACAGTGTGGATGTGTTTTGTGTGTGTGTGTTTGAGGTGGGGTACGGATATGGA
The DNA here is from genome assembly GCA_013399225.1 of Rhipidura dahli. Lineage (NCBI taxonomy): Eukaryota > Metazoa > Chordata > Aves > Passeriformes > Rhipiduridae > Rhipidura > Rhipidura dahli. The sequence goes on from VXAC01008078.1 coordinate 887,037, forward strand.
TAGGGATATGGAATGGAGATGGGGAGATACACATTCCTTTGATTTTTTTATGAAAAGTGTAACATTATTCAGTAGTCTCAGAATGTAAATTTAGGAAGAAGAACCTACAGGTAATGTGAAATCAAGTGAAATTTCATCTGTTGGAGAATATCTATAACAGGCACAAATCATATGTAAAGAACTTTTAAAAGCTCATGGAGTGTACTCACAAGTTATGTTTTGATAACTGTGTATGTCCTGTGTATTTTTCCTTACTGCTTTGTTATTCCTTCATATTCTTATTTGAGAAAATCAGTTTCCCATGTTGTCTCTCCCCTAGGAATCTGCGCTTCCTAGAAATGCTGTGTGAATGTGTCATGTATTACAAGCACCATTAATATTGAACACAATTGGCAAAAAAAAAAAAAAAAAAGGTATCTGAAGTAGTTTGAACAGGTAGAAAAAGTATTGAAGGCTTCACATCTGTGAAACAGTAAAGATTTTTCTTGGTCATGGATTGTTTAAGCTTATGAACTTGTTCTCTTGTTAAGTAGGCTGTGCATCTGAACTTAACAAATCCGCCCCCATCTGCTCCTTATTTCTGTGAAGCGTTGCAGTGATCATGCAACCCTCTGCTGAGAGTGAAACGCCCACTTTGTGAATGCATGACATGCCTGTGCCCTTCTGTGTCACTGTAAAAATAAATTTCCACTGGTGAGGGGGCAGTGTCTTGGAGATCATTTCAGATATCATAGATCATACTGCAGATCTTTAGCACTCACTGTGTTCACTTGCTGCCAAACAAGTTCTTAAAAGACTTACTCCAACAAAACCCTAAGACTAAACACAACAAGGCACTTCGTTCTTCTGTCATCTCCACTAGCTCTTAATTCAAATATCTAATCAAAGCCTCTAGTAATCTTCACATATATAGGATTTCTCATTTTCATAATAAAGCCCCATCACATCAAGAGCTAATACCAACTACAGTTTTATTTATTGACTGTATAAAGAAAATGACATGAAAATTGAAGTAGACTTTACTCTTTCTGCTATTCATGGCAAACAATAACACACTACAAGTCAGAAAAAGAAGCAGGCTTGTAATGTTGAAGCTGTCTTCTGGCTGCTCTATCTGGTAAGAATATGTAACAAAAGTCATTCCATAAGGAAAGTATGAAGGGGCTCAGAAATTCATCCATTCCACATCTGTGTAATGCTCAGCTCCTTAAACCAGGGACTTCTCTTATGAGCTTGCATAGTGCCTGAATTATATTAAGATTTTTCAAAATGCAATCATTACCACAGAGTATTTGTGAGACAAAAAGGTGTCTCCTGGGGCACTTCATCTCAAATAGGGATAACTCCGATGGGCTGGGAGGTGAGGTCTCACAAGATAAATACACTTGAGTATATTTGTTGAATACGTGAGTACATTTAATTTAGGGCAAATAGAACTCTAGCAGAGGATATAGGCCTGGATAAAAGCTTCATGGGAAGGCACCTTGCTATCATATATCCAGGGTTAGGGGAGGTGAATTGCCGCAGGGTATTAGCTCCCATTCCATTACTGGGATGTAGCAAAGGTTAATTTGGTGCCCACAAAGAAGTGACCCTTTGCAGCTTCTCTGGGGGATGGCATTAGGTTTATATTCAGCCCAAACAAACTCTTTTCTCCTGCTTAAGTTGTAGAACTGTGTTTTAAAGAGGAGGAGGGGATGTTCACATCATCGAACTAGAGGTGGGAAACAATGTCTTGGGTATGAAACACCACCTCCATTTGGAAGGGGGTGCTGTAATTCCCCTTGTAACATGGTGCTGTAATTCCCTGTCCTCTAACTGGAGCTGCTGCAAGATCTCCACAGCATGAAAGTTTTCATATTGGAGAAGTGCATGAGTATGTGTGAGAACATCTGTGATAAAGCTGTCATTCCATATTCTGGTTTTAACATTTTCCTCCTGTTTTCTTGGATCACTGGTGCTGCTCATGGTCCCAGTGGTATAAGGCTATGAGGTATATATGTTGAATATTGAAAAAGCTAAAAAATTTCAAACATTGTAATAAAAAAATTCTGTCTAATACGAGCTTCAGTAGGAGCTCTTCATGATGGTAATATTTTCAATACTCTTTGGAACTAAAATTTCTCACATTCTTTTATGTTACAGGGCTGAATTTTTAATAAATTTTCATTTCATCAGTACTGACCTTATTTCTAAAGCAAACAGAGGATAAGAAAAGTGCAGTTTCTCCTTTAGACTGCTGTTGGTAAAAAGCAAATCAAGCAACTAAGCCTACGGTTGTTTAACAAAACAGGCACTACTGACTTCTGCAGTTCTAAAATAGATGCATACCTTGTATTCAAGCAAGAGACAGCTGCTCATTCTGATTTAGAGATTAACATAATGAAATAAGTTGGCATTAAATATCTAGATTTTACAAGGAACAGTGATTAGTTACAGTACTGATTAATAGATAATTATGCAATCATGTACAGCATTGACCCAAGCAGAAGCCTAGAGCACCTGGTCATGGCTAATGCTAAATGAAAACTGGAGTTATTTACTTCAGTTGTTGGGTACTTTCAGAGCAGATTTAGAACAGGGCCTTTTTTTATATTTTATTTTTGGTAGACTAGAATAAACCCAGTCATTGGGAACAGATGTTCTAGTATATTACTGCAGAAATGAGTTTTGATTTTGGTGTAATGTGTTGAAATGCTATAAATAAGAAGACTTTATGGTAAGAATGTAAACATTCATCTTCACTTAGTTTTTGTCTTTTTGTTTCTGGGGGTTTGGTTTGGGACATTTTTTCCACTCAATCAGAAAAATCTAGGAGACTATATTTTTGTACAGAACTCTCGCCCACTCAGAATTCTTTGAAAGCCATTGTAGGTTTTTGCTGCACAAGGGTTCTGATTTGGATGCTTCTTGTACATTTGTACATTACCAAAGTACATTTTGCTGCTCTTATAGGGAAAGAGCTAAAATAATGTGATCCTTATTGATTACTTCACTGCCTGCAGTGACCTTGCTGACATCGACACCATGCTGGGAATAGAAATGATTAGTCAACAAGAACTCTCTCTCTCTCCATTCTGTAGGGATTTCTGTCTGTGTGTCTTGTCCTTTCTTTGCACACCTCTATGAAAAGTCACTTAGCCTCTCTTACTACATGCTCAGCCCCCTTAACTGTTGTGGTGACCCCCACCTGGACTGACTCCACTTTGACAATATCTCCCTTCCACTTGGGGAACCAAAACTACGCATTTTTCCAGATGTGGTCTCGCAAGCTCAGAACAGATCAGAAAAATCAATCTTCTTCATCTGCTGGACACTCCACCAATGCTTTTTAATAAAAATGGAAAAAAAAAATCAGGCTTCATATCAAAATCAGATGCATCACAGATGACTTTTGGGAAATGTTTGTACCAAGTGTTAATTTATTCTGTAGATGTGCCATCATGAGCACTTTTAAGAAATATTACCAGTGGCCCAGAAATGCTCAATTACAGGCAGCTCAAGGACTCTCTTGAATCAAAGCCTGTAGTAGATGTCAGATCAAAGTCGTACCCTTTCCTCCTTTAGTGGAGAAAAGTAAAATAATTACTAATAGGATAAAAGATGACAGAGGGGGGACTTTTTTTGTCATTTAGCACTTGGGAACCTAGCCAAACTGCATTTGTTGCTAGAAGTTTTGAAAGGGCACTGTGTTTTGAACAAAATAATATTTTCCATATATCAAGCTGTTGCATTAAAGTAATTTGTAAAGAGACGTTCCACACCGTCCGCCCAGAAGACACCTACTTCTGTCAATCACAGAAGTACACAGCTACTGGTTTGTGATCACCTCTAAAGCCCTTTGTTATGACCAGAGGGAAAACAGATTAAATAAGTAAGTCAGGGATAGGCTGGAGTGTGGTTAAGATCAGCTCTGCCACATCAGATCGAAGACCCTTCCAGCACACCTCTGTGACAGCCCACAAGGCCTCATACTTAGAGAAAGATGATCAGAACACAACAAGTACAACTTCATCCTCTTTCAGTTACTAACTGGAATATTGCATTTAATATTACGACTTTCTTCTGGCAATTTATGGGCTGAGGTAAGGTGAAAGAAAAAGAGAACTTTACTGAAGTGCAGGTGACATGGGAGGAGGAGATGAAGCTGGAAGCTGCCTGTCTGTTCTGGGGCATGGACAAGTGCCAAAGTATGTTCTGGTAAAAGTAAAGCAGGACTTGGAAATAAGTCTGGCTGAACTGAAAGCATGGGAAATTAACTGCTTTAATTAAAAAGCACTTTATGTTTTGAGAAAGCATTAGTATGACTTCTAAAATAGATCTTCCTTGGAGATATGGATACTTTGCCTGGGCTTGTGTTCATTTGTGTGTATGCACATGCATATGTGTCACCATTTTAACCTTTCACTTGTTCTGCTAGGGTTTATAGTGTTTCCCTGGTAAAGTCAAAAGTGTATGTGGCATCTGCTGATTCCATCTACGTAAGACAAGCCACATTATCATTCTTTATATACTTGTTTTTTACATGTCTCTTGTCATTGAGTTTACACACAGACATGTTGAACTTTGAGGGAAAAAAAGTTAATTATTTAAAAACCCAGCACTAATTTTGACATGAATGGTTGACTTTACAGGGGAGTTTGACACAGTGCAGAGCCCCTCCACACCAATCAAAGATCTCGATGAGAGAACATGTAGGAGTTCTGGGTCAAAGTCTCGGGGCAGAGGGCGGAAGAATAATCCATCACCCCCTCCAGACAGTGACTTGGAGGTATGTCTGTTGTAATTGATGAACATTAATGTGGAGGTTTCTTCTGATGAAGTGTAAATTCTGAATACTGTAGCTGTGAAAATAGCTTAAAGCTTTTTAGAAGACATCATGGACTCAGTGTCACTAACTAGAACGCAAAACAGTAGTAGCTGTTTTAACATACGTGTACAGTAAACCTTACTGTTCTGCATGACAAAATTAGGCAGAAAGGTGTGTTTCAGCCTTGTGGTTTTTAGCTCTTAGATTACATGCCTGACAGTTTCTCATGCAATAGAACCACAAACCTGTACTATTGTCATATTTTCTTGTAGTTTTTTGAATAGGAAATCTCAAATATATCACTCAGCTTAATTACATGTATTTATGGATGGAGTGTAAATATGCAGGATCCTCTGGCCATAGCCTTTTGAATATTTAGGCACCTATTTGTGCCTATGCTTGTATGTTATACCGGTGGATATCAATCAGGCAGCTTACTTCAGTGAGGTTGTGGCTATGCTTCAGTATGTGCAAGATCAGTGCCTTAGCAAAGAAATATGTCTGCCTAATCTATGGGATGACAATTTCAAGCACAGGTGACCTCTTAGCAACAGAGTAATTATGGTGGTGCCACTCCCGTGTCAGCCGTGCAGTGCCTTGTGGTGGCAGGAGCAGGAGGAGGAAGCAGAGTGCCTCTGTGTGTGTGTGTGTAACACTCCAGCTCTGGCACCAGGGACATGCTGTGCTGCCTGCCAGTGCCGTGTGTCCCTGCTGCCACCAGAGCAGCCAGCCAGCCAGCAGCCCTGGCCTGCCCCACTGCTCTGCCTTCACTGAACAGCCCTGGGTACAGCAGAAGACAAAATTGTTGCTGGGACTTGGCTGGCCACACAGCCCCTCCCGTGGTAGCAGGGTGGGCTGTAGGGCTAGAAATTGGATGTAAGTGCTATTGCTTTTGTAGAGAAACTTACACTGTTTTGCTTTTCAAATGATTTAACTTTTCCAGTGAAGAAACTAACATCTTATGTTTCAGGGTTTCTGTTCATTGGTTGTTTTTTTATTTATTATTTACCACTGAAAATGAAAATGAGTGAAATTGAATGAATGAAATGGAATTAAAATAGCCTGGTTTATCCTACAGTATTATTTGAATTCTATATGGCAGTGGCATATAGCACTTTTACCCAAGATTTTAGTTATACAGTAGACATAAAGAAGAATCTTGAATCAATAAGACTCATAGAGAAGTATCTGTTTATCCTTAACAATTATGTCTGACCTATCCATCACATTTTTGAAATCGGTGTTACAGAGCTTTTGGGAAAAGCTTTTTAGAGAACAAATAAGAAATAGGTGAAGAGTTAAAAAGTTACTGCCTTTTGACTTTCTTACCATGCATGATACGCGGTTATTGCTCATTTTCAGAGAAAACCTGCTCAGTTAACAGGTACTTGGTTAACCTTTTAAGACTCAGTTGACTTTTAGCCTCCCTGGGTGGTGTGGTGGTGGGACTGTGATGTTATTTGTTCAATAATTCTTTCCCCAATTCTGTTTTCAGCGTGTATTTGTTTGGGATTTGGATGAAACAATCATAGTTTTTCATTCGCTGCTTACAGGATCATATGCACAGAAGTATGGCAAGGTATGTGAGCTGTGAATTTCTGTAGCTATCTGGCTTGACTATATCCATGTTTTTCACCTCTGTTTCCTTATGGCTTGGATGAAGTTAAAGTGTACAGTAAACCCTGTTTTCAGAGGGTTAATATGAAGAAGGCAAGGAGAGAAATGAGACACAGACCCTAAGAACAGTACATGAGGCAGGGCTGAAGCAGATGCTGTGAATGAGGGGAGAATTTATGGAGGAACAAGGATGAGGTTCCTGACATGCGTTGGAAGAGACATTTCAGGGAGATAATAGATGAAGTGCACAAATGAAAATAACTGATGGTATCTGGAAGAGTAAAGGAAGAAATAAGAAACTGGGCTGGTGGGTGAATTTACCAGGAAATTTATGAATAGGATGAGTAAGAGCCTGACTTATTTCAATGCCAGCTGCAGATGTTGTTCTTTGACTCCCCACCATTTCCAGTGAATTTTTGGTTCCCTTAGCTGGCTCTGGGCTGAGTAATGCTGGGGAGTGAAACCCTCTCCCAAGTAGTTTTAAACATCCTCTCCCCTTTGGTGAGTCCAAAAGGAGTTCAGGTCACAGAATGGGAGAGCAGGAAGAAGAGTGAGGGAGGCAAAGAGAGGCAGTGGCAGACTGCGGGAGCAGGAGCTCCGGGAACCCCAGCAGGCTGGTGCTGGGAGTCCAGGGAAAGGCTGCTTGGACAAGGTGAGAAGTGTCTTGTGTGTAGCAACAGGAGCAGACTAATGGGAGAGGTAGAGCAAAAGGCCTGAATAAAACAAAAAATCAAAACATAGATATGGAAGGAGGAAAATGGACAAAGGAGATGTCAGTATGCATATATACACTTTTCTCTGGGCTGTTTGTTCTATTCAAGTGAAATTAATGCAAAGGTATTTCTTTTTAAGAACATAGCCATGTCCGTACTGGGTCAGATAAGGGGCTTGTTCATCAAGTTTTCAGCATCTTTATTCCAGCCAGCACAAGATGCTTGAGAAAAGGATGCAAGAAACAATACATTACAGAAATGTTTTCCTCAACCCCCTCCCCTACCAGTGGGTTAGAAATGTCCAAAGCCAGAACCTGTGGATTATAACCAGAGATGGGTCAGTCTTACATACAATCAACCTCTTGTGGCTACTAAGAAAGAAAGCTAACCAGAAAAGTCACAGGCCAAGTGCAAAATCTGAATTTCTGGAATGCTAAGGGATAAGGGTAGTTACTCCGGTCTTGTAAAAGACAGCCTTCCTTGCTTTGCAGCTTCATTGTGCCAGTTCTGTGCACATTTCAGTACTCTGTCAAAAAATCCTTTTCTGCTGTTTTTCAGACATTGTAACAACAGTGACTTTGCCAGAACCATTTCCAACTAATTGTTATCAAAACAAGAGAGAAACCTAGCTGCACATGAACTTTTGCATCATTTTGAGAATAGCCCTTAGACCACCACAGGACTTGCTGAATTGTCCCAGTGATAGAGTAATTCCTTTCATCCTTTTTTGATTGTGCCCTTCGGATGTTTTCTAAACCAACTGTAACACATAATTTTAAAAATCAGAGCACATTTTGTAGCTCACAAAACATCTGTGGATAACTTTGAAAAATGTCTTGGAAATAGCAACAGAAATGTAATTCCTCTTGGTATATTAGTAATGGTATATTAACAGACAGTAGTACTGACAGCAGATAAGGTCTTATATAAACCAAAAAGTGTCTCAAGGGTTAGTGAAATTAATGTAGTTATCAACATGTATCTAATGTATTGCTGAGATCAATGTCAGTAAACAAATGCCATGGACATCTATGATGCAAAAGGTGCAGAGTTGTGGAATTCTTAAAGTAAAATCCTATTTTTGGTTTTCTTTTTTGGTTTGTTTTTGGGGGTTTTTTGGGGTTTTGATTGGTTGGTTGGTTAGGTTTTGTTTAGGTTTTTTTGTTTGGTTTTTTTTCTTTTTTTGGCACTGATAGGTGGCATTGACACAGGTGAGGAAAGATGTTCATTTCTAGACCCTGTAGAATAAAAGTAGTAGACTTTTTCCTTCCTACAGCGACTGTCATTGCCATATTTACATAGAATTTTAGCTTTTGACTGTTATTGTAGTGTTGCTTAAATTAAAGGTGGGGTGTGTCTGAACCTAAGTGCCTAAGAGGCTAGAAATGGGAGACAGGAGAGATCCCACAGACAGACTTCACTCAGTCTCTGGTACATTACATGATTAGCACATATGGTCCTTATCTTTTCTGCATATGATTTCCATCTGTATACAAGGTCTTAATCCAGACTGAATATTGGATTGTTACAAGAACTGGGCTGCTATGAGAGTAAATACTCCAAGAACTGTCAGGTTGTCAGCAGAAGCCTTGTCAGCACATAGGTCTTTCAAAATTATTGAGAGAGAGAGCTGTTTATCTTGGAAAGGTGGTATAAAATTGTTGCCTAACAGTGGAAAAAGAAATGGGGCAGTGTAAAATAGTGGTGATTCTAAATTATTTATCTGTGGTGATTTTCTACCTGATTTTAGAAAGTAAAGGCATCTAATGTCACACGATGCTCAGCTGGGCACACCATGCTCTTCCACATGTATTTCATGAGCTCGTTTCGTGTAAAATAATCAGGTTACTCACAAAAAAAAAAAAAAAAAAAAAAGAAATTACACCAAAAATAACCACTTTCAGGATAAGCAGAAATTTTCCTTTCTCCCATATTTAAATTTTCTGAGTGAGAATAGTGTGTTTTTAATGCAAACATTGCTTTAAGGGAAGGCAACTTCTTATACCAAGCATCTTCATTTCATACTTAGAAAGAGTGAGATGCTGAATTTAGAGCTAGTGGGAATATACAGACAGGCAAGGATATTCCCATCTACTCACTGACATGCAAACTTTGACTCCTCATTTTCACCAGCCCTTTTCACTGTTTCTTTCAGTACCAGGTGAAAAGAAAAACCAAAAAACAAAACAAAAGAAAATACAAAAAAACCCACCAAGATAAATTAGTATTTTAATCTCTGTTCTGCTGCAGTTCAGGCTGCACAGGGATGCAGTGAGAGGAGGTGCAGCATATTATGGTCAGGCATAGGGATCCACATGTGGACTGCAGGAGCACTTGAGAGCTGCTGTTGTACCTGGAAATAAACACTTTCAAAAGATTTCTACAGTTTAACTAGTGGTTGGAGCAGAAGAGAAAAAGGGAAGTCAAACCAGCATCTCCTTAAGTAATGAGGGTTTTCATTGGTGAAGATTATTTGGAAGGCCTGGATCCAGCAGGCAAGTTTCAGGTTGTGTATTTGTGAAGAGAACAGCAAAATTCTGAGTTACGCCTGAGAATTTATGAAGTTGAGAATGGACACTTTCCTTGGTATATACTTGTTCAGCACTTTGCATGGTATGATAATTATTTTATGTCAAAATTTTATAATAACCATGTTAAAATTAGTGATTTCTTGAAGGATGCAGCTGTAAGTATCTCATTTAAAAAGGGGGCAAATTGCTGCTGCTTATCTGGGCACCAGTAGAGTATGGCTTTAAACCCAACTGAAGTGGGAGAGATTTGGCCAGATGCTGGCCAGAGTATCACTTCTACATTTAAAATACAAAGCTTTCACAGAAGAACATCCATGCCTTGCTGTTCTCTACCTGTGGCTGTTTCCCTTTGGCTTTTGGTGTATTGGTTATTTTATTGCGCTAACATTGAAAGAGAACAAACACTACACTACACCTGTGCCAGGGAAGTTGTGCTGCCTCCCAGCAGTAGGGTCACTTCTAATTTTTCAACTCATTTGCTCATCTGCTTTGTACTTCATAAAACCAGTACGCTTCTATTTTTAACAACTTACTGCAGTAGCAAATAGCGAACATCGGCATTGGAGCTGTTATATTGTGACTTGTGTGGACGATGACAGCTTTTGCAGCTGAGCACCAGTTGACAGTTTTCTACAATGCTGAGCTCTTAAGTGAGCATTTGTTGATGTGACAGGACACATGTTAGCAGATGTCATCATCTCTTAAAAGTTTATGAGGAACATTCTTATTCCCTATGAACAGTGTGTATTCTTTATTCCATTGCATTCCAGTTATTCTTGCTGGTTGAAGGATGATTAAGCTGGAGTTCTGTCTAGCTCCAAGCATTTATATTTAATTCATTTCTCCCAGGTCAATCCAGAGGGCAAGGATTCCCAGATAAATACTGTGACTCACAGTGCATCTGTTTAAAAAAAGAATACAATCCCTTTGTGAGCTTAGAAGAGGGAGAATTTGATTTCCAAGTGGATAAATCAAAACATATCCACACTTGATGATCATATTTTGCCATTTTTTATAACACTGGGAATGGCAGAAAGTTGTCAAGGAAGCCTCATTAACCTTGTGCACTTCTCTGGAAAGGGCTCAGAAGCTTTTTACTGCTCTCTGTCTGCTTGTATGATCATTAAACAGAAATGCTTTGTCACCATTAATATCCATGATGACATTCCCAAATTCATGCATAAATATTCTTTTGTCCGTCTGTATTAATAGCGTATCTCTCATCACCTCCAGTTGTCCTCTCCATTCACTCCCTCCTTGTCTGAGACCTCTGAGTTGATTTTCCTACTGCCTTCTAGAGAGCATGGAACAGAGACTCCCTATGGAGTACGTGAGTTTTCCTTTGTCAGCCACGAGCTATGGTTATTGAGAAGAGATGTGTTCTCTTCCTCCATTGCCACCCACACGGATCTCTCCTGGGGCAAATGTCCCCTTTGAGAGAGTGAGTGCTGGACTTAAGTCTGAGAATTCCACATAATATAGGGAAGTGTCTTTAAGTTAAAATACTGGCATTTAATTTGAGCATTTCCACTTTTTCCTGAGGTCAGTTTTGTTTTTAAGTGTGTTCAGAACAGCCACCCATTGAAAATCACTTCTTAAATTTTTTCTTGTTTTCTTGCTTATTTTTACGCCTTCATGCATGCAAATTCCTGTCACAAAGAATCTACCTGACAGTCTATTTATCTCATTGTTTTCTGAGGTTTTGCTAAAGTCACTTTGGTGTTTGCAGTTTTTTCCCAAGAAATGAAATGATTTTGAACATGTGCTGAAACCTGACATTCCAAGGCAGTATTAAATAGATTTCTCCCACTAATGGACCCTGAGCTTTTGGGGCTTTATTCCAGTTACTCTCCTCTTGATCAAAACATTGAAGTATTGGTCCTCCCAGGATATTTTTATCTAGTCTCCCAGGGGGCATTCCAATGGATGGACCAGTCTGGTACAGAAGTCCACAGACAGACAGTCTGGCTCCAGTTTAGTGCCTTCATCCTAACATAACTAAAGTAATTTGTATTTAGGTGTACAGAAGTGTTGTAGCTGCTCTTGATTCTCCTGCACACTAATGATATCTGGCTAACATCATACCTCTGCAGGCCAAAGAGTTGTTCTTTGTTCTGTGAATTATCTGGGGAAAACTTCCAGATCTTTTTTTTAAATAATTTTTTTCTTCTATTGTGTGTGCTTGTGCAGAGTAGCACAAAATAGTTTTGCCAGAAGTTCAGTCTGCCTCTTACTAAATTTTTCAATTTGCTATGCCAAAATCTGTATCAACTGCAAGTTTCTTGCTTTCTTTTCAACACTCAGTCCTGTGTGCCACTTGAATCAGTCTGTAACTTTTGCTTCAGGCTGAAAGACAGTAAAATGATGATTTCCATGTTCCTCCATATTGTGCAAGCACTACAAAACCACAACATCCTAACAAATCTGCTTTCTTGTCTATTTTTGTATGTGAAGGAAAGAACTTAACATGGCAAGAGCTGGATGGAACATGATATTTAATTCTTGCTAAACAGTTGCAGTGCAAAGTTTTGGCCAATTTATTAAGGGAAGAATTGATCATATCATGAGAATTCAATTCCAGCAACTCTCCCTAGCCAAAGTTGCTGTGGGGAGGTCCCATAGAGATTTTATACTAAGCTGAAATTAATTCCTTTGCTTGGCTTTATTTTATTTTACATACGGTACCTAGCAATATCCTTCTCATGCCTTTGCCAAAGCAGGATATAGGAAATATAATTTTAATAGCAATAATCAGGAATAGTTAGTATACAAAACTACTACTAATAAGAAAATCATAAGGGCTTTGTCACATTTTCATCTTTCAACCATACTAGGCAAGTCAGGAAATTGTCATACATAGTAGGAAGTTTCTGTAAAAACAAATTGGATTATAATGGAAAAAGTTATAGGAAATTTCCGCATTCAAGTCTGCTTCTACCCAGGAAGGGGTAAAAAGAGGCTGAGAATTAAAAGCCTGAGATTCCAGTTTGGAAGCACTCCAGTGAATAACTTACATAAATAATAATGAGTTTCCACCTGTTCATAAAATTATGCACATGCCTCAGTATTCATAGGATTGAAGTAAAAAAGCATATTGCAAATACTCTCTGTTATATCATATCTAGGGAGAAAAAACTTAAATTTTTTTTAAAAATTTACTGTGCACAGAAAAGAAATACAAAAGAAAGAAGAGACAAACATGTTTATATGTGATGACATTTTGATGAAAACGTTATGGCTTGATGAAGAATCTCCTGAGTCAAGGGTATTTTGGTGATTTGTGTTCTACATACCTAACATGAGTTTTGCTAATCTGTTAATGGTGTTCCTTAATCATCCTCTTGGAAAACTGACCTTTGCACTTGGTGCTGCCTTCAGCCATTGGACTTTCAAATCCAGTGAACATTACTACAGAAGACAGAATGGATGAAGCTCTCTGCCTGGGCACAGCTTCTGTTTTTTGCTTCTGAAAGGTAGTCTAGACCAGTTCAAGGGTCAACACAAGGGTTTCCTTTCACTGTCCGAGAATTGGGCCTCACTTTGGATTATTACAGCTTCTTGAACACTATTCTCCCCTTCAAGTATGACTGCTTCATGAGCAAGAGTCAAAACGTTAGTGTTTCAGATTTTAGCACTAGTTATTAAGTGCTTGGGTGCAGAAGCCATCTTTTATTCTGTCATTGCAAAGCCCTGGAGTAGTGAGCGTCTGATCCTGGTTGGAAAACCTTTGATCCTAATGGTAACAAATGACCATTTGAGGTTTTGTAAGATTTTGTTGCTACATGCTGGTAAACTTTTAGACTTAAAACCTCAAGGTATTTTAAGAAGGTATTTCTGAAAACTTGCTAGTGTCAATCAGAGTTAAAAGATGAAATATGGGGGTTTTTTTCATATTTTGATGAGTAGAGGACCACATGTGTAATTAAAAGTCCACTGCAGTATGTTAGGCATAAAAAAGTTAACAGAACCCCTCAAACTCAGGCAGATGATTAAGGCAATAATCACACAGGGTACCAGGTGTCAACAAAGCATCAGGGACCGTTATTTTAAACCAAATGCAAGGCAACAAAAATCTGCTTTGCCTCTCTCCTGGCAAACTTAGAGAAGTTAAATTAATTACCTTGCCTTTCTGTACACTTAATGCTCTCAGACAGTGTTATTGCAGATCAGTAGATTTGTGGTGTCTTGCTGAGGCAGAGCAATTTGATAGAGTGAAAGATGACCTGTGAACAAATGCAACATTTTGAATGAATCTTATCCAGGGATAGGATTCCTGTGTTTCATCAGCAATGAAGGGATGATCTGTAGCAAACAACAAACTTATATATGCTTTCCACAGGAATGCATGTATTTATAGACATCTTTTATGAAAAGTGCTTTCCCTGTTTCTGATCTTTTTTATACTTTTATTTGTTTATGTTTATATTTATGTGTATGTTTATGGCCACCTGCTTTTTTTCCTGTCAGTTCAGCCAGGTTGCAAATTGCTTGATTTTCAAAAAATTTGATTTTTCAATATCCACAGCTCCCTGAATTTTCTCACAGAGGTTCAGCAGTTTCTTCTTATAGCATTAGATAAAATAGTTTAATACTGAAAGGACTTCAGAGAAATTTCTTGCAGTGTTAATGTTTCAAAACACTCTGTATACAGCAATTTTAAAGTAATTCTGATATAATTTAGAGTTATGTAATTACTTAACTTTGTTTTTTTGTTTTTTAAGGACCCACCCATGGCAGTGACCCTTGGACTGCGAATGGAAGAAATGATTTTTAATCTTGCTGACACACATTTATTTTTTAATGATTTAGAGGTAAGGATCAAAGGAATGTTAACATCACTATTCCTGGTTTTAACTTTGTGGCTTTACTGTTCATTAATGTTTATTGTGTGTGACATTTTCTGCCTATGTGGTCTTTGGGTTTGTCATGCTTTAATCAGAGAGAGGTTAGCCAGGTGACACTGACTTCATGTAGCACCAGAGCCCTTCAGTGAGAGAGAGAACTGAAAACTACCCATTCAGTTCTTTGTCCTGTAGCCATCTTTTTGGTTTCCAAGTATGTAAAGCTGTCTGCTGTTGTCTCCACCACAGGAACATCCATGCCTCACATTCTTCTCTTGAAGTTCTCTGTATTCATTTGCTTTCAGTGGGTGCCCTCAACTGAGCAGAAGAGACTGTTCTTCTCTTACATACCTGAGCAGCCTTTTGGCCACAGGCCACTGCTACTTGTTCAAATGTACAATATTCTTCATTTACCTAAAAGAATGCAGCATCAGAGAGCTGGGACTGTGATAGATGTTCTGATCAGTGATGTCTCTTCCCAAGGTAACCAGGCAACCACATGTATTGTCACAATATACCCAGGGAATATAATTTGGAAATTGGTCAGAAAAGGGAGAGACCTCTTCCTAGGGAGTGCCCTCTGTGGGCAGCTCACCTGTCAGAAGCACATGGATGGACTCTCTTAGGGACAGTGGTCTGTCACTTGGACAGGCATGTCAGCTGGGCTTCACCGGCTTTTTATTTCACTCTGAGAGTCCGAATCTCTTAACATGGACAGAGACAGCCTACAACCATGTGTGTTAGGAGATGGGGTGAAAATCAGTTTTTAAATTAACCCAGGGGCTTTTCAGACCTTCTGCTGGTCTAAAACAGTTGTTTTCTTACTCAGAGTAGATACCAGACTTCCCTCCATGGACAGAGGCTTGACATGAATGGGAGCTGGAAGGCTTTGAGGTTTTCTTTAGAACCCTAGAGAAAGGTATCTGGTGAGTGAATAGAATAAATAAAAATAACTGAATTTTTTCCATCCACTGGGATGTTTATTTTTTCTTTTTTTCCTTCATCAAGTAGGTAGTAAGAAAAGCAGAAGGTACCAGTCTGTGGTTGTCTTCATCATGCCTTGCTATTCTTAGAGCTATTCTTAACTCATTTTAAGTCAGGAAACTTGAATCTACTTCAACTCACACCTGAACTTCACTTCCTCCATGCAGCAGCAGAAACCTAACAAAGTAAAGCCCTGGACATGCCTTTCCCAGTGTGTGTTTTATTGCAGTCCTAGTGAGTCATCTCTTGACAATGCAACTACATTCAGTGAATGTCTCCTTCTGGTGCCCTATACTGGGGAGAAATTCCAGATAAATTTTTCAAAGCATTTTTAAAATTTCTTTTTAGCAGACCTTTGCCCCTGCATGTTCAGATTTTATGTGGCATGAATGAACTTTAAGCCATTCTGTAGAATCTGTTCTTCAACACTATACTGAGTTCAGGTGGAAGAGTTCATCAAAATGGAGCTTTGCCCTCTTTCCATACCTCTTTTTTCTTGCTTATGACCATCGATACTTCTTTTCTTTCTCTCATTTCCTCTGTAGATCACAAGTTCAGATGTCATAGGTGGATCGTTAGTTTATGGCTAATCTTCATAAGATGGTTTTAATACGCTGTCCAAAATCTCATGTGCCAGCTCATTCCAGAGCTTGAAGAGTTCCCAGCTTTAGATAAACAAAAAAATCCTGCGTAGGGGTCTTAGAGTCTCATAAATCAATCTGCTTGATTTGATTAAAAGCAATTTATGTGTGTATTTAATAATCACAATTTCTATAAGAAGTTATGTATTTTATGGCCCAGAATTCGTCTTGGTCTCAAAACCAACTCTCTTAAAAAATTGCCAAAATTCCAAAGTTCGTGTACTGAAATGAGTTGCATGCATACATTCCAGCATGTGCAAGAAGACCGGCAATTTTCTATCTTCTTAGCAAATAAGATAAAGTGCCAATGTACGTAGAGACACCCTTTAATATGCTGACAAATAAACCTGAATATCTGTTTAAATCTGTTTGCAGAGCACATGGCCATTACTGAATATTACAGTGCATCTGCATGGTGAATGTATAATGAATTCTGAGAAGTCCCCGAGTCTGACTTGGGGTCTCTCCCTCATCTCTCCTCCTTTCCTTCCTGTCTCTTTCTCTGTCTTCCTCTCTCTCGCCTCCCCAAGAGGAGCAGAAATGAGTGCTGAGCTGCCAATGATCATGGCCATTGAGACACGAGACCTTCGGTGCTCACTGGAGGAAGTGAGATAGGCCTTTATTCACTAGGCAGGGAGATTGCTTATCCTTTCACCATGTCACTTTTTTAATGGTGAGCCCTCAGGTCCCATACCTTCTGTCTTGCTTTCATCTTCAGCCCACGGTAAACCTCGTGCCTCTGGACATGACAACTGTAATGCAGTACTGAACCTGTATTCTTGCAATATCTACTCCAGTCGCTACATCCTCTAAACTTTCTTTTCTCCCCTGTCTTTCTTGGTTATGAACACCACATAGCAGGTTCTAGTAATAATAACCAGGTTATAGAAGTTATTGCATACAAAAATAAAGTTTTCCTTCCTCTATGCAAATCTGTGTCAGTGCAATGACTGCTGATGCAGAAATTCCGATCTGCTGAGACATTCCCTGCTGACCCAGCAACCCATGTTCTAATCAGCCAAGCTGCACTTTTATTTCAGGCTAGGCTGTTCTCCAGCTGTTGCATTCTCAGGGTATAAATTTTAGTTAGCTTGAGAAGTATTGCTCGGGACGGTGGTTGGTGTTTTTCCATGAAAATAGGAGTCTGGTGATCTAGAAAGTTCATGTGCCTAAACAATGCTCAGAGATGGGACTCAGCTTTGTAATAATAGCCAAACTAAGGTATTCTGCTTTCAACCAGGTAAGGAATAAAATTGAGTTTTTCTTCATATCTCAGTATTAATTTTAAGACAGCATTAAGAAATGTTGGTAAGGCCTATTGTGCACACCAAAAAAACAATTTCTGCAAATTGCAAGTAGTAATTTAGACATGAATCTTCCAACTCCATTATTCCACTCCACTCTCAGGTCAATGAAGACAAAAAGAGTATCCATTTCAAACAAACCAAATTATATTTCCATTTTTATCATTACCCTACCATATTTTAAAGGAGATTTTGTCGTGGTTTTTTTCTCATTATAAATAGAAATGAGAGATAAAAAATAGGATTTAGGTCTCAGAATTTGAGAGGCATGTAAAACTAGTTTTAACAGAGACCAAAACATACATATTAAAAAAAGGTTTTCTGTAAAGCCTAAGAAAGCATAGTGCTGAACATCCCCTCATTAATAACACCTTTGTGCTCAGCGTCGTAAGGCAGTGTTTTTACTGGATAATGAAATCACTGTCCATTCCAGGATGATAAGTTTTATGGTTGATTTGTTGACTGTACTCTCAAATCTTCAGGCTCTAAAAATTGTTGCAAAGAATTGACTGCACTCAGATATAATTTAAATTAATGTAGCTTCAAGCAAGAGCTAGATAGTACACCTAGACTCCTTTCCTGTATTCACTCTAATGAGAAGTAAATTTTTATGTTTCTTAGTTTTGACATTGCACTGACAGTGAGTCACTGTGACTTGAGCTTAATCAGTACTGTAGCTGATGTGGAGAGTATTTTACCTTAATATTTAAAGTGTCAGAGAGCTTGCTCTCTTTCCTTCTTTCCCATAATTGTTTGGTGTCATTTAAAAGCAAACTCAGATGTAGTGTTGTGCCATCGGTTTCCTGAATCTTTTGAGAAAAGTAGAGAACTATCTCAAATCCGCTCAAACTGTTTTTTCTTTTTTTATGGCAAGGTTTTTCCATGTCATGTAAGTGTATTTGTAAAAGGTAAACATTTGAGTTGAAATAGATAAGTAAACAAGAAAACAAAGTAAAAGCAAACAAGGAGTGATGGGCACATGAGCTTGTTTGTTGGTCAGCAAATGACTATTGCCAGCATGAAGAGAGGAGGTGACCCATAGATGCAGAGGAGACGAGGAAGGGGGAAAAGGAAGAAGCTGGAGAGTGCTGCTGGGTTCATCTCCTGTATAACATCTATAATAACTCATATATTAACAACCTTCTTGCAGGGACAAGGGGTTGAGTAATCAGAAAACTGCCTGGTTCCCTCATCCTGTACCTGGAGTCAATCACACAATCACAATGAACCAACTGTGAGACAAAAAATAAAAGTAAATGGCTGAGCCTTTGCCACCCACTCATATTTAACTTAATAATGAAATTATCAGCAGAACTGTTACCTAGAATTTTCAAGGCTGGAACAATGTAGCTGGAAGACTTAACAAAACCCAAACAGCAGCAGACACTCCTTATCCATCAAGGCTTTTGTGTGCCCTCCACTTAATTAGTACACCTTCAAATCCAAAGGAATGATTATTAAATTTTTAAACTTAACACTTTCAACAGTTTCAGGAAAATCTGTGAAGGTGATTAGGAAGCCAGAAACTGCCCAGATATTGCAAAATGTACAGTCAGAATTTTTCCCAGGAGGGTTTTTTGTCTGATTTTTGAGTTTCTGTCCTACACTGGGTGAAGCATAGTTGCATTTTCTTCTGGAGTGTAAATAATGAGTAAGGATAAAAAATTAATCTTTTGTTTCAGCTGCCACTCCTCCTTTACTTTCTCTTTTCGTCTGCTATTTACATCCAAAAGTAGCTTCTTTAAAATATTCTACAGCTCAAGATAATCTCCTCAAACAGAACTAAAAAATTTTATTTCTCCAGTGAGGGGAGGAATGCTTCATTTCTGTTCCTTGAGCACAGCTTTATTATCCTGTCTTAATGGATTAAGCCACATGAGCAGAGCTTGACAACTCATTATTTTAGCTTTGACCCAATATTTTAAATTATGATTGCTTGTATAGTGCTAGGAAATAATGTATTTGAAAAATTAAATTGGATGTATTTTTTTTTACAAAATTGCCTTTTTTTTAACAACTTATTTTATGTGAGTAAAAGTCAGAAAGTTTTTTTTTCACTGCAAAGCAAACACAGCAGAAAGATAAAATAGCAATTCCCCAAATTCACACTCTAGCAACTTGGGGCTTACACATTTAGAAATCACTCTTCTGTTCAGATATATTCTTCATCTGTACAGTTTAGCACTGTTATAAGAGAAAGATTGGAAACTTAGAACTGCCACTCCTGCATGTCACAGAGAGCCTGAATTAAGTGCTGGCTTCAGTGGACACTGAATTTCATGTGTGTCTTTGGATTAACAGGTTAGTTCAAGCAACTACAGAAAATAATTATATGATGCATGACGGCTTGACTTATATATTTACTTTTGCTTTCCCCACAATTTCATATCTTTGTGCTGTAACCACCGTGCAGATAAGGATATTTGATAGCTGTCTCATTATAAAACCATCTTGGAGGGGAATCCATTTTTCCAATGTACCTCAGTTCCCTCGAGTTTCTTCTATCCCTTCCAAAGCCAGGAAATAATCAAGTTCTGTAGGACTGCTGATTATAAGTGATTTTCCGGCCAAAGGCACTCACATAAATTAATGGAAGAACCTGATAAGTGTCTAAACTACTTAACATAAGTTTTATGCCTGTTAAGGTTCACCACCAACTGCTTTTAGGGAGTGGGAAAATAAGGTTTATGTGATTTTCAAGTATTGGTACACTAGGGAGACTATAAATGAGACTTGCAATTTTTGTGGCTTTACAATTAAAATAATTTTAATCCCCAAAATCAAACCAAAATTGAATATTACTTTTCTAAAGGTCTCTTTTAACTAGTAATTTAGACTGTGTAGGAGTTGAAGGCTGTACTGTTTTAAAGATGTTGATGGCCATAGAAAGCTGTGGGTGTGCACAGGCTGCCATCTTCTGGTGCAGTCAGTGGCCTGCAACGGTCATTTCTTCGTCTGTACTGAGCCTGTGGTGAGCACAGAATAATCATTTGGGTTGTAAAAGACCTCGAACATCACCTAGTCCAACCATTAGCCCAGCCCACCGTGCTCACCACTAAACCACATCCCCAAGTGCCACACCCACATGCCTTTTGGATGCTTCCAGGGATGGTGATTGCCCTTTCTTACAAGATAAATTTGTCATTTGGGTTTGCTTTCTTTTCTTTCTAACAGGAATGCGATCAAGTTCATATAGATGATGTTTCTTCTGATGATAATGGACAAGACCTAAGGTAAGATACAGCATTTTTTTCCTTTTTTTTTTTTTTTAAGATTAAATAATTTGAGCATTTACAGGAATACATTGTATTTATTTTTACTGTATTTTGGGTGTTTGCAGTACCTACAGTTTTGCAACTGATGGCTTCCATGCAGCTGCAAGTAGTGCAAACCTTTGTCTGCCAACAGGTGTAAGAGGAGGGGTTGACTGGATGAGGAAGCTGGCTTTCCGTTACAGAAGAGTAAAAGAGTTGTATAATACTTACAAGAACAACATAGGAGGTGAGTGCAGTTGTCAAAAACAACTTCAAATGCTGGTCAGTCTAAGCTGCATGGTGATGAACTCCCACCCAGGGAAGGAGCCTGGGAAGCCACAGAGGGAATGGAGAGTGACGTGGCTGGACTGTGGGCTGTTGAAAGCTAGTGACTGTAATGGCAACGCCACACACTGCTGTGCAGGAGAAACACAACTGGGAGAACCAAGCAAGCTTCCATTCAGCTTCCACAGAGTCCATTTTCCTCCTTCAGACCCAGCTATTCTTACCTTACTGATTGGTTGAGCCACTCATCCTACCTCAGATCTGCTTTTGTTCTGGGACAGATACTGTACAGTTTCCATAGCACAAATTGGTTGTGGATGGCCATTTCCATCCTACATTTTAATGATCTGGTTGGTAACAACATTGTCTCCTAAACTCTCTGCTGTGTACCTGCCAGTCTGTTTTCACCAGTGGATGCAAGAATATTCTATCACTGCTATGCCAACAGCCCTCCCTTTTGCTGGCTCTGTAACTTACACAGTTTTGTCTCCAGTAAGTCCAGATCTCACTGGGACAAGAGCTTTGCTGGTACTGTTTTAATTCATGGACTCCCTTGTCTGCATCAGCAGGTTGTAGACAATCAAACAGCAGAGCCAAAAGAATCTGATCTGGAAAGTCCTTTGTGACTTGCAGAGACAGCCAGCCCTCTTCTGAGGAGGGCAATGTGTCAACTGTTCCCCTCAACAATAGACTGTGAGGACAGGGAATATTTTGAAGTCTTCAATAATTGCTTCAGTCACATATTTTCACTGTTAATAGTTCAGTCTTTCCTTACCACAGGATGAAGCAATAGGACCAAAGGGTGGTAGTAGAGGGCTGGCTTTCACTTGCCCAGCCTTGCCCTTCACTGGTGTTGTGAATAGAGTTTTTATATATTTATATGAATTTTTATATATTTTTTTATTTTTTAACAGTATTAACCAAAAGTTTACTGAGTTTTCTTGTATCTCCTAATGCATCTAAGAGTCTAAAGCTGCTGCATTTCATAAAACCTTTAACACTGGTAAGGGCACAAGTCCAAGAGCACAGCATAGGGAAACACACTGAGAGGAACAAAGCATTGCAAAGGCAGAGTGCAGATATGTGGTGCACTGGATTAAGGTTTTTATTGTCTCCCACTCATGCTGCATCTGAAATTGAAGCCACCCTTAGTGGGCAAGTTTCCTCATTTATCCTCCACTTCTTAGCCTTTTTAATAATCTTCTTAGCACATAATGTGTCTTTTTGTTTCAAAATAGCTGCTAGAAGGCATCAGAAGATTAACAAATATATTTTTTAGTTACGTCACTTCTGCTTTTTGAAGACAGTCATCACCACTTGTTGGGAAATAGGGTGTGAAAGAGAAGAGGGATACTAAAAGTCAGGAAGCCTATTTCCCTTCTCTTCCAGGACCAAATCTGCATTTAAAACACCCTGGTTCCAACAAATTCATGTCTCAACACTTAAAAGGATGAGTATTTTTAAATATCTGACAATTTATACCCTAAAAGAGATTCTGAGGACTAATTTTTAAGGACTAACTGAGATATGAGAAATAAAATGTGCAGCTGTTTAAAGGCTGCAAATACTATAAAAGGAACCAACTACAGCAGCGAATATGAATAGCGAGCCTTCAGCAAACAAATATATTTCCATGTGTGCAACCTGAGGTTCACACCTATGTACAGAGCCATAAGCAGGTCAGTTTTAAACACAAGCAGGTGCTGCAAAGGCCAGTTTATTCTAAAGTATCTTCTTTTGTGACCATCTTCATCTGTGATCCGCATGGCATGGATCTCCTTGTCACTGCCTCTTATTTTTGAGAGTAACATATTTGGAGGAGCTGGTTTAAAAAATA
The DNA here is from genome assembly GCA_013399225.1 of Rhipidura dahli. NCBI lineage: Eukaryota > Metazoa > Chordata > Aves > Passeriformes > Rhipiduridae > Rhipidura > Rhipidura dahli. The sequence continues at coordinate 909,854 of VXAC01008078.1, forward strand.
TGTGTTTCTGAAAGATATACTTTGAAATGCAGTAAAGCAGACTTAATATATTAAAAAAACCTAACTAGTCTGAAATAATATCTGTCATTGCTTGATAAAGTGAAGTACAAATAAAACCAAAGATACACTGAGCACTGAAGACAATAGATTTTCTCTTTGATCTTTTTTCAAGTTGTAGTGGAATTTAAAATATAAACAATGACCATAAACCCTACTACATTCCATTTAATACAGAATTTAATTGTATTTTTCTCACTTTTTTTACATAAAAGGACTCCTGGGTCCCGCTAAAAGAGATGCATGGTTGCAATTAAGAGCAGAGATTGAAGCTCTGACAGACTCCTGGCTAACAAATGCACTTAAATCATTATCAATTATCAGCACAAGGTATGTATCTGAGTCTGCTGTAAAAAAAGTTTCTAGTTTTGGGCATGTAAGGGATATTTTTTTACATTTTAGTTTACAATAAATTAGTGCCTTTAAAGAACAGAACAGGTCTAGTATGACTTTTGAATAGGAGAAGTGGAAAGTGGTTTTGTTTTCAGTGATTCCAGCATTTCGCAAAGATAGTATGAAATGTCTTCTCAAATGTGTGTATATTGAAAGAGTATTGTAGAATTCTGAAACAGCCTTTAATTTATTATCTTGGGGACAGCATTCTCTGAACTCCCCAGCTCTCTTCTGTCCTTCAATGTTTCTGCCTGTTCACAGTGCTACCTAAATACTGTATAGATACCAGAACACAAGGACATTTTTCTTCTGTCCTTCCAAGCAAACCAGTATATCTTAGTATGTATCTTAATCTTCCAGAAGAACAAAAATCTCTTTCAATGGAGTTAAAAATCTGGGTTCCCAATATTAAGACATAAAATGTATTGTTCCTCAGAAACAATAAAACTGTGAACCCTGCTGCTACTACTTAGTCAGCCATGCAATATATATATTACCAGAAATCCTAAAAAATCCTGGTTTTAAACCACAAAAAAGAACAACATTAAGTCATCTTGCTTTCTGAACATGTCTGGGAAAAGACTCAATGTCAAGTGGAATGTACAAATTTGGAAAGACATGAAAACCTTAATTTCAACATAACAACTTCTGCAATATGCTTATCCCTTAATTGTTGTTTATTTAACAGTGTGTGAAGCACTTCAGGAGAAAAAAAGTAACGAATTTGGGTAAACTGTTGTGTTTAGCTCTGCATTTCATTCTGAATTGTTAGTCTTCAAAGAGACTTTTGGCAATGAAGGCCTGTTGAGTATTTGTGGATGAGTCTGGAAAACTGGTATCATTCACTTGGTATTGTTAAATAACAGTCCTCAGTCATGTCTACAAATAACTGTACAACTATTAATCTTCAGAAGCTACCTGTGAGTCAGCTAAACATTACTGTTATGTTTCTGTCAGGAAATTGGGATACATTAAGGTGAAAATGTAGCCTAAGATCTCTTCCAGAAGTTAAAATCACACCTGTCTGCTCTCAAGTCCATGTTCACTTCATGGTCTATGTGAACATGGCTCATGTTCCAGCATGTCAGTGCCTAAGGCAGCTCAGCTCTGAGTTCTCTGGCCTGCACAGCTTCTCCATTCAAGTTTTCATCCTCACCATTCAATGTTAGCTTATTAACATCTTTCTTTTCAGGAATATTCTTACGCCTGACACATGAAGAAAGTGCTGCCATTGTGGAGAAATGTGTATTGGCTCTTTATTTCCCTTAGATGGAAGAGTAACAAATTAAATTTTAATTCAACAAAACAAATCTTAACTATTTTATTTGGCCAGTAGCTACTGACAATTAATTGACGGCATAAAACTATTGCTTTCAAAGGATTCAAATACCTTGTTTTGGAGGTAGTTGGTGGTCTTAAATGTCTGGATTTTAGTACACCCATCTTCAAGGACCTGTTTTGTATAAAGCAGTGTGGAATATTTCCTACAGATCAAGCCTACATATTTTTAAAGAATTTTGCCAGGGATTTCATGTACATTTCCTGTAAGTGATGGTGCTGATCAGCTCTACTGTGTGAGTGAAAGTAAATGTTGAGGAATCCTTAATGTGCTGTCCACATCTGGTTCACCTCATCAGCATTTGGGTACTATTTTAAAACTATTGAAACTTAAACTATTTTTCTCATTTCAGGAGTAATTGTGTAAATGTGTTGGTAACAACAACCCAGCTTATCCCAGCACTTGCAAAAGTTCTACTATACAGTTTAGGAGGAGCTTTTCCTATTGAAAATATTTACAGTGCAACCAAAATAGGTAAGAAAATTATTCTTTCATCCATTCTGACTACACTGCATTACCTTATTTTTTTTTTTTT
>VXAC01008078.1:912219-929804 GCA_013399225.1 Rhipidura dahli
TTTTTGCCTATAAGGGACAGATTCCAAAACACTTCCCTGACACTTAGCAGTTTTAGTTATAAGATTTAGGCATTGCATGTGTTCAGATGTGTTTATGTCAAAGAATTCCAAATTTACCTTATTTTCAGTGCTGCCTAAAGGAATAAAGATGCTGATTAAAAGCCTCAGAAACTCATCAGTACAGTGCAGAAAACAAAAAACTTTGGAAAAGAATTAAGAAAGGCATTTTGTGAATTCATATCTGAGCAGAACTTCTGTTTAATCAGCCTCTGCTCTGACCTTCAGCTCTATGCAAGCCAGGCCACAGGTTCACAAACCTTTTCCCAAGGCATAGTCTATCAGTGATGGGAATGACAAGGGTTACTAACAGAGCCTGTGTTGCTGGATAACAAAAGGGCACTTCCCCACTCTGTTCATACTGTGACCCTTTTGTGTGCTGTGGTTTGGAAATGTATGGTTTCTGGAAATTTCATCCAAAACTAAACCAAGAGAAGCTGCCACGCCAGTGAAATGTGATGCAGCATACAATGGCTGATGATTTTGCAGATTTTACCAATCATCAATTCAGGAATGCTTCATTTCTATACCTATGACAATATTTACAGCATGGAATGTGTCACTTCATTGACAAAATCATTGCAATATGTTTCCTAAATTATTTTCACAAGGGAAAAAGTGGTGCATATCTTAGCAGTGTCAGGAAAAACTATTACCTCAGTCATCATTTAATTATTTTTTTCATTGCTACATCAGTCATTCTTGCAGGTACATTAAAATTAAAATTTCTACTTTCCTTGTAAGAATAATATTACAATCATAAGGAAATATTTAAATTCAATTATTCGTTCACTAATCTATTCATTTTTGCAGTGCTGCTAATTCCTTTATCTCAGTGGCTTTCTTGTAATGATTAAGAGATCTAGTTTTACCTGAAACTTCTTAGTGTCACTAAGGGAATCAATTGCTTCTTACCAGATTTGGCTCTAAAACTCAAGGCTAGGAACTTTTCAAAAATAGTAGTAGCAATGTCTTACCACTGCAAAAATCCTTTGTAAGGCTTCACCATAACTCACCTGATAGCTTGAATAAATAGTGCATTGTTTTTCAGGCAAAGAGAGCTGTTTTGAGCGTATAGTGTCCAGATTTGGCACTAACATAACTTATGTTGTGATTGGAGATGGCCGAGATGAGGAACATGCAGCTAATCAGGTAACTTCACTCTGAAATCTTATCTCATTTATCTTCCAGGAAAAGAAAGTTGCTTTGAACGAATAATGCAAAGGTTTGGCAGAAAAGTAGTATATGTTGTAATTGGGGATGGTGTAGAAGAAGAACAGGCAGCAAAAAAGGTAACCTGTCTTCTGAAATGTTGGTGTGATACATAGCTACTAAGGCAAGCCTTTCTGTTTGCATTTCTGTCAGTGTTGCACAAAATGACAAATAATTTCAGTCCACAGATGCAAGACAAAAAGAGCATGATGAGATCAATGCTTAGAGTAAAATGAACCATTTGGATTCTAGCATTTGCTTCACTTCACTTTGGGGGAAAAAAAAAAAAAAAAAAAAAAAAAACAAAATTATTTTTAAAACAGATGGAAAAATAATGCAGCAAAGATGTCTGACAAACTTCAAGCAAATTAAAAGTTAAACAGAAGAGATAGAAAGGGCTATGACATGATGGTTGGGTGGTGTTTTTCTTTAAATGCTGAAATTGGGGATGTTTCGAGAGAAGTGTTACAGAGAACGTGGAAAACATCTAAAGGACTGTGCAAATTTTTTTGCTAAGAGATGAAGATCCACATTTCACTGGAGCCAATATGATAAAATTATAATTTTATTCAGGAAAGGCATATCTGCTAAAGGAAAAAGAACACAACATAGAGATTGTACACCAAATCTGTGTTTCCAAAAAAGAACTGTTTTCTAGTTTCCCCATGATGATAATTCAAGCCTAATTTCAGCAGAGAAGTTTTTAATTTTGAGAAAGAGATTAAATTAGTAATTTGTGCCATACTTCCCAGTAAAACCCCTGGAAGTGTGCAGAAATTGATTTTTTTTGGCCTCACAGTGTCTGCACAGGACACGTTATGTAAATCTTGTGCTAGGAGTAGCAAAATGAAGCACTCTCTTGGCATTGTAGTGGGAGTGGAAACAAGACAAAAATAACCGAAATGCTCATTCCAAATGGTTCCTTAATATAGGTACAGAACTGGTGATGGGTCCTTTATAATTTTTGCTAAACAATGGTGGTTGGATTGTGTGCTTTCTGGTTTGGCATGCCTTTTCCCTAACATTGGCTATATTGCATGGATAGATGTAGAATTCAGAGATGGATGAATATAGCACATTACAAATAGATCTAAACACAACATGGAAGCGTGGGGTTTTTTCTATTACAATGAATTATTGAAGGAGAATAGTGCATATACCTGCATCTCACACAGACACTGATGCTTTCTGCAACACAAATTATCTAGCCTTAAACTAGAAGTGTGTTATTTTCTTATCCAAAGAGATTTCTTTTCCTCCCTGGATGGAGAAAAAAATGTAATTCAATTCTGTTTTGAAGGGCTGAGTGAAAAGTGTCTTGTCATGGAAGCATTATAGCCCTTTAGAAGATATTCAGTGTTTTGCAGTCAAATAAGCGGAGCAGCAAAGGATTTCCTATTGCTCCTTTGTATGGGCTTGCATGCTAACAATAAGCAAGTAGCTCTTACTAGGTAACAGGCCTTTTCCAAAGAAACTATTAAGAAAGACTATCATCTAATTATTTTAACTTCAGTTGAGCTACTAAGCTCAGATCTATTTTGGTCTGATTTTTGTCAGTGCTTTAATAGCAAAAAAATCAATCCAGAAACACAGTGGTGTAAAATAGGTGCTGGTAATCTGTAACTATCCTCATGTGTCACGTACTGCCCTGTGTCACAGTGCTCATCTCTCCTGACCTTTTCCCTCCTCTAACAAACACAGCACAACATGCCTTTCTGGAGGATATCCAGTCATTCGGACCTCTTGGCTCTGCATCAAGCACTGGAACTAGAGTATTTGTAACTGTGTTCTAAAGCTGGCAATCCTTTTTTTTTATATATATATATTTCAAGTACACTGAATTTTTATGTGTGATTCAATGCCTCTGGCTTTACACATATGAATTGTCTTAAGAAGGGAAGAAATATTTGGAATTAAAAATTCCAAGTTGAAGAATTCAGATTGCTGAATGAAGTTAAAGCATTAGTGCTACATAAGGAAGCTCTATGGTCTTATATATGCAACGTTTTTAAATGAATTAAAACTGTGGAGGTTGCTGGTACACACCAAGTGAGCCCTGACAGGAGTGAACAAAGGACTCGAACTGGCAAAGCACCAAAACGCATTTTCCAGCCAACAAGGTGGTGTTCAACAACATTCCTCAAAATGGGATATATTCTCAGCACTGAGGTTTGAACCAGACTTTAGCCTACCTAACCCAGAAAATCTGAATTGGAATGCACTCAGACTGTATAATGACAATCCTGTCTAGACCTGTAATTTGTGTAAATTATTGATGAAAATAATTTACTGTGACTTTATTAGCAGCTGATTTTGGAAGTGGATGCAATTTTTCTTTCTTTTTGTGGGGGGGGCATGGGAGGGAAAGGGTTATATAATATTGTCTCTTTTATAAGTTTGGCAAACAGAATGTGCATAATGATGTGTTGTGCCTTAAAGAGAAGACTGTGTTCGTGTGTTATAATGTAATTTTGGTTAAAAACTATGTAGATAAACAAAAAAGCCTTTGTGATAATTTTTGACATGACCAAAATTTGAAATTCAGAGAAATCAAAGAGCAGGGCTGCACCAAAGAATTTAAGTATTTGTTGCAGTAAGAAAAAATAATAAAGGAAAGTTTGTGTTTTTATTTGGATTCTGAATAATTCCACTGATTCTTTGAGAAAATTTAAGAATATATTGGGAGGTTGATACTGGGGACCGCTACCTTGAAAGGTAAAAGAAGAACTAGTGTTTAACACCTTCAGCATCGTTTCTTGGTTCTCCAACAAGAGAACTAAGAGCCATATTCATTATTTACTGAGTCCACTGAAAACCACACAGTGAGTGCATCTGTGGTGTATCAAAGAACAGAGTTACATCCAGCAGACAAAGTGTTCAGGTGGCATTACTAGGAGGTGAAAATGTGGAGTTAATCCCAGATGGGAAATAAAACACAAATTCATTAGGAATTAAAGATTGCTAAAGAAGTTGTCATCGGTCAGATGTGGAAATGATGCTACATTTGGCATATTCAGGATCAACAGAAGCTGCTGAAATTGCTGGCTTGATGACATTGGCTGTTTCAGGAGAATAGTCCACTTTGGTAAAGAAAACAGTATTTTGGTAACTTTTACATTCTTTTCCATATTTTCATGTATTTCGGTTTGGGTCAGCATGATTTTTCTCATCCATTTTTGATTGCTCAACAATATTACACAGGGACAACCCTAGCATGTCAGGAATCTAAGGAGAGGGTAAGGAGGCTATTTTCATGAAGAAACATTGAGAAATATATCACCTTAACTTTCATAATTTCTATTAAAATTTATGGTCCTTACAGCGATAATTATCTTGCAAGTTTTGAACATGCTGCCTTCCAGCTATGGGAAAGGAGCAAGGTCCATATTGCACACAGAGCCCTTAAAGCTCCATGCACAGCTTGAGCACTCTGAAACCACAGCAAGTGGTTTCTCTCTCATGGCAGAAGGTGGAAACTATTTTTTCAATTTTTAACACTGCATGTGGAGACACCTGAGGCTGTGTGTGCACTGCTTGTGTGAAGAGATATTTGCAAGAGAAGATGTTAAAGGCAAACTTCAGGATGTCTACACAAGCACAGTATTCAGCACTGAGGTGAAAATCTTCCCTCTCTGTGCTCTGAAGCCATCATATGTCATAGTTACCAGGCAGTAACTTCATTCATTTAAACTTTGTTGAGCTTTTAATAAAGTTACTTGATAGGTGAAAGCCTGGAGCCACCACAAGTCCAAGGTGAAACTCCTCTATAAATTCATAAAAATTGATTTCCTTGCTGTATTGGAATTGGATATACAAGTCACAATGCAACAAACTAATAATAATTTTTTATCACTGGGCAGTTTAAAGCCATCACATGAGACTTGCCACATATGAAATCACTGTGGACTAGATAGATATTTGGGTGATAAATTTGTGTGTCCAAAAAGTTAAAATTATGCATACCTTCTTTATATTTTCAGTACCTGGAAATACATGTCATACAAAGTCATAGTACAGATTTTTGTAGTTTTTCAGGTCAGAAAAAAAGTGCTTCTACTGGAATGGGAAAGAACTTTGAAGCCCTTCTCAAGTTCCAGCATTGCATAAAAATCTCAATGTAAAAGACATGGTAAAACCAAAAAATTTGTATGGTTAACTAGCTTTTTTTCTCTTCCTTTTTTTTCTTTTTGACATGTCATAGTGTTATTTAAATGCATGAAGCAATATTATTTCTCAAGTTATTTGTTCAGCTTTTCAGTGTTCTTTTCCTAATCAGATGTAAGAACAAAAAGTAGCCCAGCAACAATCGTTGGTTCTTATTAAAGGTTTGCAGTGCCTTCATTGGAGTTGTGCTTAACTTTCTGTGGCAGATATGGCTCAATTAATATATGGACTTCTAGAGAGGAGATGGAGGCAAAAGGAGGGAAGTTTTACAGAGCACGACAAGGTTCTGTTTCCTGCCATAGCAGAAATTCATTGTTAAAACCGGTAATCCACCAAAACACGCATCCAAAGAAAATTCAAGGATGCAGCTCAAAAGCCTTTGCAATACTAAAACTCTAAAATAAAATTTCAGAGCATGAATACTCTCTTGCTAAGCAAAAATTGCTGTATATCTTTAAATAAAAGTGTGTAGTAAATGCCTGCCTTGTAGAGAGAAATTAGTCTGATATATTTTCCTGCATGAACAATACAGAGCAGAAAATAACCAAGGCAAGAGACAGTCACGCCAGACTGTTCCAGATGGGCCTAAGAAGATTAAACTCAAGGTTGGTCACTTTGACATTGAGTGCATTTTAATTCAGAAGCATATTAATCAGAAACTACCTTCCCTTCAGCCTCTCCTCATCAACCAAGATTGAGCACAAGGTCACATTTGCAAATATTTTGGAGAAATGAAATATAGAATAAAATGCCTTCTGCTGATATTCTAGCTGTTCTCAATACAGAACCTGGGTATTCATTAGGCATTTGAGTGGTCAGCTTGCAAAATACAAATATTGTGTGATTGCAGTCACGGGATAGTATCTTAGACATAACTCTGTGCAGTTCACTAAAAGAGGGCAGAAAAAAACTTGCTTGTTTTAGATGCCTGTGGAGATTGGGCACAAAGATATAGGTAGCAGCAAGCTCCCAGAACTGTTTCCATTAGAATCCAGTGCAAGCAGCAGTGATTGCATCTGAAGTAGATGCAGTGTGTTCCAGTGTAAGCATTGACAAGGGAGATGAGGCCAAATCAAAGTCCTCTATACAAGCACAGTTCATCTTGGGGCAGATGAAATCTTGCATCCCATCGGAACTGCAGAGTTTATGGAGAATACAGACTTGACCCACCATAGGAAGACTAGGTTTTAGAGGTGAAGTTGTATCCAGATCCAGGGTTTCAGTTCAAAAGTCATCTCTGCTTTGTAGGATTGACACCAGGCATATGCTGTAAATGAATATGGTATTTAGTATCCCTGAAGAGAAGCTGAAGTGACATAAGCCAAAATCCCAGAAATAGCAGCATTTTGGAGATTTGAAGCCAAGGGTCTCTGTCATGTATTAGCAGACTATAGTTTATTAGGGCCTACCTAATTTAAGAAAAATGTAAATTAAAATTAAAAGCTTGTAAAATTATGTACATCTTTACTATTTCTCAATAAATACACTTGGAAGTGTAATTTTCTGCACTATACAATGTTGTAAGTTGTTTGGTTTGTGTTTGAAAGATGCAGTGTCTCTTACAGGATCTGAGTGTGAGCTGGGACTCTGACGCCCACGCTGCCCTTGTCATTCATGCCTGGAGAAGTCCTGAGCCCAGGTGTGGGGTCTGGTAGAGACTGGCTCACCTGCAGGCTGTTTGCAGGGTGCAGCCTGTAGAGAGAATCTCCCTCTGCTCTGCACCAAGGTTTCCTCACCAAGAACACCAGGAGCCTTGCTCCACATGCAGCCTGAGAGACAATGAGCAGCTCTGTTGCAGTGTCCTTGAGACAAAATACAGAACAAACCAATCTGATGATGTAGCCACACAGTGTATGCATTTAAATCCCCACGCCAGTCACTCACTAATGCCTTGCTAACACCTTTACAGTCATGGGTTGTTCAGGAGACAGACTGGGCTACTGAGGGTAGCCTTTCCAGCTGAAGATCACCCTCATGAAACTCTAAATGTTTTTGGGAGCAGTACTTCATTTTTTAGTGAGCAACTGAATTTCGTTTCAAGGAAGCAGTCCCTCCACAGTCTGCTAGCAGAGACCAAAGTGGGAATCACAGAACTGTCAGCACACTTAGATGTGACATTATGATCTTGGCAGCTACGTGGCAAGTGGAAGAGCCTTGGTGGCCACAGTGATTCAGCCACAAGAAGCAGCTTGTCAGTAGTGGACTTCTTTCCAAGGGGTTAGATTAAAGCATGTCTCTTACAAACAGGTGTTCTGTAGGTACATCTGCCCCCTTCTCAGTTTTAGGGAAAAAAAAGGAAGATCTATCAAAAATCAAGTGGACAAAACACAAAGAAATCCCATTTGCTGAGCAGACAGACCCATAGCAGACAGTAGTTTTACAGTGAGACGCCCAAATGGGTTTGCATGTGACTCCAGAGAAGAGCCATTCAGCACTGTTTCAGAAGAGTGAGGTAGTCAAAAACTGGGTGATAGCACAACATTGCCTTCATTTCTCATTGCTGGAAACTCATTGCTCTCAATGGCTCTTATTGTGCCCTGCACATGATGCTCACAGTGATGAACTAAAGCAAAAATATCATACTGAGAGCACTTATGGGTGGACTCTTCCTCATTTGGGTGCAAAATTACTTCATCTTTATCCATTACCTCTAAGACTCCTCAAGAAAAATGCACTTTAGGGTTTGTTTGATTAATTTTCTTTTTTTGTTTTTGTTTTTGTTTTTTTTTTTTCCAAACAAATAATGGATTCTGAAACATTTTGGAAACATTTATAAATTTGGGAGAATTTTTTTCATTTTCCAAAAGCCCAGACAGTAGAAGGAATGCTGAGAAAGTCAAAACATCGCAATAGTTTTGGTTTTTTTTTTTCATGTTAGCGTCTCTATAAATTTCAAGGTCTGATTTTCAAAGAATTGAATATCTTACTTAGATAAAGGAAGAATTTACTTTAAGTTTAAAAAACTAAGAATCTTTTCTGGTGGGGAAATAAAGATAGAAAAGAAGAAAACACCAGAAAGCCTCAGAAATTTATTTTTTCAGTGGACAGACAAGCAAAGAAACTCCTTTGTTGCACGAAGGTTTCTCAAATTTTCTGGGTAATTTAGGCATCAAAGATCCATCTAAACATGGCTATTAAAAATTCTCATATGCACTTCAGTAAACATGAAGCAAGGGAGCAGAGAAGTATGAAGGGCAGGATTTACAGGAATTATATGAAGGAGTCAGGCTTAAAATGGAGCTTAACTAGATTCAGTTTTTCTGCCTTGCTCATAGTGTCTGGGAAAATGGAGTGTGGCAGAGAGGCAAATGGAAAGTGATTCATGTTTCCTACGCTGCTCTACAATCTACTGTGCCCTTCACCAGGAAGCACACACTTCTTCATGGAAAAAAAAAAAAACAACTAGAGCTATTTGGAAAATATTAGAAATTGTTGACTCACTGAAACCAAAATGTGTTTTGGGAGAGCACACACCAATGTCAATGAATGAAACATTTCTAGTCCTATTTAGAGAAAGAGTGAATCAGGGGCCCATCACATCAGCCAGAAAAACAGTCTGAGCCACTGCAGGAGTCTGGTGACTGTGGCTCTCAGCTGACATGTCAAGCCCCTGTTCTTTGCTTTCAACTTGTCAGATTAGGGTCTTGGTTTTGAGCTTCCTCAGTCAAAAAGGTTCTAATTTGGTTCAATTGGGAAGAGTAATATTTCTAAGATCGGAAAAAAAAAAAAAAGAAAAGAAAAAAAAGTGAGGGAAAGATAAGGGAAGGGAAGAAGAAAAGAAAAAAATATATGCATAAGAAGATTATGTCTAGTACTGTGAACCTCCTGGGGAGTGGAGCAAACTCCTGGCACTTAGCAGTAGGACTTCTTTACAGTATTTTTTGGGGAGTGGTGTTGGGGTAGCCAGACTCCCACCCAGACATTTTCTTAGGGACTGCTCTGTGCTGGGGAGGTCTGGTGCTGAGGGAGGCCTCTGCCTGTATCTCACCAGCATATCCCATGAGCAGCCTATAATGTTATTTTTATAAGGATGTATCAGCCTCAAATGCTTCCTTCTCACATGGAAAGCTTTTAGTTTGATTTGGTTTCATGCTACAAGCTGTGACTGGAGAATGTGTTACACTTCTGCAGCTCATACAAGCCAGAAACCCTTAATGAGATCTGTGTCTCATGATCACTCATGTTTAAAAGCAAAACAAGGAGGAAAAAAAAATGGGGGAGGGAGGAAAATGGAGCCAAGTGTGGAGGTCTGCTCCAGTCCAATGGCATATACACACACTGATTTATGAAATGCAGTCCTCAATAATAACCACAGGCCGCTGATCATGGCAGCTGATGGAGGCAGGGTAATTAGCAAAGCCCAACTTCTCCAGCTACTCACTGGAGCTAAAATAAGGAATTTATTACAAGCTCTGAGTACTCCTGATGAGGAACACAGTCACATCCAACATGGAACTGCCTGGTGGCCAAAAGACATGCAGTGTAGCCACCTGACCCCCATGACCATCTGAAAGGGGAAAAAGCCAATTCTGCACAGGTCCCTTCTCAAGGAAGGAACTCACCCCACTCACCTGGCCCCTCACCTTGCCCACCACAACCTTGCCTGCCACCATTCCAGTCAGGAGAGGGCAGTGACCCAGGCAACATCACTTCTGGAGAAGTGAGAGCCCCCAGGGAGAAAGGGGTGCAGCTCCCAGTGCTTTGCTGATTCTCTCTGAGTTGTTTTTATATCCTCCTTATACTGAGTTGGTTCTCAGTGGAGCAGGTATCCTAGCTGAGAGGCATCTCTTCACAGAGGAAAAGAAACAGCTAATTTGGGGCCTCAAGAGGTCAGGAACTGCTTACCACAAAGGATATCCAAGCACTTGCCAGTGTTTTTATTTTTCCTCTTTACCTAAATGTGTACAGTGAGTTTTCTTCTCTGGTTAAACTGCAGTTTCTTAGAGGAAGTTTATTTATAATGGAAAGGCTGACTCAACCTTCACTCTAATAACCAAGAAAACACAACAGTAAAATGAAAGAACAAATCATTGCTCTGACAGTAATGAGGCACTTGCTTAGACATTTATCTGTCCTTTTACAGGGCAGTAATTTTATGGTTGAAAAGCCTTGGTTTAAACTTTGTGTCTGCAAAGAAATTGCCAAGCCCTGGCCAAAATTGCCTCATTTAGCAGATGGTAACATTGTACATAATTAATGTATTAATTTTCATCTTAAAAACTAGTAAATGCAACTTATTCAAACTTCCTCCTGAAAGCTAAATTTATTAGCTACAAAACATCGAGACTGTGCCAGCTGTTTCAAGGAGGTTATGTTCTGTCTTTCCTCTGTTTCCTAACAGTTTTCCACTAATACCACCTGGGTGGCTCTTCTCTATAAGAAACTTCAGTGCAGGCAACAGCTTTCTCCTGTCCCTTTTGTTGCTTCACAAGTTTTCACGATAAACAGTTCTTTCCTTCACCTCCAACCAAAAAACAGAAAGGCTGCCACTTGTTTGCTGTAAATGACTTTAAATTCATCAGCTCTCCCAAACCTAATAAAATGACATGTTTGCAATGGTAAAGGAAATCAGGTGGTTTAATGCTAAATGAAAAAAAACATATTTATGTAGTGTTACAGTAATACTGTTTGCCTGGCCTTTCTCAGCCTATTCATCACCCAGCAATCTCCTCACAAAATGCTGTGGACTCTGTGTGCTCCAATGCCATGCAATAGTAAGTGCAAATTCACCATAAATCATGTATCGCAGCATCCTCCCCCTTTGCTGCTGGCAGCTGCTGCAGTGGGGCACTTTTAGGGAAAGAGCCATTCCCCAGGCACGTGGCAGTGGGGATGGAGCACAGGAAATGCAGCAGCAGGTGGGTACTGCTGCTAGCACCCCCCTTCTGCTTCTCAGGTAAATCCCATTGGGGCTGCTTGTCCCACTACCCCCCATCGAGAGCTGCAATGTTCTACCACAGAGATAGATGAGAGCTTTTGGGGAGACAGGCACAGTCTCCTTCTTCCCTACTGAATGGAAAGATGCTGTTACTTTGTTCTAACACGCAGGTAACTGAGGCACTAAGTGATTTTTGTTGATACATCATGGCAGGATATGCATCACATATCTGAAACGAATTTAAACTCTTTGCCCTTACCTGTTGATAAAACCATCATCCTTCTTTGGCCAGGCCCCCCTTTGTTGAAGTTTTCCATTCTGCTCCATATGCAGGTGTAAGTCTATAATGAAAGGGTTCTGGATTTTAAGAGGAAACAACGGTCCTTACATATAAATTAAGTAGATAGTGAATTTCTATCTAGTGTTTCAACCACTTTCTTAGATGTAGGTAGAACACATAATTAATTGGTAGCTATCTCTTGTCCCTACCCCCACTAAACGACAATCAGACTCTGTGGTTTTATGCTAGAAAACATCTGGAGAACATGTGGTTCCCTGCTTTCTTCAGCTGTCTGTCTTTACTGAATGTCAGTCTTCCTTGTAATTCCAGTGGTAGTTGTGAGCTTAAATATCTTTTCTTGCACCTTTAGATCTCAGAGCCAGCAGACGCTTCATTCAAGTATGCAAATCTACAGACACTTGGCACTCAAATTAACCACTGGGGTCAGTAAAGGGATCTTGTCTCTGCTATGAAGACTTTGAGGTAGAGATCTCTGCAGTGATGCAATAGCAGTGATCTCCGTGGTGAAACAATAGCACCACAGAACAAAACATCTGGCTACAGAAAGCAGCCACTGGGCTCTGGGACAATAGTTCCTTTTAAATGGTTTCAAGATGAGGTGCGCAAAGAAGTAGATGACATTGTTTTGGCACGTTTCTGAATTAAAAGAGGGTGAACCTCTTTATCTCTGGTAACCATGGATTTCAATATTGGGATGTATTACAAGAAAAATATTGTTAAAAATTATCATCACTTTATACTCCTAGCCTTGTAGCTGGAAGACTTTCTTGACTGTCACAGCAGTAAACTGACAATCTGTCTGCACAATGTCTTATCATCTGGAGAGGTGATATTTTCTGAGTTTTTATCATTGTGGATTTCAGGATAACACAATGAGTAGAAGAAGCCAGAACTCCTGCCAGTGTTGGATTTATTAGAACAATAAAGTGCAAAACCAATGTGTTGATATTTGCTTTGTTGAAAACAGCAAACGGAATAACACAGCAGACTCTGTAGTGTAATCCTGGCTGATATGTTTCTTTCCAGTTTCTCCACCTTTGTACTTAATCCAGAGTTCCTTGGTGGTTTTCAGTGTGTAGGTGACTCCCCAGTGCAAAGCTTTTCTCATGGTCCAGCTTACAATTCCATGGCTGATAGCTACTTCCCCTTTCACAGCAGCTTAGTACTATGTAACACTAATCCCTGGTTTGGAAAAGCCATATGCAGTCATTTATGTTTGGTTTCTTCAGTGTAAAAAGGCTGACCAAAGAAAAGATGACTGCCTTATTTTCTACAGATGTAAGCAGATGCTTGGAGCACCGCCAGGAGTTCCAAAGTCTTAGCTGTGGGAAAGGTTACTCTCCACTTGCCTGCTTGCAATCATTTCATCAGAGAAACCTATCTTCCCTGCAACTGTCCATATCAGAACTAATTAGATCAACTGTCCAGGAGATCTAGCCTGTCTATTATATCAAATGGCATGTCAGAAAAGGATAATTGTACTTGGCAATGACAGTGTATTTTTCCTGATCCCTTCTTCCTACTCCCACCTTTCATGAGATTAATTGTCTTGAATATTCTCTAGTACATAGCTGTGCATTCAGCAAAGATGCCTGGGATGGCTGAAATAAACATTTAGATATTTCACCCTTTCTTGCCATTTGTGGATAGAGTATCTCTGTTCATACAGCATTTCTAAAACTTATTTTCAAACTAGTTCCTAATGCACTTCCTAGTCTGCTTTGTAACTATTATGCATTAAAAATTATCTTCATTATAATCAAGCATTTGCATTATTTCAGGATTTTTTTCTTTTAAAACCAATGTTAAATATTTCATTCTGTTGATGAGTGTGCTAGCTGCTTCCAGTCAATGCAGAACACTGGGTATTCTAGGTATTCAGACAGTTTTTCAGCTATCTCATGATGGCCCTTGCAGTCTGAGATCGAGGGATGCCAAAGAATAACCTTTTCATAATGATTCAGGAGGTTTAGTGGTCAAGAGACATTCTGGCTTTGGCTGAGGTAGAGTTAATTTCCTTCACAGTGGTCAGTATGGGGCTGTGTTTTGGATTTGTGCTGAGCACAGTGTTGATAACAGAGATGTTTTTGCTGCTGCTGAGCAGGGCTTACACAGAGCCAAGGCCTTTTCTTTCTCCTTTTGTACTGCCACACTGGCAAAGGGGCTGGGGTTTTATGGGAAATTGGGAGTAGACATAGCCAGGACAGGTGTCCCTTACTGACCACAAGGATATTCCAGACCATATGACATCATGCTCAGAATTAAAGTGCGGGGAAGAAGGAGGAAGGAGGCAATATTTGGAGTGATGGAGTTTGTCTTCCCAAGTAACCATTGCACATGATGGGGCCCTGCTCTCCTGGACATGGCTGAACACTTGCCTGCCCATGGGAAGCAGGGAATTAATGCCTTATTTTGCTTTGCTTGTGTGCACAGCTTTTGCTTTCCTTATTAACCTGTCTTTACCTCAACCCACAAGTTCTCCAGCTTTTACCCTTCTGATTCTCTCCCTAGTCCAGCTGGTGGGGGAATGAGTGTGTGATTGCGTGGGGCTTGGCTGCTGTATGCGGTTACACCATGACAAGGGAATAAAGATCCATTTTGTCTCAGGATTAGTCCACCTTTAGGACTACTCAGACATCACCCTAGGATGTGGCAATAATGTTTTGGAGGCCACTGGAAAAGAAGATTATGCTGTTTGACCCAATAACTGAGAGGTAGCAAGTGTCTCAGAATTACTTGAGAAAACCTCCTGGAACTGCTATCTCTTCAGCTGATAGTCATCCAATCAACTGAGATTACACGTGTGTAACATTACCCAAGTGTCAGCTCCACAGCATGCTGTCTGCAGTGAAAGTTTCTCAGAGTTGTGTAAGCAGTCTTGTGATTTGTTTGAGAGATGAGGGAAGATGTGCGCTGTAACATTTGGCCCCGGCTGCAAGACGATGACTTCAGTGATGGCAGACAAGCCAATAAGTACATTTGTTGATGCAGTACGCCTCTCGGCCAGGCAAATGCTTCCACTGCAAGCCAAATTTATGTCTCAGACAAATTGCATAATTTATCAGCAAACCAGACAAGACCTATTGTTGCCTACAGAAGAGAGTCTTCAGAGGTGGCAGGAGTGTGGGCCAAAGGGTTTGCAGTGCAGTGTGTGTGGCTTTTCCAGCTCTCAGCATTAGAACAGGCAGAGATAAATGGACAGATCGGGATCTCTGCAACTTTACCACCCCGTGCTTAACAAGGCAATGAGTGGGCCATAGAGACAACGCCAGGAGACATTCCATAAGCTCCCTGGAGCCAGGACCGGATTTTCAAAGAAGCCAAGATTAAAACATAGTATTTTCCATGAATGAGTTTCCTTTTTACTGAGGTCATAGCATATTGAGAGTGGGTAATTCAGCTATCTGCAAAATGTCCCTGCACTCTCCCTGGCTTAATCAAAAGAGCCAGCATTCCCATGGTCTTCCTGCAGAGAGACTCTGTGTAAAACAGACTGCCAGCAACCTTAAGCAAGCTGTGGCCCTGTCTTTTTTATACACCTGTTTGGGGTCACAATTTTTCTTTGTATTGATTCTTTCTAGAAGAAACAAGTGAAATGGAGCTGGTAGGATAATCTCACAGGTTTCTGGTACCCTCGAATTCCTTGAACCTCCACCATTTAAACAGGCTTATTCATAGCATTATTTACAGCAGTTGATGGTCTCCAAAAGACTTTGCCAGTGCTAGTACATCTTTCAGCAAACTTCAGTTCAATTGGTCGAGAGCATCTGTTGGGCTGAGGAGAGATGGGAGGCCATTCAGTTGTTTCCTGAAAAATAGGATACTACTGAATGCCTCCCTTCTCCAAAGTTTTCTAGCTATAGTGGCTTCTTGAAGTCTTTTCTACTACTCAGCATTTTAGTAAAATTGGTGGAAAGAACAGCAAACTAGTGTGAGCTGCAGTGTCTCAGTGGCAATCCTTCTGGTGTTACTTTACAAAATTCACAGTTGTTGCCATGTTCTTCTATTTTCCATTTTATTTTGGAAGCTGACTGAAAATTACTGGTAGTAGCAGAAATCAAGGTGTTCTGAAACAGTGAATGAAACTTGTACTTGTAGGATATATCAAATTTTTTGAACAATTCTCTCAATGAGAAACATCCATACAAGTTTTGGTTGAATGTTTTATAAATCCCTAGATCCTCTGGCCTCACCATTGTGCAGTCTATGACACAAACACGCTCACACAAATGGAAAACAGATTACAACTTTTCGTTATGGGAGGAGAATTGATCTTAATATCATGATGCTCCAGCAAAGAATTTTGCAAAATGCTTTGCCAGCTTAGACATCAAACAAAACCATCATGGGTGACAGGTGAACAGCAATGTGATCGCAGATAGTGCTGCTTTGAGCCAGCTTTTCATTCCTCTGTGTCACCAGCACAGAGCTCAGAAGGAGTAATTTCAGCCTTTTTTGTGGCCTTTGTAGGTCCAGACACCGAAATGTGAGGAGCAGGGAGTGGTGGCAGGGTGGGTAAGCAGTCTGACGGCTGGAGAAGGGGGAAGGATGCTCCCCTGCGTGGCAAAGCACCGACGGACCACCATCAGCTGATGCCACAGGCTGGTCCCACTGCTGCTCCCCAGCCTCCAGCTATCAAGATTCTCCTTCAGCGCCATCTTATCTAGGAGGAGTTATACAAAAGTGGAGCTGAGGGTATTTCAGGGGAGAAGGAGGCGGTCTCTCGCTGTGGCTGTGGTTTGTGCTGCCGGCTGCCCGTCGGCGGGGAGACACTGCCATCTCCCGACGCCGGACTCCGGCTGATGGAGCGCTCTGCACCCGCCTCCCCCAGCGATGCTGCGGGGAAAGCAGCGCGGGATGAGGTGCCTGGAGGCCCGGGGCTTGTTCGCTCATGTTCTGGTTTACAGGGCGGGTTTGGAGCCCGCAAACAGCAGTAGGAGGTCGCGCTCCGGGCCGCGAGGTGGGAGCGCTGCTGGAGTGAGCACAGTGGGACGGAGGTGGCGCAGGAAGATAAGCGAGGATGCCGCAGCTGCGGCTTGGGAGGCACACACAAGTGCGGGAAGCTGAAAACTGAGCGGGCTGTCACAGGCCATGGCTGGCACCATCATTAGCAGCAGGGTAGACAGGAATAAGTAAATTGCGTGTGCCTCTCCCTGCCCACCATCTCACTGCACCTGATCCACCTTCCCGAAGGAGAAGGCATTTAAAGGAAGCAATAGCGTGATTTTACGCTCCAAAAAGACAATAATATGTGCTGGAAAGCAGCAAACATTCATGCACTGTTACGTTTAGCTATTACAAATACCATCCACACTGATGCAAACGAAAGCTTGGGAGCCAGAGCTGGGAAAACGCGCCCAGGCTCTCTGCGCCTGTCGCTGCTCCGGCGCACCGGACCGCCGTGGGACGCCGCTGGAAGTGCAGTTCCCTGCAAAAATGAAGGCCAGTAATTCCCACCAAAAGCACCAGGGGTCATTCCAGTCTTTATCTCCACCTTAAACCGGCTTCTCATCACACAAGCCCCAGCAAACACCTCTCCCCTCTCCCTTCCGACTGCCTACGATAAACCTGAACTGCAAATAAGGTTGTGTTTAGACAGGAAAGTGGTGGGAATATTGTCTGAGTAAAGACAGGAAGATCTATCCCGGTGGAAAGGCTTTTGAATGGTTTACAGTATTTGCCTGTAATTGTACACATTCCTTGAACAAATCACATCCACTCATTCATTATCGTGCTAAACAACGCAGTAGGTCTAATACACAGGTGTGTCACTCACCCTGCTTCAGGCTAGAGACATCTGCAATGGAATGGAATTTTTCCACACTGAGTTATGTTAATGCAACATCAGAGGTGACCGGTTTGGGGAGATGAGAAGGGAATACAGGAGGAAAAATATCCTGAACAAAATGTTCATCCAAACGTGGAATAAAATTACCAAGAACAGGTGTTTGCTTTCTTCCCAGACATGCAAAA
>VXAC01008078.1:929844-1046277 GCA_013399225.1 Rhipidura dahli
AATTGATTTTTTTTTTTTTTTACTAATAATTCTTTTTACAAATTTAAGTCTATCTTTAGCTGGTGATAGTTTGATCCAAAAGGCCTGATAATTAATGGGAACTTTCCCTAGGCTTTAGATCATGTCCCACGTGTCAGCTGGATTTATTTGTCATGAGAGTAGTAATGAGGAATAGATTGTTTGAGGCTAGAACACCTAGGGCTTTGCTTCTAGTTAAAGCAGGTTACACACATGAAAAATGTGCACCTCCTGTCAACTACTGTGAGTGTTTTCCATGTTAAATGCAAGGTGTTTGAGGCCCACAGTCCCACAGGAACAGAGGCACAGGTTTAGGGGAAGGTAAAAGCTGCACACACACACACACACACACAAACATATTTTGTGCCACTTTTCTACGGCTCAGTGTTTCATCTCATACATGAACAATGCAGTACACAGGACTGATGTGCTTTGGGCAAAGAACTGAGTGCTAACCCAGCCATGCCCACCAGAAAGTTAACCCCTTCCCTGCTGACCTTCCTCTGTACTCCACCTACCCACTCCAAGAAAGGGTAGGTCAATCTTCCCATAGACTCCTTTTTCCCCCAGGAAGAATTGTGAGAGACAGAGATATGAACTTAGTTTCTCAGTGCATATCAACATATGAATTTTGCTGTTCTCACAGCCTTTACATTTATTTGCTACAACAGGCTCTGATACCTCAGTCCATGTCTGTACAGCACTTAGATACTATAGCCTCAAGTCCTTAATGGATGCCTAAGATTACACCATGTCAGCACTCACTCCCTGGCTTGTTTGAAAGTTTTTCATCATCTTGGCCAAGTGTTTCCATTCTCTTTAGTCTCCAGAAACATCAGGCAACCCCTATGCAATTTATTGCAGTTTATAGTTCCTCTACATGAACGTCACTTCCAAAATATTCATTAGAAAAATTAGTCATTAACAATAAATGTTATATTTTTACAAGAAAATGCAGCAATTCTTTATTAAGCATCTGGATTTTTTCAGCACCACTTCATAATGAGGATGAGCCTGAACTGGAACACCCGATCTAAACCCTCTTTTGACTTTTGGAGAATTTCAGATCCAAGTTTTTAAGGGCTGGGATTGTCTTCATTTTGAGTCTTCCACAGCTCTGAGCACATAGTTGGCACTTAACAAATAAACAATAGTAATCCAAAGCTGGACCAGAAATTAATGGCTAGACTGTGTCTGCACTTTACAAAAAATGTATATGTCTTCCACATTACCCATGTTATGTCAAGTGC
The DNA here is from genome assembly GCA_013399225.1 of Rhipidura dahli. NCBI lineage: Eukaryota > Metazoa > Chordata > Aves > Passeriformes > Rhipiduridae > Rhipidura > Rhipidura dahli. The sequence goes on from VXAC01008078.1 coordinate 931,113, forward strand.
AATGCCTTCTTCCTTTTGTAACCATTCATGATTGCAATTAGAAAATATAAAATCCAACTCACAGCTCATGGGGTTGCTAGGGAAAAACAACATCATTCATGTGGTGTGAAGGATAATCCAGAAGTGTGATTTGGAGTGATGAAATGGTTTTTAGACAATGGCGTTGTCACAGAGGAACAATAACTTGAACCATAGCAGCACCTGCTGCAAAGCTCACCTGGGAAGAGGCCAAATCTCTGATCAGCAGCCACACATAGCTGGGAAGGAGCAAGCTGTAAATGACGGCACAAGGGAAACATGAATTAGTGACTGCGTCTCATCATGGAAGTTAATCCATGCCTGATTCACTCCCAGCTCTCAGGGAGGAGGAAGAATTCTGGTGGCTTACCCAGGCTGGATTTACATGGATACAGGTTCACATCAGCACTCTCAAGAGAATGAGCACTTTGTATATGTAATAGTCTCACGGAGCTTCCCCTTGCAAAGTATCTCCTGCCAAAATCTTCCTCCTAACATCACTGCTGTTTTGCATGACTTGGGGTTTATGCCAGTTGAAGTGTCCAGAATTGTAAACTAAATAAAAGAATGATTGAAAAGCATCTCAAATTGTTCTCCCTCAGGAAAGAGAAGTGCTCATACTGAACAGAGACAGGCCAAAATGCAGTAGGACAGCAGCATTTGTTGCAATCTGTATTGCTTTGGTCAAAAGCTTATACTACATTTTCCTTAGCATCTGCTTTTGGGTGTTTGGTCTTCTCAGCTCTTCACAGTGGAAATGAAGAAACTGTGAAAACTTCTGGCAGTGTGAATAGAACAGAAGGAGAGAACATAGATGGAAAAGTGCTCCAGCAGAGGTGGAGTAATGGCAACTGATATGCAAGGGGAAGTCATAGGAAACAATGCTTGTTCCAGCTGTCTGAGCAATCACAAGGACAGTGCCAAATGTAATATAGCTCTGGTTAGCATGAGCTGAGATCTGGGATAGCCTCCAAAAGCAAGGACAAGGAGAAGAGAAGCAGCAGCTTGTTTGTGAACAAAAGACTAAACTATTTGGTTGCTAAAATATACGCAAAGGAGGTATCACTTCCCTTTGCCCCATGTGCAAATCACATCTAATCTGGGAAAAAGACAAAGGAAAAAAATTAATCCAGTTTGTGGTTGTGCTGAATTCATTTGATAAACACTGGAGACCACACCAAATGGGGAGGAGAGCTTGGAGAGTGTTATTTTTGTTGGGTAGCAATTGAGTCCGATGTTTTTAACAAACTACTGCTGCTGTGTTTGAGAAACTGCATTTTTAAAATGTGAATCAACTGGGACAATTCACAACAAGAGAGCAGTTCAGAGAGCCCCTCCATGAAGTACATGGTACATGGATGGTCAGTCCCTTCCATGATTATTCTGTGGGACGGAGGGCTCAAGTTGCCTTGAGACTAGTTTACCTAAAGTACAAATTACCAAGGACTACAGTAAATTAGTCCAGCCTATGTGCCAAGAAAGAAACAAATAATCTTATTCTGAACTTCCTTCTACTGGTATTTAACCTAAACCTATCTCTAATCACTTTACACTATGTGCAGTCATGTCTATGACTGTTAAGTTTACCTTTCTCCTCGAGCCATTTAGATGATGAAGGAAGCCAGGGAGCACTATGTAGATCAGATTGCCTTGTCCATCCCATTGCCCGCTTGCAGCTGTTTCCCAGACTGCAAGAGCACGGGCAGGATACAGAGTGTCAGTCCTCTCAAAGACAGCACCAAGCCTTCAGGATTGCTGAACAGTGCAAATGCAGGCACAGTTTGTGATTTCTTGCTTCACTCAAGTACAAGAGCTGTGCAAGAACATGGGCAAGAGAGGCAGCAATTTGAATGCCTCTCCAGAAATGTTTTGCGAAAGAGCTCTGCTGTAAGGAAGGATCCTTCTGACTTGGTTTCCAGAACACATTAAGAAATACCTTCAAGATATTTTTCCATTTTTAACTTGCTTGTGTTTTCCCCATGAAGGTAGGACCCAGCTGTTCAATTTGCACAAAGTATCAAGTCAATCTGCATAAAGTGTTTTGAAGGAAAGGATTCTGACTAGACTAAATTTCAAAACAACTAGACAATAATTATCATTATTGGTTTATATTAAATTTAAAAAGAGGCATGAGATAAACAGCATTATTATCCCCATTTTACAGAAAGAAAGGAAAACCTGGGGAGCTCAGACAATTTTCTTACTCCAGGGTCTTCATCCAGCTCCATTCTTTCTCTGACACAGAAGTCACAGCTCTGAGGAGGGCAGCAGGCATTGCACTAGCACAGGCCTGCCACTCATCACCATTCTCAGCTAGGAAAACAAGGCAGGACCAGATCACTCAGTTTTGTGATCAGTGAGAAAAAAATCTGAAAAGCAGAGTTGATTCTTCAATGTAGCAGCAGAGTGGGCTTCCACGGAAAAATCTCTACTCCATTCATGGTTTCTGAGCACTGCTGCAGTCGTCACTCCTGCAAATATGATCAATTAACATGTACTTGTTAACATTTGTGGATGTTGCCACATGATGTAGATATGGCTGCTCCTTCCCCCGCAGACACAGACAGTCTATTTGAGCGATAAAAGCTGCTGCTTTCCTCCAATCAAAACGCCATCAGTCTTACAAGTATCAGATCTGCACGGAGTTCTAGTCACAGAAATACTTTACATTTATCACCTGGCATGTGCTACCTCTGTGCCCTTTTTCCCAGGGACACCACTTCTGTGGAAATATTAATAAATGACAAATTGCATTAGGGTAATCTTGTGAAATGTTTTGACTACTAAAGTTGTTCTATAGCAGTTCATTAAAGGACACATAAAGTATTTAAGTTTACGTTTTATAAAAAGATCAGGAATGCTCTGGCTGATAGCTTTCTTTCTATTGAGCATCTGTTTCCTATTTTTTTAACAGTTTACAGCAGTGGTTGGCCAATTCTGTACTAATAGTTGATCTTAACTGGATCAAAACATTGTAATTTCTTAACAAAGGTTAGAGAGTGTCCTTCTAACACTGCTTCCTATGGCTGCAACCAGCAATGTCTGTGCATCCACATCTGGTTTCAAAATATTAAAAATGATAAACACTTCCAGATACAATCCATCTGGTCTCACAAAATTCTACATCTGCATAATTTTGCTTTCTTTTTAAAAACCAAACATAGACTTTGTTTGGCCCTGTTACATTACTGAAGAATCCTCCTGCTTCTAAGTGTGGGGCAAAGCCCATGGTCTAGTTTAGCTGGAAGCAGACATCTGTATCTGGCTGGCTGTTTTGTCTAACATCGTCTGTGTTAGTAAGCGATAAGCGGAAATTCTTTGTTTGATTGGCATACAGTATCTGAGTGCATCAAAAGGAAAGCTGCAGTGAGGAAATCCTGGTGAACTGAAGAAGCAGTGAAGTTTTCAGTGCTGGCTTTTGAAAGCTCTTTTCTTACTGCCCACGTGCATTGTGTCAGTCCGCTCAAAGACAGCACCAAGCCTGCAGGATTTTGCTACCCTGTGAAATGCAGTCACAGTTTGCGATTCACTGCTTTGCTCCATTGTCTCAGGCTTTCCTGAGCAGCATATTCCTTGGCTCCAGTACCTTGCAGACAGCTCTGCAGCACTGCAAGGGTCAGCATATTGGAAGGGGGACCACCTCTCTCCCTTTTGGCCAGAGATGCTTCCTGTGGGATGGCTGCTGCCTCTGTGACTAAACAATACAGGACTACTTCCTCTGGCTTCTCTCCCCTTCCTTTTCATTTGACATGCCAATTAAAGGCTCTTTTGTCCCTGACTGTTTTACCCAGATGGAAAAATTATTTCTATTTCATATACACAAAGAAATAACAAGTCATTCTTGCACAAATAACTGTGTGCAAAGTACAAAATGTAATTGGTTTCAGTAGTTTTTAATTAATGATTCTACTTATTGTTCAGCATTATGTATATAAAGAAATGGTGAAATGAAAAATAACATATGGAAATTAATAGAGTTGTGGGAGATCAGTATTCCAAGTTCAGTCAAAGTCAGAAGTTCATCTTATCATTTTTGTGTCCCTCAGTGGTCTACTTTGCAAATGAAACAGCATTTTTCTCCAAGCTTTTAAAAAACTAACCAGGTTCCAGTAAGCTCTCAAAACAAGACACTGAACAGGCCTTTCACCCCAGAAAGAGTGCTCCATCTTAAAGCTGAAGAGATAATCAAGCTGGAAATTAACACTTTTTTCACTCTTCCAAGATTTCACTAGCTCTAGTGAGAGCATCTTTACGTCAAAAAGGAGAACAGCATTTTTCAGACCAGGACAATGTCCAAGAGAAGTCACTGCAAAGATGCCTACTTTGACTTGGTTCAGAGATACCTGAGGGCCCATGGTCTGTTGCACAATGCCAATCAAAAATACAGTGACATGGTCATACCCTGAATGGAACAGGTGAAAATGGCACAAAACCCAAAATATTCACTGCACTAAGGAAAAAATTTCCAGTCAGGCCAGCCAGTCTAAATGCTTCATTGCACTGTCATGCTCATTAGATTAGCTGCATGTATTTCTGAGCCCAGTTTGAGGCCACCTTTCCTGACAAACGAGACACAGTGAACACCATTCTAACATCGTTCCTAATCTGCCATGGCTGATGTGGGGGTTGCTAATGTTTCCTGGAGGGACCATGGCTTGCCAAATGCTGAGAAACAAAAGCACAGTCAGACCATAGAGTAAGCTGACTAAAACAGAATTCTCCTGCTGCAGTACTTATATATATATATATATATGTATGTGTGTATATATATATATATATATATATATATATATATATACACACACATATAAAAATAACGTTAAAAAGCTTGGGATCAACAAATCAATGAGAAACCCCCATGGCAAATTATAAGCAGTTAATGCCAAACAAACCCCCAGCCACCCACAGCAGCCACCAGGAAGCCAGGCAGAGAGGGCAACTCTTCCTTCTTGAATGAGATCTGATGCAGCTCCATTTTCTACTGTTCACACCTACAGCTTCCTTTGCTTTCCATCCATATTTTGAAAGATATTTGAGCACATCTTACCCTCATTCTGAAAGACATGATAGCTCAGTCTTGACAGCAATTCTTTTATTTTCAATTTAAGCAGCCAAAATAGAGTTTGCCCATTAGTGAAAGAAATTCTTAGGAAAATATAGGTGTTACCTTGGGTTTCTTAGTGACCCTGAGCTGCCAAAGTCACAGAATACAACCATCCCAGTAGTATCACTGTGTCACACTAGAGTTTAATTAACTTGATCATTTGATAACAAAACCATTTTATAACCATACATAATTCATAGGGTGACAAGTAATATCATTGTATGCATCATCCCTTGTTTCCACCTCCTACACTGAACACTTTTTAATGTTAGTTTTTGAAGTATTTTCATTCTTTCCTCCTTGTTCCTACTTTCATCTCCCCCAGCTTCATCATCTCCTTTCTCACAAACATTTTCCTCCATTGCAAACCCAGTAATTTTACTATGATAAGGTCATGTGATTAGACAGAAATGGTCAAGAAACTTTTGCTTCCCATCATCAGCTGAAGAAAAAGATATCATAAGATATCTGGATTAATTTATTTTAAATTATCTGTAAAGGAAATCAGAACCAAATTATGTTCTCTATTTTTTTGAGGAGGAGGGAGTAGATATTCAGTATATTATAAGTTGTGACCCTTGCATCTGAACACCTGCTATGCTGCCTCACTCCCAGAAGGTGCTTCACTCTCTCTGGCTTCTCTGGGCACTCATTTCAATGTAATGAAAATTTCTATTCTTGAGCAGATCTCCTGTGGATATGAGAAGCAAGTGAGGAGTGTAATGGCTGCTGTCAGCCCTGCCAGGGAGGGATGCTCATAGTCTCTAAAAGGAAGATGCAGAAGGTTGGTACTAGGAATGAGACTGCAAGATGAGTCAGGATTCAGAGTTCAGAAGAAATCAGAATTTTAAGCAGCTATTTCAGTATTGGTGTGAGGCTGAAGAGCCTGTCTTCCCAGGTGGAAAGCAAAGGTTTCATCTTCTGATTCCTGAGAAATAACACTGCAGTGGTGAGGCAGTTCTTGCCCTTATTTTAAGACAGTCACTCATCACTAAGAAAACCACCTTGGAGAAGGCATTTGGGTAATCCTAGTACTTATATCTGTCTTAAAATAGTGATAAAATTATTGAAATAAAATTCTAAAAAATATTACATTGAACAAAGGAGTCTTATCCCTAAAGGCTGCCTCACAGATACCTTTATTTATTTGGCAAGATTTCAGCAAACTGTGATTGACCTGCATAGACACAAGTGCCCTGTGTTGAGACAGAGGAAGTGCTACCTGAAGCTAAGACTTACTACCAATTATTTTGCTTTGGTACACACTTAAAAAAAAAAATTGAGATTGTTTGGCCAATTTTATGGTCATAATTCTTTTTCTGCTGAGTAAGTTTTCCACCATCCATTTTCACTGAGAAAAGGATGTAAAGGCAATATTAGATGTTTTATTTGATATCATAAAATAATCAACTACACTGAATATTTAATTCTGTCGATCTTGGAAACAGGAGTCTCAGACTTATTCATCAAATCAAGACAGCCAAACTTTGGCATGATCTCTGTTAGAATAAATGTTATTGCACAGTTAAATATGCCAAAGCATCTCTAGAAGAGGCATAAATAATTACATAACTCATTGCAGCAAACAAGCTAAGAAAATAAAATAGCCTCAGCAAATGTGTTTTCCTAGGCAGCTCACAAAAAGGAAAAGAACAAAATCTGATATTTGCATTTACTTATTCTCTAGCTCTTAAAAAGCTTTTTTCAGTCTATGAAACAGAAATAGTTGAGTCAGAATCTGGTTTTGTTTCTGTTGAGACCAATAGCAATAGCATTACTTCTGTAGTAAGCATGCAAATCCATTTTGCCAAAGAAATGCTGTAAGAACTTATGCATTCTCTCTGGCATGTAGATAACATTAACATTTGGCTTTAATGTCTGATAGCATTGTTTTAGTATGAACTTGATATTGCTTTGTAAGGTTCCTTGGTCTGACCTCAAGATTCCTGAAGAGTGATGGCCTAAAATTATTTCAAATAAGGCCTAATGAAAATAAAAGATAACAATAAGAAAATTATATTGCCTTCAGATTTATCTGCCCAAGTTTCTAGGTTGCTGCAAATCAATTTTAAATTGTGCAGAAGCACATAAAAAATAAGTTGCCTCTTTGGCTGTAATTTTCCCTGTCAGCCTTCAGTTAAACTTCAGCCAACCAAATGCTGGAAGGCAGAATAATATTAATACAGAGACAAGCAGGATACATATGCAAACATACGGTCCAACTCCTAGAAAGCTTTATGGGTGTTCATGAGTATGAACAGTTAAGCTGATATTAAGAACTAAAGGCCTTACTTGTTCAGTGAAGCACTTAATTAAGTTCCTCAGTTCCATTTAGTAACAGATTTCTGTCCATTCCATTTGTATTACATGTTTCTTGAATTGTGCAGTTCAGGCTTGCAATAAAGGAGTGTATTTCCTGCTCTGGGTAAATATGTAACTTCTTAGTGATGATTTACTCTTGACAGCTAGCTTGGCACAAATGCAGGTGAGAAGCTAAACATTACCAATTTCTGTGTAATTCCACCTGTAAATATTGTTATCGCACATTGAGATTGTCTGCCTATGGATTATTCAGGAATCTTGATCCAGACCTTTTCCTTCAGAAGAACTGTTTAGGTGCAATATCACATTCAGAAAAGTCATTCTGATCTATATTCAGTTCACATAAACCAGAAAAGGAGTCAAGACAGACAAATTGGCTGGGCTGACAGAAAATCACTAACAGAGATGCCCAAAGCACAGCCAAGCCTTGATGCTTTGATTCCAAAGGATTTCACTCATTTTTGCAGATTTACTTCAGTGAACATGTACCAGTGATGAGATCAGAACTATGCTTCCTTGAAACAAGCTCTGTCCTTGCCTACTTGCATGTTACATCTCCTCAGGACAGCTAAAAGAGGCAGATGAGAAGGTAAAGTCACACACAGAAAGGTAAACCTCACACACAGAAATTCTATTGACTATTGTATTAAAGTAATCAAGGGATACAACTTAATCTCACTTTTAGGGGCAATTGCTCAGAGAGGTGAGGAGGTAATCCTCTTGCAACACTCCACTGGTCCCACTTTGTGATTTTTGTTGTCTAAAGACAAAAAACTCTTTGTGAAAATATAAAATCTGGAAACAAGCTGGCTGGTGAGGTCTTAAAATATTGGCTGCAAATCAAACACTAGAAAGGTATTGGTGAAGGCCGTGTCACACACAGAGGAACACAGTGATACTCAGGTTTGGAACCTTCCTTGGGCCATGGAAACAAATCAAACATCCTTTAGACAAAATCTATTCACAACTAGACAGAGTTCTGCTTTGTTTTTGTACCTTAAATGTAAGCAAGAGGGCATTGTTGACTAAATGAAACTGTACCTTTGCTTTTTGTAGGAAATGATTGTATTTTCCTAAGGCCTATCCCAAACACATTACTCAACAACAGCCCTTACAAAGACTGTCTTCGCTTAAAAATAAAAAAGGATCTAATAATATTCATATGGTCACTCTTGCTTCAGACGCTTCTTGCCCCTACAAAGTACAAAGTGATAGACCTATAGAAGTAAGAGTTGCACACTAAATTGACCTTGACCTCTAAAGGTCAAATTCATCATTAGTTAAATTCCTCTGGAAAGCATGGTCACACCAGCTATAATTTTAATGACTGAGTTCTGGACTAGGTTGAGTATATGGCAAATTTTTAAATTTCAGTGAGGTGACTCTAGGATTATCATGTAGGTAAATATATGCTCCAAATGTCATGTTCACTCTCTATTAAGAAAGAGTTAAACAAAATGTTTCAATGGAAAGTTTAATAACAAAAGACATTTATGATGTTTACTTAAATTTTCTGGACCATTAAGTCCAAATGACATGACTTATTGGATGCTATATCGGGCCAAAAAATCTTTTTGACCAGTCTAAGTTTTACTACGTGCTGAGCTGCCAGCATCCCTATTAGAAAAATAAAAAAAAAATCTATATAAATCTATGGTCAAATCCTAGTTTTCTCAGTGAAATCTTGGTTCAGAATAGCCATTCATGCCAGAAAGTACCTTTTGAAGTTTACATTAACATGGATATTTATTTATTTTCCCTCTGTAACAATGACAGTGGTTGAAATAAACTGTTTAATTCTAAATAGAAAACACATCTGCTGTTTCTGCATTGTTTGTGGTTGCTGGAGGGGTGACAATTTAAACCAAGTAGCACACATGACATTTTAAGTGAGATGTTGTATGAGAATTTGCAGCTGCTGTACTTTCTTATTTTCCTCTTGCCTGACTGCACTGCTCCTTTGCAGGGCTGCAAACTTTTCCATCCCCAAAACAGCTCTCAAAGGAAAAGCTTATATATATCCTTACATACATGCATGACTCCTTGCATAGATGTGATATTTTTTATATGGTTGTGTTCATTTATTTTTGGGACAAGAGCACTTTCTACACTGACTGGGATCTCAGAGGTGAGGACATCACTGAGGTGGTCATATTAGGCCAGAGTTTGCTGATGACTGGGTGACAAGCAGGAGTCTCAGAGCTCCAAAAGCAACCTGCAGTCAAGTCCTGACACCCTGGCATTGGACAGCATGGCCCACATGGAGAGCAGTGTTTGAAGGACCCCTGGGCAGCGAATTTTTGAATTTTTGGTGCTGGAGAACCACAAAGTAGACCCTGAGCTGGCCCTGTTCTCTCTGGCAACATCCCCATTATCTCAAGGCTGCTGCACAGCATTAAACAAACAGAAAGTGCCGTGTGATTGGACTGAAGAAGGTAGTCAGAGGTTAGAAAGGCTGGCCCTGCTCCAGCCAGGGAAGTTGTGAGAATGGACAGAAGCCCTGGCTAGCATCCCATCTTGCCTGCAGAGGCTTTAAGGTGAGGTGTCATCTGTCCTCCACCCCAAGTACATGATGGCTGAGTAACAGACTTAATTTGTGCCCAAGCCCCTCAGAAGTGTCAGCCATAATCACAAAGGGTGATTTGTACCTCTAAATGCCATGCTGCAGTCCCAACACCTAAACTACAGGTTTTTTTTGTTTTGGCTTGTTTTTTTTTATCCCTATAGTGGCTTAGTGTCAAGGACATAGTGATCTTTTCAGGTTAATGAACTTGGCCCTAAATAAATGAAGGTTACCTTTCTAAATACTTTTGATAATCTTGACATTTTGCCTTTTCACTAGGCTGAGACAGTGAAACTGCCTTCACTACCCTGTTCCCACACTGCTTTTGGTTTAATAAACCCCTGAGGTTTGACAGTGCAACACTGCAATCCATTAACCATAAAAACCAGTGTGGGCTGATATTTGACTCCTAAACCATGGCTGAAGAGACTAAAGTACTCTTGAGCAGTGTGAAAAGCTTAGGCAAGCACCTGAAGGAGGGCTGGAGCCCATGAGTTCCCAGTACACAAGCTCCACTCTATTTCTGCTGATTTTTTCTTTTCAGTTCAAAGAAGGGTGTTGGCATTTTCTTTTGCCAGAGCTTAATAGAAAGGAGGCGTCCTCTTTCCCTTGAAAAAAATCCTACCTTGGATCTGAACAGAAATTTATGACGTTTTCTTTGCTGTTATGAGATATTGTGTTTATCCCTCTCTGTTGTCTCTCAGCAAAGCAAGAACATCTCTTTAGGTTTTATGAAATGTCTTGAGTGGAGCAAATTATTTCCCTTGGGAGGGATGAGATTACAACAAACAGCAAATATTAAAAAAAATAAAATTCCCAGGGAGGAGCCTCAGTATCAACATCCAGGTCATCTTCCCCCACAGCCCTCTCGGCATCATACAAATTGAACTTTGTCCTGCCCTAGTTACTAATGTGCCCAGTCCAGTCTTCAGAAGCAAAGAATAAACACAGCCAGCCAAGTGCAAGCTTAATACACAAGTGCTGCCTCTTCCCCTCGTTACACTTGTGAGAAATTGTTTGTGTTTTAGGAAGGAGGACAGGGAAATCAGTTCCCGGGTCAGGTCTCACTATAGCCCTGCAGGCAGGGAGGACAGAGGCCAGCTCCAGTGCAGGAAACCATCAGGCAGTGATATTGCTGCCCGCTGACCGGGATGTGCGGGCTCATGTGCTCTCACAGGGTCATGGCCTGTTTGGGTTTTTTCATAATGCTGGCCCCCACACAGCAGCCACAGAGAATGAGGCCACGGTTTTCTTTCAGTTCAAGGAATCACTGCACTGCCAAAGAAACCACATAACAGCTATTCCACAGATGAACTCAAGTAATGGCACTGCACTTGGGTGGCCATATTTATACTGGGCTAGCCAGGAATGTCAGGATTTCAGCATTCACGAAAAATGCACTTCTGGCACAAACTATCTCTGTCATTTCAGCTCCACTCCTCAGTCTCAAATGATCCATATTGTTAGGAGAGCTTTATTGTTTGGAGTAGCATGTGTTTCCCCTCTCCATAGGTTTTGGGAGTAAGGAAATGAATCCTGCCCAGCCGTCCTCTTCAGCAGTTCTGCTTTCCTCTAAATAAGCAATGGCAAACATGAGATGGGAGAGAGATACATCTGAACTCATGCAATCTGTCACAGCACAGCATCTCCCAAGCACAGGCTTTTTACCCTTGGATCTGTCCCATCTCTGTCTGCACAGCCATATTTCAAGGATTTGTCACGGGTCACATCTGCCAGCAATCATGTGGAAGAAATACAGAAAACAAGCAGCATGCATTAGCTCCACTCTTTTCCTTCTGCACCACTCCTGGGCTCTTGACAAATAGACAAACTCCCATGCTGAAGACAACAAGCCTAATTTCCACTCCAGAGAAGCAGCTGGGGAGTGACCATGAGCTTCGGCAGGCATTGTCTCACAGGATCAGAAATCTGTGAATCGCACTCACTCAGGCGCAGTTTAGGACATGAGGCACATGTCCTCGCAGGTACCCAGAAAAAACAGCACACCAAGGAGACTGAACACTGCAGCAAGCAAGGCCACCATGAATATTCACTCAGAAATGTCTAGGAAAAAAAAGTAGTGAATTTTGGACTTGTTCAGGATTCCTGGGCATCTGTCAGGCCAGGGGAATCAGATTTGTGCTCCCTGCTACCTAAGTGCTTTGGGCTTCAGAGCCCTGGGCCTCCTTGGCCATGCAAGAGCAGGTTGGCTATACCAGTGCTCCCAATGACTCCAACAACTCTCAGAAGTATTAGTTTAATTACACTTGATCTAAAGGGCTCATTTACACTTAGGCCCAAAATCTAGTGTACTTTGAAAGCCTCAGATTTAAAGCATGTGTGCAGTCTACCTTCAGATCAGACACCTCCTGAGAGAAGCATGTTCTTTTGTACTCAGTTTCTAGACCAGGGATTCCCATGCAGGAATCTTTCAATCTTGATGCCCTGTCAAGTTGGACTGTTGTCCCAGACTGCTTTTTCAGAATTATTCAATTCTCTGTACTACGGGACAAAGTAACCAAGAAAGATTTAAAAACAGAACAAAAAAAACCCAAAAATCACTTAACAATCTTGGTTATTGGAGTACCAAAATCAAGCACTTCCAAGTGAAGATTAATTTAATCTTTGTAAGTAAAGTTTTACCGCCACATAGTACCAGCTCCAAAAAATAGTACTGATGCTCCCTGTGACAATTTAGGAGCTTTAACCATATCTGGAAAAATCTCTCACTGCAAAGGTTTCTAAAATATTAGAGGTAGGATCTCTTCTTTGTGAGATCAATGAACAACCAAAGACACCTGGTGCTGACACAAACATTTTTTCTAACATGGAGGCCTAACACACAAAAACACCTCTTCAGCCAAGGCAGTGGGCCAAATGTTTAGGGTAAAAGATTTGCTGGAGTGCTTAGAGCTGAAATGGAAGCAAGACCAGAGAAGCATTCAATCTCTTTGCAGTAGTTTAGCATCTCTTCTACAGGTTTTCTCTTTTTTTTCCTTTTTTGTTGTTTTTTGATTTGGTAAATTCAGTGCAGAAGAGAAACCTGAATGTTTTCCATTTAGCACTTTTCCCAAAACAAGGAACAGTAGCTTAAAGTAAGCACCAAAGTTTATTAAAAGATTCATACCAAGGCATTGTCTTCTTAATAGAAAATGTTCCATAGATATGCCATGAACAGAAAATATTGAACACAAATAATATACACACAAACAAAAAATCCTCAAAATCCCAGTAATGGGAAACTGATCCCAGCTCTATTCAAGCTAGTGGTAAGTTTGCCAGATGTTTCCAGGGAGATCTAGATTTCATCTGCCTCATAAAGAGCCAGATAAATTAGTCAGACAAAAGATAATTAACTAAACCTCTGGGCATGGGGAATGACAAATGAAAATCAGGGAAATCCATACACAGTTTGGTGTCATGTTTACAAGTGTTATGCTGGAAATAGGACAAGAATGGGAAGGCTTGTTGGTTCAAGCCAACTGTGATCACTAAAGCCAGTGCTAGGCTCAGCAGTAACAGTCATGAGTCAGCCATCCAGCTGATAATTGACAACACAATTTGTAATTTGTGTTGTTTGCCCCTCTGAGATATCTTCCTCCACTCAGTAATAGTAAATTTGAAGATCTGGTAGACAGAAAACAGGGACAGAAGCACTTTGCATAAATCATAGAGCCTTTTAAAAATCAGTCCCTGAGAGTGTTCAATGGTTTTACACATGACCCAGCCCAAAGGAGTCTTAACCTGTGCAGTTCAAGTTACTCCAAACAGAGCTGCACCACTAGTAATCCATGCGGTATGTGAAGCTGGAAAATTTTGAAACATTTATTCTTCTGTTAAATCTCTGATAATATTTGGATTAAAACCCCTTTGAGTTATGGACAATCTCCCGTTGTACTTATGGATAGCCTAGGAAAACCTGTGAGGGAGTGGAGAGAAAACTGAGGCAACTTCCCAGGGTCTATTCCAGTGAGAATTTGTTTAGTTTTCTTCTGTTCCGACATCTGAAGAGGGTGACTCAGATTATACTGAAAAAAAAGTCTAGGAGCAAAATTGGTTATCCATAGGCCTTTTCCATATATAGGTAGGATACTAATAATAACTTAACATTTTATAAACCCCTCTGAGTAAAGAGGTATAAAATAGAGTGGCTGCATGACACCAGGAGTGTCCACAGAAGCTGTTTCTGCCTTACACTTTTTTTTTTCCCAAGGTCCTGTAAATCTGGGACTATGTCAGAAGTAGTTGTTGCCTCTTTGCACTGGTTAGACAGTGACAGTGAGAGCAGACAAACCTTCTTGATGTTGCTGCTCCAGTGTGAGCAGATTTCATGTTGGACTGCAGTTGTGTCCCAGGTAACTTTTTCAGTACCCAGAAAAACTTCAGCTTTCACTCATGATCGCCCTGGTTTGGTGCTATGAAAGTGGGTTGCTGCTCCATATTAAAGAGAGTGGAAAGAGTGGGTGTAATCCAGGCTTACAAATTGCCCCAGGCCTGCTGCTTATGTCTCCTGAAGAAAGCCTTGCTGAGGAGGTGCAGCAGTTATTTGCAGCTCCAGATAAATGGGAGCTCAGGGCATGCTATGGAGCAGGCAGGGCTTCAGCGTTTCAATTAATACAGAGGGCTCCAAAATCGTTCCAATAAATCCAAATGCTTGCAGTGTCTTTTCACCCTAGTACCTCCTCCTTGAGAGCGTATCTTCTTCTATGCCATCAGCATGGAAGTACACTTTTTGAAGTCACATCAGTAGTTCTAGTGATTTCATAATTGTCACAGAAGTGATAATCCCTTCTCTTACAGATGATGAATCATGAGTGGTACTGTACTATTGGGAGGATTGCAACATTCAAGTTTGTAAGCCTCAGATTATCTAAAGCCCTTCAGTTTTACCTATGCCCCCCTCTATCCATTTCAGATGACAGAGTGTTTTTAGGTTTGGCTGGATGAGTTACTGAGATGGGATTTGTGTACAGTTGCAGTATCCAATGATCAGATTTTCTGCAGCCCTCTCTATTTGTCTCCTGTTCTGGTTTTCATGTGGTACATTACACTACAGAGACTGTAGACTCAGTGGGACTTAAAAGGTGCATGCAATTGTTTGGATACTATTTGCAAGGACATGTGTATGCAATTGGTTAGATCCATGCTCCTAGAAATAGGCATTGTCTTGGCAATTAAAGGGGAGGCGAGACTCCCAATGGTGGAGTTAGCTACCCATCCTTTTCTTGCCTGATCTGAATTATGTCCCAGAAAAATCAGTAAAATCCCTTTGCACCAAGCTATTTTCTCTGATAACTACAGAAATTTTACTCATCAATATACACTTCCAGTCAATGGAAGACATTTGCTCCTGGATGGATGCAGCTGCCAGAAACAATGACACATGAAGCTCCAAGAGAAGACTTTTAATTCTAACAGAATATGTCCAGGAAATACCAATCAATTCATATAATAACTGATCATCTTCACCCTTAAAAACTCAAGCTAACAGCTGTGCACTGTCTCTTCTTCCAGAAATGACTCCAGATCCCTTTTGACCTGGTGTACACTATTCACTTCTATTGTAGATTTTGGCAGTTTGCTTCATACTTTTAATTATACCCTCTGAGCAATGAAAGTCATCCTGAATAGTTTACAGCCCGTGCCTCATCTGCAAGCTGTAACCTCTTTCTTTGGAATTAGCAACAAGTCACACAAACTTTTATTTGAAACAACCCATTCCTTTTCTGGTGTGTACTGGACTGTGTTTCCTGCAAATTCCTATCCATTCCAGCTGCAGTAGAACTTGTCTCCATTCATTTGAACCCAATGCAGACGTTTACTCCACAGATCCGAGATTTTTAAAGCCTGAAGAAGCAATTGCATTGTCTAACCTAACTTCCTGTAAAATTAAGGTGTTAAAATTTCATTTAGCTCCTTGCAATGTGAGGCCTAATACATTGCACTGACTAGAATGCATATTCTTCTATTTTCACTAAAAGTTAATATGAAATACAGATATGATTGCATTCCCCAGTTTCCATATTCCTTATACATGCCTGTAAATGACTCCACAAGGTATTAGGCATTGAAGAATCACATCAAAATGGTCAAATGTTTGCAATCTTTCCTGACCAGTTTTCATGTATCCCTAGAGGATCACAACAACCCATTGTAATGCTACAGTCTGGGACACAGAGTGGCTGGGAAAATGCCTGGCAGAAAGAGACCTGGGGGGGCTGGTCAACTGTAGCTGACCATGAGCCAGCTGTGCCCAGGGGGCCAAGAAGGCCAATGGCACCCTGGCCTGTGTCAGCAATAGTGTGGCCAGCAGGGCCAGGACAGGGATTGTCCCCTGTACTCAGCACTGGGAGGCCACACCTCAAGTGCTGTGTCCAGTTCTTGGCCCCTCACTACAAGAAAGACATGGAGGTGCTGAAGGGTGTCCAGAGAAGGGCAACAGAGCTGGAGAACAAGTCTTACAGGAAGTGGCTGAGGGGGCTGGAGGTTTTAGCTTAGAGAAAGGAGGCTCTAGGAAGACCTTATTGTTCTCTACAATTGCTGGGCAGGAGGTAGTAGTGATGTGGGGGTCAGCCTGCTCTCCCTAGTAATGAGCTACAGGACAAGAAGAAATGGCCTCAAGTTGCACCAAGGGAGGTTTAGATCAGAAACAGTGAAAAATTCCTTCATTGAAAGAATTGGAACAAGCTGCCCAGGGAAGTGGTTGAGTCACTAAACTCAAAGTTATTTAAGAGACTTGCAGACGTGGCAATTCAGGACAAGTTTAGTGATGGCCTTGGCAGTGCTGTGTAAACGGATAGGCTCGATGATCTTAAAGGTCTTTTCCCACCTAAACGATTCTGTGTTTCTGTGAGTCTATACATAATGTAATAATTTTCTCTTTTTTCATGTTTCAGTAGAGTTTTACTGCACTCTCTATATGTACTCTCTGGAATAGAATATTAAATAGATTAATGAAAAATCATATTGTCATACTGTTTGTTTATGGAGTTTGGAAGGGATCTTGCTAAACCTATTTTTAATTAAAAATTATTGTAGATGGAGTTTATTTTTCTGATTATTTGGTTATTATTGCTCTTTATTGATGAAAATACTCAGCTTCCGATGGCAGAAAGTATATTAAAAGACTCATCTATTTGGAGTGAAAAAAAATTTAAAATGGTCCCAAAATGTGAAAAATATATATTGGAGTTGCTTTTGAAGAGAAGTTTCATATCTTTCATCTGAGACCTTGCACTGTGGACAGCACCTGCAAGGGTGGTGGCCTCAGATTCTTGGGCTGATATTACAGACTTCATGAGAAATTTCAGATTGGCTTTTGAAAAGCTAGCTCACTGTGAGATATCCTTTCCTAAAAAGCAGAGACAGTTTATGTTGGAGACAGAATAGAAATACAAGAATGATCACTCCCTGTCCTGTATTTAGACCACAGTTCTCAAGTATCTGGCCTGAGTGTGAGAAATGAGGTAAATGCTCAAAAGCAGGTTCTTGTAGAATTTGGTATTTTTCCAATACTTGTTGTAGAATTAGAACACAAAAGATTCTTCATCCTCCTCTATTTCCTACTCCTGTGTTTTATTTCCTATTTGGGCTAAAACTTGAATGTTTAGATATCTGTTAAATTTCAAGTTTGATTTTAGACTCTGCTTCCATTTCATATCTTTTTCAATGCTTGAGAAAGTTGTCCCAACAAGTTGGAACTTTGGAGATTATCTCCTGCACAATTTAATAAACAAAACCATGGCATTAAAAAACTGCTTAAATCTGCAAGAGAAGTAAATGCACCATTCCAGCTGAGGGACCCAGAGGGCTCATTGTTAGGATCAAATGGGTGAATTGAACAAGCTATTTCCATATCCAAAAGTCGAGCTTGCCCTAATATATGTAGAAACTTGGAGTGAGTAGGTAGTACTTTGGTATTAATTGAGGCATAACAGTCTTTACAACTCTCTATCCAGAGCTACAGAAATCTGATGTAGGAGTGGCTTAGTCATGCAGTATTAGAACATTTTCTTCCCTGAAGAAAGTATCAAGCACAATATAATCTCTCATAAAGATTCTTTAGAATCACCATTTGCAATCCTGTTATTTTTCTTCTTCTTTCTTGTATTGATATGAACTGGTCTCCCTCAAATTATTATGTGATTAAAAGAGAAATGTAAAGAATCATAGAGTATTAAATTATTATAGACTGACTCTTGCCCTCTATCCTACTTGTTGTAAACTCTCTTATGCAATTGACTGTAGTGACATAAATAGGATATAGGCCCTCTTTATCTTTTTGGAAGAAGTTATAGTGTATTCAAAAGATTTTTGTATGTGCGTTACTTTATCTTCATTATAAAAACAACTTGGATGTGGGCTCTGGGGGAATTTATAGTTCCTCCATGACACAATTAAATTACAAATGTCTCATTAGAGACTGCCCATGTACCTCAGATAACGACTCTAAAGTATTCATCTTAAAGCTCATTTCCAGATTGTTTTTCTTTTGAACTTGTTGTACTGTAGGATTGCACTAATTTTTATGAATATGTTTTTAAGGGGCACTGTACTTTAGGGCATGCCATAAATATTGGTGTGCTTGGAAGAAAAGTTGTTAAGAGACAAGAGAGCAGAATAAGGGTAGAGGCTGCAAAAGGGAAGCATAAAACTAGTCAAAGTAGCTAAGCACAGTTATGAAAACTTTGTCAAGCACATGATCAAGAAAAAGTAGTCTTGAATGCATAGAAATCACAATTTCAGATGATGAAACAAGTAGACCAAGAGAGTATATTTGCTGTGAATCACTTCACAAATGGAAGTTTAACAGCAGTTATTTCCAATACTGACTAAGTTTTACAAAGTAGCCCCTTCAGTGAATGTTTCCTTATATTTTGGCTTTTTGCTTTTGGCACCAATAATACACTTGATCACTGAAAAAGTAAGTATTAATGTATTGGATGTTAACTCTTTTCTCCAAACTCTGACATTAGGTAATGAATCTAAACATCTAACTGAATAGACTTAGATTATTTGTTTTTGGGGAGGGGGGTTTTCCTAGCTCTTAGAAAATACCACAAAGCTGTAATAGTCTGTCTTTCATGTATTCCAGGAAATTGATAAATCAGATCAATGCATCCTTTGTATGAAAGCTCAAGAAAAAATTTCTGATCCTCTTCATATAAAGCATCCTTTTTTACAAAAACTGAGGCATTGTTTGTAAAGAATAAACTACTGTTTAACATCAAGTAGAGATAACCTACTTACATTTAGTTGTCTTTAATGACTGCACTGGTGAGGGAAGACGCTCATTGCCCTAAGCTGCTTTCCCTCCATGTGTCTATCAGAAAAGAACATAGCATATAATTTGTGTAGAAAGGAAGAAAGTAGTTCTAGGTTCTCTAGAGTGGAAGAGGTTCTTTATGCCTTAATGCCTCTGTTCCCTTCCTCCTGGTGTTGAAGAATTGAGCCCAGAGCAATATATTTCTATTAACTTCCACAAAGAAAACCCAGTAGTCAGCAAGCATGTGAAAGAGCCTTCTCTCCCAGACTTCAAACAAGTGATCCCTCTATTTTGCAATGAGTTACAAACAGAAGAGTGTTTGGCTCTTCTGCTTCTATGTTTCTCTCTTAAACTGGATGATACCATGCACACTTGCCACTCTGGAAAAACCTGTTTTAGCACAATCTATGACATCAATCATTTCTTGAAACAGTGATAAATGCATGTGAGGAAAACTATGGGTTAAAAAAATCTGCCAGGCCCATACAGCTGTTAAGGTTATGATATCTTAATTTTGTTTGAAATATTCCGTGAGTTCATACACTGTTCAGAATTTATTGGCTTCAAATTTTAGCAAAATTTCCTATTGTTAACTCAGGTATCAGTTATTTTCTGAAGAAGAATAGTGTGAAAAAACAGGCACTGCTTTTTGCAGCAGTTTATGACCTCTGTTTTTCATCCTTCCTTTTTGTTTCTGGGAACACGACAGGACACAAATGTTCAACCACTGTGCCAGGAAAGAGCGTCAGCACTTTTAAACTTACTCAGAGGGTATAGATATGAAATTAAAAAGTCAAAACACAAATATGTGAGTGTAGGGAAATGATTCAAGAATACATAATACACAGCACAGCATTATCCAGCAACTGTTAATTTCTGGTGCTCTCCAGCCCACATGGCTGTGGAGAAGAGCTAATACATGCAACCAGTTAAATCTCAGAAACCAGCAGGCAAACAGAAGGAAATGAAGGTACTCCAGTCTTACAGCTATTTGTGAGCCTGATATATGAGTGCTGGAAGCCTGCAATACTGTACTGCTATCTCTTAACAAAAAGATAACTTTTGCTCCCCTCCCCTACATTTGGTAATTCCAGGAGTGGTTGCATGTGCTATATCAAATTGTGGCTAGTAGTGACAAGAGTGATACAGCAGTAGGCTTTATAAAGGAAGTTAGGAATGTTTAAAAGTGCTAAGTAGGCCAAAAACACATTTAAAATATTCCAAAGGCGAGTTATGAGAAATGGCCTTTTGGATGCTTCAGAGACCTCAGTATCCAACAGCTCCTTCTTAGGCACTCAGTGCAAGGCTGAGCTTTGCAGAGTGCTAAGCTCCACAGCCTGATCATAGGATTAGGACCCCTGCCCAGCTAGAAGCAGGATTTTCATTTTTCAGACCCAGATTTATTTGCAAGTCCAATATTGAAATCCCAGGGAAATATTTTCCAATTATTTGTTTTATTAAGAAAATTAAACACCCCCCCTGTGTTTCCTGGAAGTCTGGCAGGACTCACACTGTAATTGTAGACAGATAATGTCCCTGCAGGTCAGTTCTTGCACTGTAAAGTAAAACTATATGAGGTGAGAGTTACCTGCACTATGTGGCAGTAGTGTGGCAGTATGATTACATATTGTAATGTTGTATTTAAATACTCATACACAAGCAACAATCTTTCCTTTGCATTTAAGTGAAGGAAAGATTTATACAGCTATAAGTGAAACCATTCTTCTGGAATAAATATGATTCTAAAGTTTAGAAATCCTCAGGCTATTCTCTAAACAAAGATGTGGGAAACTATTACTGTTTATATTAAATATTCCCATGTGGATCTTTTGGTCCTTGTGGAATATGAATGGCAATCTCTTGTAAAATCCCTACTGCAGCTGTCAACACTTTTTAAAGGAGGCATCCCAGATACAGAGAGGAGTGGAGCATGTCTGGGGGTGGGACATACCTGTTTCCTTAGGAATTCCTCACCCCTCTGGTGGCAGATAGGTTTTCTGAGGCTACACAGATATCAGAGCAAAGTCACTAAAGTGATTTTTCATAGGCAGGAGATGATAACACTTCCTTATTACCAGCTTTTTGAAACAGGAGAACTACTCCTGACTTAGAGAGGAAACTTGAGACTAAGAGGTTTGCCCTGTACAACAGAGTGACTCTTCATTCTCACAAGCCCCATCTTCTACAGTCAGCACACACACTTACCAACTTCACCTTGAACCTTCCCATTTTATCTGCTGCCTTAATGTAAACCTGACCCAGAAACCCCTTCTTCTTTGAACCCTAAATTCATTCCTGGACTGTTTATAACTATTTCTGCACATGACAATATTTTTCATCTGTTTAAACTTCTCCTCTTCCGAGTATTTCTCCTTCTCTTTCTTCTTAGTGTATTTGTGGAAAGTAACCTTGTCCTCCCTTAGGTTTCATTGTGTTTCTGACCCATGCCAAGCTCTTCTGGTCTCTTCTTCTAAGATAGATTCCCAGTGGGCCCATTGGTAGGTTGTTCAATGACCTCTTTATCACTCCATGAGCTCTTCTCTGCTCTTACTCCCTGCATGTGGGTCTGGTCACAGACAATAAAAAAAAAAGGTTCAAATTACACCAGAGGATCTCCTCACACCTTGGACAAGTCCAGTCCCTACCAGAAACTGATAAACTACAAGTTTGCCTTCTCACGGTCAAGAATTCTTTACAATTTCCACAGTATTTTCTCATTCTTCTATTATTTCCAGATGATGAGATCTGACTTTATCATTTATAGCACTTATACAATTAAGTGAGAGGTGAATCAGGGCCAGGTTGTTTGCCAAAAAACAAGTAAAACTCAAACACTTCATGTCACTGTTTATTTCCACACTTCTCTTGAAGAAATATCTAGGTCAGCTACACCAAGCTTTGACTTCAGCACGCCTTGTATAAGGCTTATGCTCAAGCTATCTTGTTTATACCTTTTTGGATGATTTTTTCCAGATATATTTGTAGCCCAAAAGACACTTGTTGGTGAGAATTAAAACGAAAATCAAGATAAAAATTGTCTGTTGCTTCTGAATAGAGAAAAATAAGCCACTACTTACACTGTGCATATCTGGTATTGATATTTTATATCTACACAAAGAGATGTTCTTATTTTATAGGAAATGTTGCTCCTTGTAAATCAATGACAAAATTCCTGCTGAGTTCAGTGGACTAGTATCCCTTCCAGAGTCTGATTTACTACTTCACTGCATGAGTTGTATGCCAGGGTAGCTTTGCTGAAATCACTGGAATTCCCTTGGAGTGAAAGCAGTGAAATCAGAAAAAATCTGAGTAAAGAGAATCACAATAATTTTTATTGGAATAAAAGGATTACAATTAAGGGATAACAGTCTTGGTAAACATCAGCTAACTGAGATGTTCTCGACTGGCTCATTAGACTGTTGCCTATTGCTATAAAAGCCAAATATAAATATATTACATGTATTCATACCATTTTATAAAACTGGAATATTTCATAGACAAAACAGGGGAATTGCAGACATACATCACTGCTGAATTACTTTCTCTTTAAAAAGTGTTCCAAAAGCCGAATTCTGCCCCTTGATATACACATGCAAATTCCATTAAGTAGCTGGAACTGCATATTTGTGCTTGTGGGAACAATTTGGCGGTGTAAAGGCAATTCTGGGAGCATTGACTGTGAGTGCTGCCCAAGAATTCACCAGTAGAAATGCTTTTTTGTTTTATTTTGTTGTCAAAAACTGTTGATTTGTCAAAAATAAACATTTCTGCACAAATATATATAGCCTGTTTGACAATGAGCACATTTGTGGTCAAGGAAAAAGAGGAAGCTAATATCCACAGCACAGCCAACAAGCACTTATGCCAAACTGAGAGCTAATGTCCATATATAAGCTTTCCCAGACATACTCCTTTCTCTTCCAGTCCATGATGAATCCCTTGACCACAACAAGTTGTCATCAGTCTTCCTCACTGAAGTTATTTCACACAGCTTTATAAATTCAATATTAACTGGGCAAAGAGTCTGCCTAATCACCACTTCCCCATCTCATAGCTTTGTGCTCCTGTTATTAAGAACAACTACTTGAACTCTTCCTCCCTTTCTGGGGATTGTTCTCTAAACAGATATTTGTCCATAATTGAACAAGGCATTGGCATATCTAACATCTGCCACAAAAGGAGAAGTCAGAAAACTCTTGACTCATCAGAAATGGTCATGAGATGAGACATTTGTTTTCCTGTAAATTTCACTCAGCCCCCTAAAAATACTAGCAAAACAGTACTTGGTTCTTGTTTTACTTCAAAAATGTACATATTTGTCTATATCAATAGTTAATATATTTTCTTCCCACCTCTAGTATTTCAGAAATGGAATTAATATTTCATTGTGCTCTCAGCTTTCTAGGTGCTTGGGGACACAAACCAAGTGACAGACTTTTTACGTTCATAGGTGTAAGACCAACGTCAGGAGAGACACCGTGCCTTTGCTGTGCTATTTGCCAGAGCAGCTAACACCATAGGTGGGGGGACAAGCTGGGAAGAGAGGAATTTAATGCTAATAGTGCATTTTATGGATGGCTTATCTGGCTGACCTTTGGAAGGCAGAGTGATGTATTAAAAGACAACTTGTCAGGAGTGCAGCCAGTAGGTTAGGATCTAAATCCATCCCGACGTCAGGGAGTGAGGCTAAAACAACGCCTGCATGCCAGTCCTGCTTAGTCCTTTCTGTAGGACTTTTCCAGTGTGTGAGCCCCAGGGTGGTGATTTCATACCCCCACAGATGGGAACCCCTCAAGGGAAGTGTAGTAGACATTACAAGACATGAATATCATTGTATATTGCAATACTGTTCTTGTGTGACAAATGCTGGTGCAATAAAATATGCCTCCCATTTCCCAGTTCTAGCAGCTCAGAAAGGAAGTCTCAAGCCCTGTGAGCTGCTTTTGCTGGCTGCCAAACACGGTGGACATGACTTAAAAGATGAACAAATTTAGCGATTGTTCTTTGCACCGGCTACATTTCCTTCCATGCCACTAAAAGGAACAATAGCGCCTTTTAGCCACTACTAACCTTTTTTCTTACCACTCCTTAACTGTTTTTAAACAAATCTTTACTGCTTGTAAATGAAGTTCAAATTAAACATTTTTCCCTATCTATACTTTTTTTTTCCAAACTGTTTGCTTGCTCTGGAATGATGAAAATGCTTTTTTGTACTTTGAATTTCCTTTCTTTCTTTCTTTTTCTTTCTTTCTTTCTTTCTTTCTTTCTTTCTTTCTTTCTTTCTTTCTTTCTTTCTTTCTTTCTTTCTTTCTTTCTTTCTTCCTTTCTTCCTTTCTTCCTTTCTTCCTTTCTTCCTTTCTTCCTTCTTTCTTTTTTTTTCCTTTCTCTCTTTCTTTCTTTCCTTCTTTCTTTCTTTCTCTCTCTCTCTCTTATCTTCCTCTGCCTTTCTTCAGTTTTAACAATTTCACTTCAAACCAAAGTCCAAAGCTTGTAGGGAATTGCTTTCTCTTCAGCTGGGCCTCTTCCTATCTTATCAAGTAATATTAGTTTGCACTCCATTTATACCACATAGAGCCTTCAAAATTCTCATAGCTTTTAACCTGTCATGCAGATTAAGACCTCATTAAATTTCTTACTACCTTCAGCATGATCGTGTTACCTAATGCTAAAGATTTTGGGGCAACATAATGAATACTGATAGAGAATGAAAGAAGAGGGATCTTTTATCATGTGGCTTAATTTGCTAGAAACAGAATTTACTGTCTGGTAAATTCAGTTCAGTCTAGGCTGTGTTTCTGCATGTGTTCTGTCTGGACAAAGCATGCCTTGCATTTCCCCTCACAAGCACTGCATGACCTGTGCTTCTGAGTTTGAATGAACATGTCCATGTTCACAGGTAAAACATGGGTGTTTTTAATAAAGTGTGTGTGTGCATGTACATATGCAGATATGGATACACATGCACATATTTACTTATAAACAGGTACCAGATGAGTGAGCATACACAGGGACAGGAATAACGTTCACCTACTTTTTTTTTCTGGCTCTTCTCACATGTTTGCAAAAAAAATGTTCAGAGAGAAATAACTGGAATTAAAAGGGGGAATATACTCTTCTCCTGCTTCAGTGTTTGCAGCACAATAGCAGCTATAGGTGACTATTTCCAGACTGGATATTTTGGTGGGAGCAGTGCATAACAAAGTGTAAAAAGACAAGCCCTGCCACAGAATCTTTACAGTTGATGTAGGTTAAACCAGGTAAAACACTGTTATTTCAGTTTTATTAGCAAGAATCAGAAATACCAAATGCCTTATTCTCAGTCTTATAGAAAAACATCTACAAACTCCTTTCACAGCTAATGCCTCTGCAACTAGTTCTGTCTTTGAAGTCTACTGTCCTGGCAGTGTTCATCTCCCTTTTGGAGACAGATGCAGTCTCCTTTCACAGATAGAGAAAATCCTAAGAAAAAGAGAAAGAGGCCTCCAACTTACAGAGCACACATCCCTCAAGAATATGAGTATTTCAACAGTTTTGGGTTTGTTCTAATAACAAGAGCCCCTTTACTGGGATGTTAAGGCACGGTTGACATAGGGATGGATAGCAGAGGCAGAGACTGTGGGCAGGAGCAGCCCATGGCAGTTGAGGAAATGCAGAAGTTGAATGCAAGTTTTCCCCAGGTTTGACCTGGAGCTCTAGCAGTTGGTTCACCCTTTCTCACTGGGTGCTCAGCTAATTATCTAGGAATCCTTATCAGGGCACTGCAAGACCTCCCTACAGGACAGCATTGATTAACCATCACTTTGATGAATTTTTTCACGTGTTTTCTTTCACCTTTAAAATTACTTTTTCTGTCCCAAAGTATTAGGCCACATAATCACATCATATAATTTTCCACTTGAACATATACCTTGTTGAGCTGAGGGACTTTTAAGGGAGAGGAGCAATGCCAGCTTTCTCCCAGCACATGGTACAATCCCCTTGCTGGTGGAGGCGGGGGGGATTGACCCTCCTAGCCCCATTTCCTTCCCTGATGCCTGCCCATCCAACACCAGCAGCCTTTGGACTGGCCTGGCTAAGGCTCTCCCTCTGCCAAGCACAGATAGCTGCTCAAAGGACTTCCCTGTGTCACGTCTGTTGTAAACTCCACCATGCTTTTCCTGTGTCTGCACAACATCTCAGCTCATTAGGAAGACACGAGATAGCAGAGGACCCGATAGGGAGCGTTTTGGATCCCCCCAGCTTGGTAGATCCTCCTTCCCCTACCATGCATGGGACCCTTAACTTTAACCCAGCCGTGCCTTTTGTCTGAAAGGGAGAGACTATTTATGAGGAGTCATACAAAATAAACACAGAGAGTTCACCATAAAATATGACAACCACTTTAAATAATGTTGACTTAATTAAACTTTAAACTTTATTTATATATTTTATGGCCGTAGTGTGAGCTCTTCTCGGATGTTTACTTCAGTGAAAAATCCATCATGTGAGGGCCTTGAAAGGAATTAATCCCCTTACCCCTGGCACAGAACTCAGCTCCAACAATTCAGGTCTAAATATTTAGTGATGGATGATACATGTTTATAGAACAGAGGGCAGCATGACATTTAAATGGGATCTGGGGTTGCTATAGTGAGCGGACATTGTTGAAAAGAAACTGGAAGCTGAAGCCATGCCAGTTATCGGAAGCCAATAACTCAGCCCCTTGTTGCCTGATTTTTCCTTTCCATCTATTCTTTCTGGGGTTTCAAAGGCTTCTTCGCAGAAAGTTACGAGCAATTTTCAGAAGGAAAAGTTCTGCTGACTCTTGTGCATTTGGTAGTGCATCCCATGGTTAAACTAATAGCCTCGTTGGGTGTCAGCCAAAGGTTACAGGCCTCTCAAAATATTCTTGGAAAAAAAAAAGAGTTTATCACTGAACTGAAGTTTCTCATTAGTAACCCTGTGTTGTCTAATCTGTGAAATTACATGATTAACTCTTTTGCAGAGACAGCTTCAGCCAGAGTTTGCAATCCCACAGGAAGTTATTAAAAGTATCACCAAGATAATTTCCCTGCTTTGTACTTGGCCCTTAGGGTAAAGGAAATACATCATTAGATGAGTACTTTATAATAAAGCTATAGATCACTAACAATTATTAAATGGCTGTCAAGAATGATTATTATTTTAAAAGTTGAGCACTGCGCAATTTGAAAAAACAAATAAAAAACCTTGAAAGAAATTACTTCCTTTGTTTTTGTATAGAAATTAGAAACATGCCTTCCTCCCCCCCCATTCTCTTTGAAGTGATTATTGGAATATAATCTTTCTCTGTACCCAGCCATCTTACTCTTGACATTACTTTCTGAAACTCTAAAAATACTCCCAGGGAAAGGCACCAATTGGGAGAATATTCCTCAGTGACACAGAGGATAAAACAACAGCCCAGCTTGTGAGCCCTGAACCCTGATGCCTCCAGTTACTCAAGCAGCGGTGGTGGTTCTCACTGAGGAGCAATGCTTGGTTTTTGGTGAAAGTTGAATTTGGGGCTATCTGGGACACAGAAAAACCTCTCATTATCTATTATGGCTGAAGTCACTCACAGATGTTTTGCATTATTTGTTGCACTTGGTTTTGGCTTTCTAATGAGTTCCTCACAGATCAATGGGTGGTTTAGTTTGCATCTTTTGGGAGTAGAGGTAAGAGTTCATATCTTTATTATCTTCCCCAGCTACCCAGCTGGTCACCAAGACCTTTTTTTGTCTTTACGTTTGTGGATTTTTTAACCGTTAGTGAAAAAGTGAAATGGTGAGAAGCAGGAGATGCTGACAATCTGAGAATGCCTGTGAAGTCAGTCAGGCTGTGATCCTGAGCCGGTGACACAGTTGCCCTGCAGGGATGGCCATGCAGCATCTGGCTGGATTTCATAAAAGACAAATAGTTGTGAGAGGTTTGACAGAGGTAAGGAGTGTGGGAGCAAGAGCCAACAAGCACACTGTTGGCTCTCAAATCATATTCAGCTGAACAATCCTACTTTATGGTGTTCAACTAAGCCAGCAGAAAACTTAAACTGGAATTTGAAAGAACATCATTTGGGCATCCAGGAAAGGACAACTGCTACCAGATACCTCTGAGAAATCTTATTAGTGCTTGTGTGAAAAAGCCAGGTCTTTCAAAAAAGTTTAGTTTAGGATTTAGCCATGCAGACCTAAAGTGCACAGCAGGACTAAGCTCACAGGACAGCTTTTGTGATTGCATCACGTTGTGGTGCCTCACTGTGACCAGTGCACCCAGTCATTAGAATCTAGGAGTTAGAAACAGTACTTCAAATCAGAAAACATTAAATCTAGTATCAACTGCAAAAAAATGTGGGTGAAGAGATTTGCTCTTTCTAGGCTGTATTTGTATTTTCCCTATTAACTTTTTCCTTATCTTAAATAAGCCATGATCTCCAAGGAGAGGAGTCAGTTGACTTGTGTACGTTATAAACAAAACATATGTCTATACATATTCAATACAAGTGCAGTTTCAGAAGAAGGAAGAACTTAGAGACCATCTTCATTCTGTATCATTTGCACTCGTTACAACTTGTAACCTCTTTAAAAGTTTAGAATAAAAATCATCCCAGTCTACCCATTCTCTTTTTTTGGTAATGTGGTCTGATAATGGCCTGGATTAAGGCCTAATGCTTTTAATGGTCAACCTAAGATCTACATGTCTAACTCTTTTCAAAAACTTGAATTGGTAAGGAGATTTACTCTAAATTGATGCATATGCATGAAAATATTCTTCTTATTCTCGTTCTAGTTTCTAAAAATTTGATGACTGGAAG
The DNA here is from genome assembly GCA_013399225.1 of Rhipidura dahli. Lineage (NCBI taxonomy): Eukaryota > Metazoa > Chordata > Aves > Passeriformes > Rhipiduridae > Rhipidura > Rhipidura dahli. The sequence continues at coordinate 960,193 of VXAC01008078.1, forward strand.
CCATTCTGAAGTGCAGGGTAGGATAACCCAGTCTCTGCAACCTTTCATGACCTTCAAGTGACAGAGAAATGTTTTTTTACTGCATTTTGTAGTAAAGAAAAAGAAGACTGATGAAATTTCCCTTGCTGTTTGTTAACCAATTAATAAGAGACAATCTAATTTTTCCTCAAGAACTTTAGACGCAAAAGGTTCTGGTATAAATTAGAACCCATACTTAAATAAATGCAATCTGAATCTTTTTAGATTTGTTTATTACCAGTATAAGACTGAGTTTTAATATGAAATGAGAAAATTCTTGAAGATTTGTAGGGAAGCAGGTTACTGCAGCTATGAAAACCAAGCCTATAGCCAAACAAGAGCAGTTTAAGCTGTCCTTGCAAGTATCTGTATTTCCATGAGAGAAATTTCAGGGGTCCAGAAACTGGAAGATATTGAAAATATTGATGTACATTCTACATTAATATTTTCAGAATGGAAAAACATCACAAAACAAAAGCAAAAAATGTTAACCAAAAATCTCTTACCCCAGTCTCTTGCTTTGAACTGGAACATTTTAGATATCTGAATTTGTAGAAGATAACCAAGCAGCTGGTCCAGAGCTGATCAGGAAAGCAATATAAACAAAATTCTGACCTGGGAAAAGAATGAAGAGTGTAACTTTCTTTGTGAAGTTATACATTCTCAGGAGATATGTTCTGACTGATATTAATGGTAAAACACTGATGTGCAGTTAGAGAGATCCACAACAGCATATGACAAAATAAATGCAATTGATTACCAAAAAAATTCCAATTCTTGCAGAGAGAAGTTTGCCATTCTCACATGACATGGCAAGTACCTAATTCTGCTATTTATTTCTTATGAGCATGGGGCAATCTCTCCAGGAGGTACATGAATTTTCCTTTGGTTTTACTGTGAATTATACCTTTACTTCTCTGGGAGCTGTTTTTGTTTGGATTTATTTCGAAAACAAGCTTGTCAGAGATAAGAACTGAGCAATATGTTCTTTTCTGCAATACTGACTTATTTTCTTTCTTGCACTACTGATTTTTCTTATTCCAGGAAAATCCAGGAAAGAAATTATTCTTTACACATAGAAAATATGACTCTAATATGTAATTAAATTTTTATTTTAAATAGCTACTGTTCCTTTTTCTGAAGTCTTGTACAACTGTCCTTTCCCTAATTAACGGGTATGGCATTATTAATTTTAAATTGCTTTTTTTTGGTCCCCATTCTAAGGATTTTGAGATGTTGGATCTGGCTACTTTTGTCCTAAACGCAATTTTATGAGCCAGTGAAAGCTCATGCTTTGTATGAACCCAGGGAATCTGAAGAAAGTGTTTCTTCTGCTGGAAAAGGAAGAGAAAAGCCCTCCTCAGACAGGAGTGGATTTTTCCAAATGCATCTCATTTCCCTGTCACCAAGTGGCTGTTCTGCATCACTGAAGGCAGCAGGAATGCAGCAATACCCAGCTCAGGGTCAACCTCCCATCTTCTAATCACACTGCTTCAAGTAAAGGTGAAAATATTCTAATCATATCAAATTCTCATTCGCAAAAATGTTAGCACCCTTCTTGCCAGAGAAATAGAAGAGAATGGCCTTTCTTCTCTGCTAGTGGGGACCTGCCACCTTTTAATGTCATAATTTGTGTGAGGCTTTGAAGATGAAAAACAGTGGAGGAGGAAGATTCAAAAAAATAACAGCTACAAAGGATGAGCAAACAAACCCAAAACCTCAAACTTTCACTGAGTATTTCCTTTACGCTTTTTGACTTTGCAGGCTACTCATTTTCTAAAGCAAAGGTATCAGCTCATTTCTGCACTTTCTTGCCAAAGCAGAAAATAGAATCACGCAAAGCATGATCATTGCATGTATTCATATTTGTAATTACTCTTATACTTCAGATGTGGGGAAAATCCATTATTCATAATACTGTGTTTTAGTTGGTAGAGCACCAGGTTCACAGATGATTAGTGATAGTTAACGAAATGAACTTTTTCTGAAGTTCAGGGGTCTTGTGTTATATAAAATTGAATTTTGAAAACTGGTGCCTTTGATGTCTTCCCAGTACAAATATTTTACTCACAATTAAGTACTTGGGACAAAAGTCTGGGAGAAGGGGGAGACAGAAAGGGGAGGAGAGATGTGGTTAAAGGCAATCCCCAGCAGAACAACTTAAAAATATGACTATGATTTCTCAATAGCTACTACTGACTTTCCGGTTTTCATGAATTTGCCAAATGTGTTTCTTTCAGTCAGATCTTACTTATCTTGCTCACAGAAGCATTCTTATTGGCTACCCCTGAGAATAAAGCAACACAAATTTTGCTTACTCTTTCTGTTTTGCTAATTCTCTTTGAATCAGTTCAAATAAAGTGGGGTCTATGTTACTGTTTCAGTTAACAGACTGTGAAACTGCACTAGTGCTCAGTTCAGTTAAATTTTTAGGGGAAATATGTGTGCTAATTTCCTTTGTTCTCTCAGAATAAAACCAAACAAAGCAAAACAACAAAAATGACAAACAAAAACAACAAGAAAAGAAGAAATGTTTATCTGCACTTAGAGTGGAAGCCCTGCTACCCACAGTTGAGGCTGATCCTCACACTGCATCTGGCCCAGCCCTAAACAGATGCTGCCTCTGCAGTTCCTGCCACTTTTGCTGCCATAATTTTGTTTGGAGTTTAATATCTATTTTTCTCTCTTTGTTTAGTCTTTGGTCAGATTTTTCATTTTCCCTATGAAAGCCAAAGGTGGTCAATGTGAAAGCATACTCTGAATGTTGACAGCCACAGAGCTGTAATAAATTGAGCTTTTGCAAATTCCAGCAATGATACAGCCTCACAGTGTACCAAATATCTATCACTTGCTTTTATACCTGAAACTGGGTGTATATTGCATGCCTGCCTGTACCTGAATTTTCAAAGCTCCTTCTGTACTTCTGTATGCTCTATTTTGCACATGACACCAGTCTCAGATAGTTCAGGCTAATCTGCTGAATCTGTTTGGGGTGAAAAAAGAATTTGTAAGGACATAATGTATAGCCTTCATTGCAAAGTAAACTAGGAGCAAGCATGATGGATGAGTTAAGAGAGCAAGACTGTGAGTCGGTCAGGGGGAGCTGGGTTGAGATTCCTGGTACATGGGTGTTATTTCTAGTGCTTCAGGTAGGAAGGCTGAAGAGGCTGGGTAAGTGGCTTCCCACATTGTTTTAAATCTTACTTTGCATGGAGTTTGAACAATCTCTTGCTCTGTAAGCCTGTGGTAGTTGTCATGAACACCCAATTGCCAGTGAATGGCTTAAGTGACATTATGATGTAATTTTTTTACCTCAGTATCACTGTTCTCTTTCTAATGCAGTGTTTTCAGCCCCTGATGATTCAAAACCTTTTGAATTTTTTCTAAATTTTGTTATTTTCTGTATTCTATAAAATCTCACTAGGAGGAACCTTTCCCCCTTATGTAGATACAAATCCAAACTGGTGAAGACATCAATTTGTATTCAAGGATATTCATCACTACCTACAATTAGATCAGACCAAGGACTTTGACCTTTATTTGAACATTCTGTCTTGCCCTTGCCTCCCTTGCCTAATGAGAAGGTCTGCTGCAGACAAGTGCACATCTGGAAGAAGACCTCTTTTCCTTGGGTGGTAGGAAGTTTCCTCCTAATATCACACAAATGGCCACATGGATATTGTCAAAATCCCACAAAACTTTCCCTGCAGAATAAATTAGTTCAACTTCCAATCTTTTGCCTGGGGAGCTGTTACTGAGCTCAGGGCAAAATAGTTTTCAGCCTGTAAACAGAAAGTTTGACCTGCTCATCTTAGCCAGCTTGTATAAACAGACCAGTTCATCAGAGAAGTGTTTCAGTTTTCAGGAGGAAACAGGGCACTCTCTGCATGCCTGGGATGGATCGTGCCTTGCTGCCCTGCTCCCCACGGAGCTAGTGACAAAGCCCTTAAGATATCTCCTCCTCCAGGTGAGCCGGTGCACTGTGGGAGGGGAGAAAAGGGAACTCCCCAAGGATGTCTCTGGATCCATAGGCACCAACTGCCTAATGGCAGGGCGGAGGAATAACCTCAGGGTGCTTGGCTTTCAGCATTCTCAGAGGAAAATGGCCACAGAAGATGGAACAGGGGGAGTACCTGTTGCCAAATGGCTGTGATTACAGCGGTGGCAAACTTCCAGGGAAACACAGTTCTGTTTTATCAGGATCCTTTGTAAATTGCTATTAAGAAGTATTTTTCAACAATCTCATTTTTATTAGCCGTTTGTGCCCATTATAGTTTTCTAGTTGCTAGTTTGTTATGGCTGTAACATAAATAAAGTTCTAAAAATGTCTCATTTGAGGAATTGCAGAGCTGGGCATGCCATTTAGATACAGATAAAAGCAGATGTAAAGGGCTTTCTTTGTAATGGGTCTATTTTATATTTAATAGAACTGTCATATAAACCTAGACTACCATTTAAAATGCAGTTTCTAGGCTATAAAATAAACACCATTTCTAATATTGCTGTTGGCTTTCACCTATGGGATACAGTTCATTAAAAGCTCTATAAGGCATTTACATGGGGTTACCATATGATTTACAGTCTAGGAGCCACCCTGGGCAACAAATGTGTTTCTCTCCCAGCTTAGGAAACAGTTCTTCAAAAATATCATACCTGCAGGATCACCCAGCCATGTTTGCCTTGCACAGGCAGAGATGCAGTGTTGGTAGAGACTGACACACCTTCTGTGGCAGGAGCTCTGCCAGATGCAATTGATTCCTTCAGGAAGAGTAAGCCTGAGAAACACTTTCACATTAATTTCTCTTTACTGAAGTTCATAAGTGTTACCACAAAAAGAAATGTACCTGGCTTAGGCTTCTGTGGGAGGTAAGGCAGGACTGCCTGTGCTGGGCTGAGGGATTTAGCTTGTTTGCTTGCCCAAGCTGACTCTCTGGAGGAATCCACTCCTCTTCTCTGGCCACAGAAATGGGCATCTGGGTGACATGGCTAAAATAAGGTGAAGCACCTGAGCATAAGTTCTGCATTACCGATCTAATGTGAAGTTCCAGGACAATTTATGGACATTGCCTGACATGGTTTCCAGTTTCATCCTAGGATCAAATGCACATTTCTTAGTGAATTACTTCTCCAAACACCCCCATTCTTTCCAGGAGGCACTTCAGACTTGGTAGGGAAGGGGTCCTTTGTGCTGATCAGTTGTAAATAATTTTCTAACAAGATTCTACTGCCTTGAAAAATCAGACTAAGTGTACTGCATATAGAGTTCGACTTTAGCAGCTAAAATTTTCTCAGAAATCCATTCTCACTAATTATGCCTGGTTGAAGGTAGAACTTAATGATCTTGGGGGTCTTCTCCAACCTGAGTGATTCAATTTTTCCATGATTCTACAACCTCTTCACAGAAGAATTGTTTGATACAGACCAGGGGATCCCTTCACGTTACCCAGTAATATCAGGACCTTGCCCAACAATGCTGCTCTGTGACTGGTATGATCTGAGCTGCAGGTGGGATCCAGATTTGTAGAGTGGCACTCAGTCCCTTGGGCTCTCACTGTCACAGGAAGACTGGACAAAGATCTTGGAAGGGTAGCATGAGACTCAATGAACAGAAAATTGGTTTGGGATGTGGAGGGCAGTCAGGGATTGACAGAGCACACAAGGACTATTTAGGCAAAGAAGGTGGGAAGAGATAGGAAGGTCTGAGAGTTCTGGACTGGGGAGATGTATAGAATAAAACTGAATGGTGGATGCAAATAGTGCAGGAGAAAGAAGAGTGCCTGGAAGGAGGGAAGCAGCAGAGCAGAGGAGAATACTTCAGCAGGTGAAGTAGAACCTAAGCAAACTGAGTTTTACTATCCTAATACCTTAGATCCCACAGGCAAAGCACTTGACTCATCTTCTGCTAAGAGTAGTCCACAAGGAAAATAAAAAGCAATAAGTTCTGTCTGTTCCTCTGTTAAAACAAATAGCTTAAGTACACACAGGGAAGGAAGTCTCCAAAAGCAGATACACATCAAACTACATTGGTCTCAGTGGGGTATTTCAGAGGTTTTGCAATCTGAATTAGGAACACTTCCCTAATTGAACTTTGTAAAAAGACTTCTAAAACTGTTCCTGTATCAAGCAGTCATCAAGTAGAAAATGCTATCAGTTCAGTGGTCCAGGAAGCTCCCGCTAGGGTACCCTGGTGCTTGTACCTTGTAGCAGGTTGCTGAATACATGGTAGTCTTTTAGCAAGACTTTCTGAGTAAATGAGACTGGTTGGCAAGTGCATGGGTGGGTACGGGTCCACATGTGAGTACATGTGCATCTCTCTCTCTTTACTAACCCCATTACCCAGCAAGCAGTCCCTTGGTTTGTTTGAACTGTATTTGACTGTACCTCTGAGTTTCACACACAGTTGCTGGTAATGAATGGCTTCTGCCCTAGTCTCTAGCACAGAGATGCTTGGGGAGACACTGCAGGTATAGCTACAGGTGCACTGAAAAATTTCAGTCAGAGGGAACTCGGCTGTGACAGAAAGGAAAAATAAAAAAAAGAGTAATTTCATTAATTTCACACTGTGCCCTGAGATGCATGGAAACTTATGTTTCCATTCCTGGGGCTTCAGTTCCCTGTCTGTCCATTAGTTCCTGTCACTGAACAAGAGTGTTTCAAGAATAATTTATTATTTGTGGGACAATAAACAATCAAGTCAATAAACATTCAAGTTAATTCACAAAGGAATGCATAGAGGGAAATTCATCATTATCTTTCTATAAGACTATTCATACATGAAGATAAATAGTTAAAAAGCCCGTTCACTTAACCTTAGACACTTCACAGCAATCCATATGTTAGGATCCAAGTTGTTTTCAGCCTCTTTAAAGTAGGTGATGATATCAAGTGGCCAGACACCCTCTGGAGATATGTTTCTCCTCCAATTACAGAGAGAGGCTGTGGTGACCAGACACCTCTCTGGAGTGCCTGAAGTGGGTGGGATGAGCTCAGAATGCAACAGCAGCTTTCCAGGCTCTTCTCCAAACATCTCACAGATGTATGGGAAAAGTCTGGGCAGTGGTACTTGATGCCCAGCGGGAGGGAAGCAAAAATGGTTTCCAGCAGTGATATCTGTCTTGCCATTGTTTTTAACCTTTTCACTTGGGAAGGATCTTCCCAAGTCTCCTCTTTCCAAGTGATTTTTATATTATACAGAAGTTTCTGAAAGCCTCCAGATCAATTGCACCAGGCATTGAAAAAATGGAATTGGGACTTATTTTCCATCACTGATGGCTTCATATAATTCTGTATCTTTAGTTGGATTAAGGATCTTCATCATAAATGGCCTAAATTTTACCACATTAGGCACCGTGAAGTTTCAGAAAACTTTCCTGTAAAGATCTTTACAAAGTCAGACTACTTTTATTTACAGCTGTGTAAGCCAGGAGCCTAAGCATGTGCCACAGATTTGGCATATCTGTAAGTCTCGTTGAAGTTAAAGCACCACTAAGAGCCTCACTCGAGATGTAACATAGGACTGCCTGGCAAGCAGGGGAAATTGTGCAGAGACCAGGAGCGCTCACAGAGCTGGAGAGAGTTGTAATGACTTCCTTATGACCCATCTCCAAACTGTGCTGAGTGGAGCTCTGGCACAGGAGAGAGTCTGGCCCGTAGTTCATAAATAAATAACAAGGAGCAAGTCAAAGCAAAGACAGAGATGAATGAAGTGATTCATACAGCACGGCTGTAGTTCTACGGTGTCTCCAGGGTATGGAAGGCAACCCATCAGACTGGTTTAGGTTCTCAAAATCATTTTTAGTGCCAAAAAGGGTGACTTTTTCTGCATGTAAATAAAAGCCCATATTTTGGAGGTATAGCACTTTCAACAAAAGCATTAGTAAGTGACTGTCACTGCATGTACAAATGTAGTTTTGGACTGAAAGCAAAGTATAATTCATTTTAAATTAATAGGTCAATCTTTAATTAGATTAATAATTTTTTTAAAAAAGTCTGTACATGGAATTTTTCTAAAACTTGCATAGAAGCCTACTTCCTCTTTAAAGAGAACAGGAATTTAATTGCCAGCAGGACTAAGAAAAACTATAAATGGGTAGGTTTTTAAGCAATTGTAAATCAAAATTGGCAATTCATTCTCATGGATTGCATGAGTTGCACACCATATTCAAAAACTGAGTTCTCAGACTACTGAAGTGGGAGCCTTTAAATTTTGCTTGCCAGCAATGGACAAATTATGTCCAGACATCTTCTGTAATCTCACCAGCAGGTCCAGGGAGGGGTGACAATCAAGGAGTACACTTCAAAATGTTAGGAGGATGCTGAAAAAGGCATCTGTGGAGAGATGGCAGACAGCTCAATGGGCAGATGCTGGGTATCCTCCAGTGTGGAAAGAGGGAATATGTGTAAGACTCTAGGAAGACAGATGGCAGATTCCTCTGCAAAGGAAAAAGTTATTTTAAGTCTGTGTTACCTCAGGAAAAAAAATACTGAAAGAATGTCATGTCTTTCAGTTCTGGCTGAAAGAACATAAGGGGAATATGGTCATAGAATCATAGAACAGTTTGGCTTGGAAGGGACCTTGCGGATCATCTAGTTCCAATCCCCCTGCCATGGACAGAGATGCCACCCACTAGGTCAGGTTGCTCAGGGCCTTCTCCAACCTGGCCTTGAAGGAGTGGGGCATTCACAACTTCTCTGGACATCCCACCTTCCTAGCCAAGAATTTCTTCTTAGTATCTGAGGTTAAGGAAACTTCCCTGTCCACTTTTCACCCACTAGAACTCCCAAGTGCTTCTCTACATGACTTCTCTCAATGATTTCTTTTCCCATTCTGAGCTCATATCTGGGATTGCCCTGACCCAAGTGCAGAACCTTGCACTTGGATTTGTCAAACTTCATGAGGTTCTCACAGGTCCACTTCTCAAGCTTGTCCAGGTTCCCCTGGATGGCATTCCATTCTTCTGTTACATCAGCTGCACTGCTCAGCTTTGAGTCACCTGCAAACTTGCTGAGGGTGCACTCTGTCTGACTGTCTGTGTCATTGGTAAAGATAACAAAGAGAACCAGTTCCAAGGCAGACCCCTGAGCACTTCCCACCAGCCTTCATCTGGAAATAGAACCACTGGCTGCATCTATCTACACAATTTCTTACCCACCAAATGGTTCATCCTTCAGAACCATCCTGTCCAATTTGGAGCTATGGTTGTTGTGTGTGACCGTGTCAAAGGCCTTACAGAAGTCCAGGTAAACAACATCAGTTGTCTTCCCTTATCGACTCTTGCAGTCACTCCATCATAGAGGGCCACCAGACTGGTCAGGCACTATTAACCCCCAGTTATGATGCTCCATAGACTATGTAGAATTTTCACATCTAAATTTTGGGCTTTCTCAAGCCCTGGGTGCTGAAATGTGCCACTTTAGGGGAAGGGATCTGGGCTCCATCTCCTCCACTGAGGAGTTCACTTTGGTGACTCTCTGGCTTGTCATTACACATCTTCTTTGTGTAGCTGGCATGCAGATGGAAGATGGGATTAAAACAAACTGTCAGGTGCACAAACCCTGTCCTCGGGTCTGACATGGCCCAGTGACACAAAAATAGCTGCATAGAACCACAGAAAGCAAAAACAGGAATCATCCAGTGGTCCAGATCCCAAATAACTGAGACCCCTAAAATTCCAGGAAGATATTGGATTTTGCTGCCTGGTGGCTGGACAAGGAATTTACTCAATAAGAAAAAACTGTGAAGGTCAGCCAAGATAAAGAATGGGCTTCTAGGTCTTCTCAGATTACCGAAAGGACTCCTTCTAGAGGGAGGACATGCAAGCTGTTCTGTCCAAGGAAGTCTGCAGATAGTCTGGACAAGAAGAAGAAAGCATAGGCACAAGCTGGCATTAGGGTCCTGACAGCTGGACTGGTAAATTCAGGGTAAAAGGGAATTGCCTCCTGGCTTGGCACAGTGACAAGCTCACCAGCACATTTTTTGTGTCTTTACAATCTCCATTCCCAGGCTGAGTGGAAGGTAGAGAATTTACATTTTCACCTGGTTGTTCTGGGGTTTTTTTGAGGAAGACTAAGATAAATTAAGAAAAAAATCAAAATAGACCCTCCCCTGTGAGCTGAGGAGTGGAGATGACTGAAAGGCTGGGCTGGAAGAAAATGTCTGCTTACCAGAAATAATGAAAATAATTAAGCACTAATCTGACTTGTCTGTACAGATGGAATTCCAGCATAAGGAAGCAGTGAAATAGCACATTCCCCCAAGGGGAGCTCCTGAGCAGGGAAGCATAATTCTTGCCTGAGAGTTAAATCTCGGTATGGCTCTTTGCTGTGAAATTACTGCACTGCTGAAAATACACACACAGACACACACACATACTGACACTGGAAAAAAAGCTGTGCTGGCATTTGTAAGATTGTAAGGTCAAAGTTAATTTTGTCAGATTTACTAATTGTTTTCAAATTGTGTCTTTTGTTTAAGCTTATTTAAAAGTAAACTCTGACATACTGTGATTTGATTTTAAATACCTTTTGGTATCAGTCATTCTGAATTATAAATAGCTTCATCCTTCTTCCGTCTTATCACACTTTGACATATGCAAGATAATAAGAGGGATTTTAGAAATATTGATGCAAACCAGCCACCTCTGAATCATGTCAAGTCAACAGTCCCCAAGAGTTAATGTTCAGATCACAGACAGAATGTGTAGTAAGGGGTTGGAGAAGGGAGAGAAATATCTATGGATTTTGAGCCTGAACTGATTCATTACTCACTCCATTTAAAATTGTTAAAGACATTTTTTGTAAGCATGCATCCGTTTCCCATCTGCATAGAGAGTTATATGGCAGTGTGACCACAAGTGAGCACAGTTAAATGAAGATAGACATGTCTTAGTGCGTGCTGTAAGTGGATTGCTGTCATCACTAAGGCTAAACCAGGGGCACTAGGGGGAAGATGACATTTCATACTAGCATTTTTCTACACTTCTAGTCCTGTGGGTATTTCTGAGTTTTGCTTTGTTTCTTCAGATAATAATGTTTTCATTCTCTAAATAAAGCTTTGCTAGATTTGCTTTCCTGCAAGAAATCTTCCAGGGACTGAAGGAAGATCCATCCTGTCCTTAGAAATACTACAGCAGATTAACAGAAAAGAAGTGGCACAAGAGGCAGGAGAAATCCAGACTCCCATTTGGCATTTTCCATTGTGTTTTCTCTGAAATATCTTGGTCCCAATCCTTCAAACACTATCATGCAACCAAATTTTTACACGAGCATAGTCATTCATTTCCATGGGAATGCTCCCATTGCTAAAAGAGTTTGTATAACTCAAGTATTGGAAAGACTGAAAGCTATGTAAAATGGTGACATTTCACACAAATTCTGTCTTTTTGCATGGTTTCAAGTCATGATCTGCCATTCTATTGTCATGTCAAGCTTTTCCTTGGAGAACCAATGGAGGTAGGAGACTGCAAGTTTGTTCTTGCCTATTGAGAAAAGATGGGATGTTCCTGCAGAAATGTAGTCTGCAAGACATGTAAAATAACCCTCCTATCCCACCTCAGGACTCAGTTTCAGCTGGAGCCCATAATTGTGGGCATCACACTTCAAGACTACAAATCAAATAAAGAGAGAATCCAGAGGTGAGCGAATTGGATAATCGGAAGCCTCGAAGACATTCCTGTGGATGCAGAGGAAGTGGCATGAAAGGAATTTGCTTAATCTAGAGAAAACAGAGGGAGACATGACAACAGTCTGCAAGCATGCAAGGGGATGTCACAGAGAGGAAAGACTTAACCTGATTTCTGTGTAGACATAACAAAAAGAGATGAGGCTGACTTTCAAAAAGGGAGATTGATAACCCTTAATATTTTAATAATCTTCTAGTTTTAGAAATAAGATAGAGGTCAGGTTTTTTCCCAAAGAAGAAAGATGGAGATGGTGGAATCTTCCTCACAGAAGGCCTTCAAACAAACATCTCCAGCTATGAATAGTGAATCCCATGCACTGGCAAGGCAATGGTTAGAAGACCTCAGGAGGTCCCATCCAGGCCTATCTACTGTTAACATAATCAACAAAATTCGCAGCTACATACTGAAGGCAGAAGTTTTATTACTGGGTGCAGAGAAAAGGCAGAAAGCATCAAAACATTGCTGTCAGACCTCAAATTGAACTTTTAAAGCATCAAAAATGCTCTCTTTTGATCAGGGAAATACAAAGACATGACTTGAAAAGAATAAGCACAAAACTCTGACATGGCATTCTGGGAAAATATTTTCTTCCTACTCCGGCACCCCTTAATCACTTTTCCTCCTGGTTTTGGGTTTTTATCTCAAGGTGGAAAATGGAAATGACACCCCCGAGATGGCATTAAGGCAGTTCCATACATCAAAACACTTTTTGCCAAAATTATTTACAAAATATTATTTGTAACAGTGATGTTTATAATGATAAAATTTATAGTCTTTTCTATGTCCAAAACACAAGTAGAAGACCTGAGAATAAGCAATAACCACTGTCAAGTTACACTAATTTGGTAGGAATAAAACCTTGCAAATTTCTTTTCAAATGAGAGTGGAAATGGGATCTAATGACATTCACGTAACCTACTCAGGTTGCTAAGGTTGAATGGAAGATACTTTTGATGAAGATCTGAGACTGAGTGTGCATTTGAAAATACAGAAGTGAAAATATAATTTTACTTGTTATTAGATGAATTGGCATCTGCATACTGTTTAGGGTGGAAGGCTGCAAAAAACTAGGGAGAGAAACTAATGCAAAAGCCTATAAAGAAATGGAGCTGTCTTGCTTGTAAAAAAAAAAAAAAAGTAAAAAAAAAGTTCAGCATGGATCCATATGGTGTGAGATTTCTCTTCTGTGACATTTTTATTAAGGTTATGTATATGACCGTTCATCTTCATTCTGCTGGTGCTAATTGCTGTCTATTGGACCCTTCGCTACTGTGTACAGAGAACACATGCTTCCCCTCGACACTGCCATCGCTGCGAGTGCACTGGGTTGTTCTGCTGTCCTCAGATAGGAACCTGCTGCTGCTGCCTGACCGCAACAGCTGGGAATATTCTGCTTTTAAAAGCTTATCTTGTTGATACTTGAGTTGAGCTATTACACAGTGGAACAAGCAAACAGAATGAATGGACCCTCTGCGGGCAACTTATGGTAACAAAAAAAGCTTCCATGTGCTTTTGAATGTGTCTCTTGTCTTGGAATTGACAGTGATGTTTAGCATAGATGTTTCCTGCGACAAAATCATGATGGTATAGAGCCAGAAACAGGCTAAAAGGAAACATGCACAGAAGACTTGTTCAGCACTTAAGCTTCTTTGCAACTCTAAGCAACATCTAGAGAACAATCCTGCAAAGGTTTACTCATGCAGACGGTCCCGCTGAAATGCAAGGGACTGCTTTGTTCTCTAGAATGGATAATTTGATTAAGAGCTACTTGATGCACAAAATTAGTGTGTAAAGCATATTTCCTCAATCTTCCATGGGGCTTTTAAGCAATCAGCCTGAGAATCAGATTATTTATTTATGAGCATCAGATCCACACACACACATACATATTGCATGTACAAGCAGATCAGAGCAGAGAAACACAAATATTCCCATGTTATGGACAGACCACCCAGGGAAATACAGAAATTATTAATTTTGCTTATCACTTAGACTCCAATTTAACAAAACATCTAATAGTGTCATGAATTTTTCTGTCATGAAGGAAGTGTTACAATCATCTAATCTGACTTCCTATATAATGTATGATTTCCCCAAGCAATTCCAACTTGCACATCCATACATTTTAGTTCAAACTGTAAAAATTAGCAGTGGCAATAAAAATAATTATCAGACTTAGATTCATTAATTAGTGATTCTTAAACTGTTACCTTAACACGTTGCCTTTAGTGAATGGTGCTGCACTTAGCCATGCCCTGAACTACACATCAGTCTGCCCACAGACTCCACATGACCTCTAGGCAGGAAAATCTCTCTTCTGAAGTCTTAATGGAGGTGTTGTCTGAGCAAACACAGGCCCTGAGTGACATGTGCATTATTCTGTGCATGGATGAACATCTGAAAATTTGGCTCTGAGACCACACTGGGCAATCTGTGAGAGTTGAACTTGACACCTAACAGCCAGAGCAGTGGTAACTTTGGTCTCACAGTGACTCTTGCTACATGACCGCTGGTTTAACCCATTAACATCAGTTAAGTGTCCAGTTGTAACTGACACGGGCGATCTGTGGGCACATGGCCTTTTCCTGCTTTCTTGGTGGCAATTTTGGCTAAAGGAAAAGCTATTCTCTTCCCCTTCCCTTACACTTTTGCCTTGTGTGACTTTCTCATTTGTACTTATGCAAATGTTTATGTGAAAAAACTGGATGAAGCTTAGATGTAAATCCATGTATTTCTCTGTGCTATTAATAAGGTGAGAGATTTCCTTCAAGAGACATACACAGATTTAAAAAAAAAAAAAAAAGATAATTTAGAGTCAATGCAAAATGAATTCAGGTTTTCTGATTTTATCACTATAACAAAAAATTGAAAATTATTTGCATCTTAAAAAAAATAATTTGAATGCATGTACCCACCACTTTCAGTCCCTGGCACAATTTATAACTTTCTAATTAATATAGTTAGTTCATGTTTGAATTGAAACTCCAAAGAAAGTGCTGAGAACACTTGAAAATGGAACATCCCAATTATCCTGCTATTCCTTTTTTCATCTAAAAACAAATCAGTCTAATTCAATGAAAACTTATTATTTTTTTTTACCTTTTCTGAAAATAACACATTTGAAACCTTTATCATATTATTATTATTATTTTCTTAACTTCATTAAGCGTAAGTAGCTCCTCAAGAGGCTAGCCAGCAGTAACAAACACATATATTTTTGCATATGCACATATACATAAATATAAAAAGATAAATTTTCAAAGGATACCTGTGCTACAAACAACTCCAGGAATTAATACCAAAACAAAATCAAAGAAACAAACTCCAAACCAAATACCCCCACGCCCCCTAAATAATCCCAAAACAGTTAGAAATATAACAAGCTATCCATTTTAACTGCCTGCCTGTGGTCAATAGACTACCTTATCACTTTCTGTGCCCTGCTCTGGGGTCCTGGCCAAATTCTTGCAGCACATTTTGATTTTGGGGTTGTGATGCTACCCAGGTGGGTCTAGATGCAGCATCCCACACTTCATTTACTAAACCAGTGGTTTTATGTGCTGTGTAACTTCAGGTCTGCCCTAAAGTTGGTTGTATTTTAGATGACTGGAGAAAGTGGTTCTCATATTCACATTTTTATTTAGTTGGACAAAATTGTTTGCTGCTCATCTAGGATAATGCCATGCAATCTTCTAAATTTTGTGGCTACAAATGCACCTAAAAGTTAATCTTGAGTAATATTTTGCTGTCCTTTTCTTCATCTTCTCTTTTTCTTTCTTCTCCCTATCATAATTCTGTCTTTGTTCTTATTTGAACACTTCTTGCCCCACAGGCTTCAGGCACGACAAGTCAAATTACTACTGCTCTTTGTTCCCATGTACAAGAAAACAAGGATGTTGTCCTTACTTGGGGAAGGGAGGACCAGACAACACATTCCTATGAGCACCCTGCCAGTTTTGAAATATCTTGCAGAATCCTGTTAATGTTTCTCTGCCATGCATGAGGCTTGCATCAAGTGCCTTTTTCAACAGCATCACTGTAGACAACCATTTATCAGGTGTATATTGTATGGCAGCGTGGTGTTTGGAAATTCCATTTGCCATATGTTATTCATGATCCCTGCTCACAGCCTTCATTTGTCAGGGGATTTAGAACTCAGCTGTGTTTAGTTTTTGGGGCTTGAGAACAAGTTGACCCACAGGCAGACACCTAATGATATAATTTGTTCAGTGCAAAAGGTTTGACTGCCCTCTATCAACCTTTATGCAGACAACTCCTTTGAATACAGTAATGGATGACAATATCAAAAGCATAAATCTCGGCAAACTTCAAGGTTTCCTGGAAAACATGACTCTTAAACTTTAGGCACATAGACATTTGGCACGATGTCAGAAACTTTCTGGACTATTCATTTATCCAACTCTGGCCAAAAATAACCAAAGACTCTATGTGTCTGTTGATTTGTTTTGAAATCCATTCAAAACGGCAAAGGAGTTAAAAAGTAAGAGACCAGCAATTGAGAAATAAGACTTCTGAAGTATGAAAGATCCTTTTCTGTATCTTACAACATGTGGTGCTAACAAGCCAGGTCATGTCCCTCTCACAAAATGCTTTCTGTGAACTTCGTGTGGTTAAATTAGCGGGTAGAAATGACATAGTTCAGGTTACTTTTGGTTTTAGAAGGTAGTAAATAGAGGCCTTGCCAGAGGACCTGCTTCACAGGAGAAGAAAGTGCTGATGTGGGCTCATGCCCGTGGGCAGGAGAGAGCAGTCAGGGTAATGGTCTTAAGCCTGGTTGACTTCCAGGGTCACAGTTTCCCTTTTTTAAAATTCTGCCTCACTTTTTAACTTATGCCTCCTCTGTGATATTCCCTATCTTTTTCATTCTTCCTCTTCTATGTATGCCACTTCTACTTTCCCTTACTCTACCTTTACTAGCAGGACAAAGAGAATCTCATCTTCTTCTTCTCTACTCAGCCCCCCTTTGTCTTTCCCTTTGGCATGCATCCTCCTTTCCTGAGCAGAGCAGGTTGTCAAGGAGCACCACAATGCTACATTTTCTCCTTCTCTTTTTTCTTGTTCAGGCCTCTTGCTTCCCTGCCTGGGATGACCTGTTGCTGTGCCAATGGACACCCTCAACTCCAGAATGGAAATGTGCTCTTGATAGTACATGATGTCACTGCTGGGAATTCAACCCTACCATCACTAGTAGGTTTCCTTTTAAACTATAAGGAAAAGGGGCCAAATATGACGATGATGTGATGATGATGATGATGATGGTGGTGATGGTGATGACCATGATGATTGTCAACACAGTCTCTTTAAGCAACTTTAGTAGCACCAGAGGCACATGAAGTTGGCTGCACTGTTCCTCACCTTTCCTGCTACATATCCAGCATCACTTTTAACAGCTTGAGGTTTTCTTCATTAAATCCTTTTTCACTCTCACTCATGCCAGAATGGTTACATATCCCAACAGGAGTGATAAGAAAAGAAGGGCAATTATTATAATTTAGGAAAAACTTATTTGCTTTGTTACTCCTTCATGCTATTTCTCTTGTTATCGAGCAGATGAAGAGTTACAGTATTTTGCATTTTGATTTTTATCTATGTAATGTCTACCTAAAAAAAAAAAGGCCTTTATTTCTGTATTTCTGCTTGGAGCCATTGGCTGCACTGTATAATCCCTGTGTTAGTGCCAATAGGAGTAATAATACAACAAAACACAGAGAACTTTTCCAAAATCACAGCACACGGAATGCACATGTGTTTGTGGTAAACTGGCTGGCAAAAGGAATTGTACCTTCTGATACCATCTTCTACAGGTGCAGATTTGAAGGCACAATAAAGTTTTTCTCTGAAAGCCAAGCTGCCTATGAAAGAAGAAGGAATTGAAACTACACTCTGCTCTTGGAAAGAATATATTCTGTAGGCTGCAAACATTGGATTATGGGTTTTAGATACCTTAAGGGAAATCACACGTTTTTTAGTGTGATGGTTCCTGTGTACATGAAACAAAGGTGGCCAAGGAAGGCCAGCTGGCTGTGAAGAGCAGGAAGTGGAAAAGATGTAAAGACAGAAGAAGAATGGGAGGAAGTTATGGAGAGAAAAGGGAAAGAAGGCAGCAAGGTTTTGAGACAGGGCAGTAAACCCTGGCCTGTATGTAGCTTGGAGACTTCTGTGTCTGCTTTTGAAATACACCTTCAATACTGCTGAAGACAATCTTTTGTCCCCAGCTATAGGAGCTCCTTTTCTTACAATCAAATGAAAAATACTTGTTACTACTCCCAACAAAAGATGAATAAAAGTGAACAACAGAGATTATTTCAATATTCACATAATGGCAATACACATGCATGAGAGATGTCTACTATTGCTTTTCTCCATCAGGTGCTTACTGCAGCTATACAGCTGTGTTAACTATCCATGAACACACAGGATTAAGAAGGAGTGTGATATCTTCACTAAAGAAATGGTCTGGGTCTCACACTGGGGCCAGAAGCAACAGCATCCCACTGCCAAACAAGAATATCTGTCTTACTGAGTGGTTCTATCAGGTAATTAACTTTTTTACAAAAAAGTCAGATTTTGAGGTGGAAAGATAATGCATCATTGCTGCATTCTGATGTTAGCAAGTGGGAGATGTAGAGCTCCAGAATTTGGCTTATCTGAAACTGCTGAACATGTGCGTAGTTTGGCTCTGCTTGGAGCACAAGTTATCCCATCTTCTTCTGTGAGTTATTTGGCAGGCCTTCTTCCTCCTGCCCCCACAAAACAGACAGTTTTCAAAAGTAAATCTCAGCTCTGAAAACTCCATCCTAATTGTGCATCCAAGCTTGATATAAATCAACCAGTTTCTTCCAGTGGACCTGTGCTGGTTTCTGCCAGCTCAGCATCCAGCTCTGAGTATTTCCTCATACACATTGCTCCTTCTGGTTTAACCAGCCCTTGCTCCCCTCTCTAACTAGGCAGAGTGCTAAATTCTAGCAGACATGCCCTAATTTCCTTGTCACAAATGAAACTCATTTTCCTTTCAGATTTCCTGTACAATTTGGCAAGACCTCCTTGCCTTTATTCATCTCTATCTCACCTTGAAAGCACCGCTAAGGCACAGTATTGCCAGGCAGTTTTACATCGTATGGGGAAACCCTGCCCCAGAAAACAGATGACTCTGTGTCAATGGGTTCTGGGTAAAACATTTCTGCCTCTGGCTAATCCAAGTTAGGGCAAACATGAGCTGCACTGGGGCAATCCATTGCAGAGCAGTATGTGCTAGCCCCATCTCCTGTAAAAGTCTCTGGTCTCTTCCAGAGAAAAGTGGAAAACTCACTAAGAAAAGAACCCCTATTTATTCTTATAAAACGGAATGGGAAATCTTTGAAGTGAATCAAGATGAGATCTGAAAGGCTCTTGCAGTGTCTGGTTCATGAAAGGTATTGGAAGTTCACATTCATGCAAGGCTCCAAACACTGAAAGCTGGTGGAGTGACAGCTGGTGGCAGAAGAGATTTTGTCTACTGCCACTTATGGAGGTCAGTCCATATCTTAGCACTAACAGTGCTTTCTTTGAGGCTTGACTACTCCTGTCTTCAAAGGAAAATAATGGCAGCTGCCACCTGCAACATATAAGAATTCAAAAGAGAAGAGAAGAAAATCTTCTGAAACAGTCTTTGGGAAACCCCCAAGTGAGGGGAGTGAGCACTGTGGAAGTGTATGGATAACATGAGAAGCACGGTCCTACTCAACATTTCTGCTGTGGACTTAGTCTGGCTAATGGACCTAAAAAATACTTGGCTTGGGGCCTATGTGCAATTATAAACAAATATTTACTGAGTCTTGACAAGTTCATTAACTCTTCATGTACATATCCTTATGCAGAGTACAGCCAGTCAGAAGCTGTTGGCTGATTTTTAACACATATTTATATGTCAGAAAAGTGTAAACTTTTAATTTCATTCAGCTTTTGCTTAACTGATTTGGCATCTATGGACTATGGCCTGTAAATTGGCACAGGAGCACCTCGATCAATGGACCAAGAAGTTCTCAGTAATGCAGGCTTTGGCTGTTCACATTTTGGCTGACAGTTACAACTTTAAACTCAAATAATTCAGATTGAAAAGATTGTTCCTTTGGCTAAGCACTGTAAGTCATGACAGAAATACAGTTAATGTGCCATTATAATCCACAGAAAATCACAGGAAAATATTTTAAAAGAGCCATAACCATGCAATTTAATCACTCATTTTGGGTGAGGGTGCATAGGAACAGACTGTTATGTTGGAGCTCAATAAAAAAGTCCTCCAAAGGAAAAATTTCATAAATTAGATCCTATCTTAATGACCTATCTCTGAAGAAGTGAGCATCAAGAAGCCTTGCCGTGAAAAAGACTCAGCACCTCACCGCGTGTAAGAATTCTCTACCAGAAGAATATTTATTTCTCTGTGTACTTACTGCACAGGATTTCAGTTGGGTGCTAATTTTGGGTGCTCTGAATGTATTATGCAAGTATTCTCTACTGAGCACTACAATCTTCTGCCTCAACAAGATCTTTTAAGTTCAGTTTTTCTTCTCATTCAAACAAAACCAAATAATTCTTTCCATCAGAGGTTTGCTGCAGGAAGGAAGCATGGCAAGGCAAATCCTCAGGACAGTGGCACACAGTAGTTTACAGCAGTTTTTCCTAAAGTAATGAACTATGGGCAACTCATACCCTTCCAAGGACACTTTGAAGGATATTCCATGGGGTTGACTGATGTTTTCTCTATGTCTCTTTTGACACAGAGATCTGAGCTAGATTTATTATTATTATTATTCATCTTGTTTGAATTGGCTAATTCTCTTAGAAACAGTAGGATCAAACATATATATTTTTTTTTTCTAGAAGATGCTCTATGTCCTGCTGTCCCTGAAGCCAAACAAGTAATAGGATATGCACAAAGGCTGCCAAAGTTTTTAGAGCAGTGGCTGTAGTCACTTTGGGAAATTTAGTGTAAGTTCCCTTACAAAGAAAACTTTCAATTGGACATACGACAAACAACGGAGCTTTTCTGCCACAGTTCCTCTCTCCAGCTGGTGCACCCTGCTCTCTCTGCCCTCACTTTTTAGAGGACAGCAAATGCACTTGAGAGCCCAGCTGAATAGGATGGAGGCAGTATTGCCATGCAATTCTTTGGGTGAATGTCACATCTCAAGGTATCAGCGGCAGTTAAAATGGGATTTTTGGGGCTAGTGACCATTATTTATTTAACCTTCTAATAAATTTGAGGCTGCAGTATACATACATGTATAGGCATTATGACCAAAAGCCCTCTGGAAGGTTCCTACAGCATTTGAAGCATCAAGCCAAACCCCTAAGAGGAGTCCTGTGTCTGTGTGGAAATGGGGAGGGTGTGTGGGTGATGTAACAAATGGCTCTGATTCTTGGAAAGGGCAACTCCTCCACACAGGGAGAGGACATATAATCAGAATAAAAGTGAGTAACCATGTACATTAAATATTTTGGGCAAGGTGGATTTTCTTCCTCATGGCCTTCCATGAGCCTTTGACTGCCCCCTGTATGTTCACAATCATCCCACAAAAAAGGCGGCTGCCCTGCCCATAAGCACCAAGGGCTCTGCCTCCTGAAGCCAGACTGAATGGGAGAGAGATGGGAAGACAACATGCTGATACAGGGGAAGCAAAGGAAAGCAGAGGGAGAGAGATGTGAAACCTGATCCATCTAATAACATCAAGACAGATAGTGATTTTCCACTCTATCTAGTAGGTCAAATGATCTCGTAATGCAGTGTTAGAAAGAAGATGGAATATTTTCATTTTCTCTCAGAGTCAATATTTCCCTAGCTGGAAATTAATCACTGTAAAAGAAGTTTAAGGGGAGTCTGTCAAGGTTTATTTAGGCTTCAAAATAACTTTTTAAAACACTGGCTTTTGTTGTTGTTGCAGGTTTAGAGGTCAGAGTTTCCCTCCACAGCATTCTTCTCTTGACAAATGATCTTTTCAGCAGTCAGCCAGGTATTTTTTTATTTTCAAGTGACTTCTTGTGTGTCCTGCCATAAGGAAAACTGTGCAGATACACTGGAAAAGGTAGAACAACCACAGTCAGCTCTATCAGTGTCTCATGAATCAAACAAGATATCTTACCTTTTTTTTTTCTGATTTTTTAATACAATTGATGTGAATCCCCACCTACCAACCTGCTGTCTTATTCTGAAGCAATTAGATTATGAATTTAGGTAATGCCTTAGGAAGTGACTATCACTAAGTTATGGAAACTTCCATTAAAATGCCTGGATTAATGGCAGCTGCCATTACCTGGGGATGTTCAGGTTATCTGTAAACTAGCTGTAAATTGCAAGATGAGCCTGAAAGACTACGTCTGAAAAAAGGGTGAGAATAACTTTTCTACCTACAAAAGAGTACCAATCTGTCTTTTCAGACAGATCTGAAATAGTACCAATCTGTCTTTTCTAGTCTTTTTCAGACTAGAATCCCTGTCCCTTTCAGAAATTCAAGATGAGAAAATATACCACAACAAGTCTCTGCCCATCAGTGATGTCTAAACTGGATGACTCGGGCAAAGTTTGGGCTCTGTCATATGGCTGCTTTTGGAAGCATCCTGGATCTGAGAATGAAGGGAGTGCCTCAAGGAAGCAGCAAATAGTACAGCTTTCCTTTTGTCACTTCATTTGTGAAGCTGGATCAGATTCCGTCCCACACACCAGAAATAGCCCTCAGAAATCTGAACAATTCACCAGGAGGTCTGTTGAGACCCACAGCGGGAGCAAAGCTGGCTGCACCTCCCTGTGACTTAACCACACTGGAAGGCAGGAGTCTCACTGAGGGCCTGTGACTCTGAAATGTTATTTCTTCTTATCATACATCAGAACACATCTGTAGATGCTTTCTGGCAAAGATGCCAGATGTTTTGGTTCCCTTTATCATCATGCATTGATTATTTCTTGTTTGCTCAAGGCTTGTTTATGGTTTTACATTTTGTTTCTTCAGTGACAACCTTAATTATTCAGTGACAGGTACTTGTTATTTTCCTAGACATGTTTAATGTTCTGCTGTTAAACTCCAGGGGAGCTTTGCAAGTTAGTTATAATAAAAATATTAATGAACAAATAACATTTAATCTATTCTTACTGCAATTTTTTGGCACTCCTTATCTAAGGAACCCCTTCCCTTTAGAATTTACCTAGGAACTACAGATTTTGGACCCTGTCTACTATGGATTTGGTTCACTGTAAATATAATGCTCTCTCTTTGTCCTATACACACTGGGAGATAGCAGATCTTTCCTTGGGAGGTAACTCAAGCAAATCACCATGACATCTCTTATCTGGAGGCTCAGAACCAAGCTGGGACACAAAGTGCCTCCCAGACTGCCAGAGCCTCTCTCGACCCCAGCACTGCACAACTTCACTCAGGCTGATATAAAATCTGTTTGCTACAATCGGCAGGCAACGTGTTACACTGAGGGATTAAAGTCTGACCTACCAAAAACCAGCGACACAAAAAATGACTGCAAGTGCTTCTGTGTGTGCCTTGTTTTGTAAATACTCGTCTCAGTGAATTACTGACACGGGGCAAGGAGGCTTCGGCAGAGCAGTGCCTGGGGTTGCTGAATCCACTCCGTGGGTGGAGTTCTGGGTGAGCTCTTTGCCATGAAACGCTGCAGCTCCATAAGGAACGTGCTTGTGCCTCTCTGCAGTCGGGTGTGGGCAGGCAAGGGTGAAACGGGGAGCAGGGGAAGGGTTGAAGTGGAGGATCAGGCAGAGTTCTCTGGAAACTAGGGATCACAAGCCATGAATCATCCAGTAAATACAGAGCCAAGCGTTTGGATGAACAGAGCCCTTAACAATTAATTAATTGTTGACTTTAACTGCCTGTGCTGCAGATGTGCTATCATTTTTACAGAGCAGTCCCTCACCAATCTCTTTAAGTTGTTTACAAAGTAATTGGTACATGCAAAAAAGAAAAAAAAAAAGTTCTCGTATCAAAGTTGCTTTCACAAATGCACGGATGCGTAGGCGTGCACACAAGGAAAATAGGAGAAAGGTTGCAGTCTGCATGATGTTTGATTTTATGAGAGTTTATGAATGTCCCTTGGAAAAGACTTTATGTCTTATTCTCCCATGCTTCCTGGATTTTGATGTTTCCCATAAAAAAGCAGAATATCCCTTCATTTACAAAATGAGCTGGATTTAACTCCATAATTTGTAAATATTTATACATATTTCCAAAGAATACATGGGCTGAACTGCATTTTTTCCTGATTACTTATATGCTTCAATATATCATCTTAGCTCCCACATCTTGTACTTGCAAAACTGAACTTTCAGATGAAAAGTCTGTACAAGATTACAACAAATTGGCAGACAATTGCAAGAGGAACAATCTAAGTGGCATACAATTCAGACTTGAGCAAATGCAATATGAACTTGGTTTCCATTACAGTTTTTCAGGTTTGTTGGTGAAGAAGAGGTTTCTGTTATTAGACCCCAGTTTCTCATATTAGACCCAAACCCCACAATCACTTACCCCTATACCCCTAAATGCTAAACCTTTTACACCATATTCAGAGATTAAATTGTCCCACTGCACTCAGCAGAATTAATTTTATGCAAGGTTCTTCAAGATTAAAGCTCAGTGGTTTGAGGCTTATGTGGAACATGGACTACAGAACATCTATAGAATATATTTCTTCCATTTATATTTCCTTTTCCACTACAACCCTGAGTCATAACTGTTTTTTTAAACTCGTAACATGCTTATGCAAATGAATAAATGTTACAAAAAATGGCCAGAGAAAGTTGAACCACCCAAAACTCTTTGAAAGGAAGCTGAGGCAGGTGTTCAGAATCAAAGATGTCACATATGTTCAATCCAGGATTTGCACATAAACTCTGTTACTTGAGAGGACGTCTGCTTACACCACTGGGTAGCCTCACTGTAAGATCTTAAGGCACTTAATTCCTTTTTCACTGAGACACTCTGCAAATCCTCCTGAATAGGATAGGACATGGTAATCAAAGCATTTACTGAAGTGCAAAATCGTTTTGCTTTGACTTTTTACTATTACTCTTCTTTCACTCCAGGTTTTCTGTTTCTTTGAATTCATGTGTTTTCCCTCACTCCTAATCATTAAAAGGGTATCAGTGTGCATAGATGTGCATTTCTGCTGGATTACCAAATGTGTAGAAATTTCAGTGTTGGTTATTCATCCTGTGGGGTTTTAATAAACCTGACCAAGTAGAGGCATGATTTAAAGAGTGTTCTCAACATTTGGAAAGCCAGATCATATTTGCTGGTCAGTTTGGAGGCATTTAAAAATACATTAGAAACTTATAGTTCTAATCTGTTCAGAGAGCACCCATCATTATGTCCTTCTTTGTCCCCCTGGCTACACATGTGCACAGAAGGAGAGATCTCACAGCTCACCGCACTTGTTCCTGGAGCTCGGGACTGCAGAAAAGTTCACTGGTGTTTATGGGATGTTTGCGGTGACCCCCGGGATACACTCTCGTAATGAATTTCAGACCGTCTACCCAAGTCTTTCGACTATCTATCCAATCTCCCTGAATTCTTAACCTCACACTTCCTCCTACTGCACGTCCTTCTGGGAGACACTGGATACTCGGGATGAAACATTTTAAAGCCAGTGCCTGCAACCTTGTCAGTACATCCAACACAAGCCCCGACTTTGTTGTTTATTTTATTGCAGATCTCCACCCCTTTTACTTGCTCACAGGAAAGGCTTTTTCTTACAGATCGTAGCCCCACACTTGAGAGAAATCCTTCTTCCTTTCTTTTTCTGGGTCTTCTATTTTTCTCACCAAAAGAGAGAAAATAGTCTGTAAGAACAGTTTCAGATCCTGTTTTGATGGGATTTTTCCTGCTGCTTTATGCATCCCCAGAGTTAATTATTTTAACTTTAAAAAGAAATAACTCCTGAATCCTTGCTTCTTCAGAAAGCCAGACTTTAGTAAGCTGACCTAATAGAAACTGGAAGCCCTAACTAACCCTTTGGCTGATTCATGATTTATCTATGCCAGGGTGAAGTGTTCCACATATTAGCTGGAGGAAATGCACTTCTAATTTGTAATCTTGATAAATAGTTACTGAATTTATTTATTTTTTAATGCTCATTTTAACCATTCATCATTATTTTGAAGATCTTTTACAAATAATGCCTTGAAACTTCCGACAAGCAACTATTTGTAAAAGGAAAGCTGCACAAATGAGCCAAGTTAGAAGAAACTCCCTCAAATGAAAGAGCTGATGCCAACCCACCAGACAAATGAACATTAGCGCTGGACAAAACAGACTGCACATAAAATACAACATAAAATACACAAACATTGCAGGTGGTTTTCTCTAATGTTCCATGCTTCTTTTATGACTGTCTTATTGAAGGGTTAACGGACCACTGGAACAGCAAACCAGTGTAATTCCCCCCCCCAAAACCCCAAATCTAGGGGACAGGATTGAAGTGTATGAAAAGGAAAGATAGGTGACTCTGGCTTTATGGAGAATAGCTCATGTGGAAATGATTAAATGATTTCTAAAGCCAGGACTATTTTTTTTCCCTAATGGCTTGTTAATAAACATTCTTAGAGTATGTTTATCAGCATCACCTGATTTCAGCAGAGTGCTTATAAGCGTGAGTCATCTGTGTGATTGATTTACAGGTTTTCTGAACGTTTTAAAATGTGTTGTCCCACAAAGCACAATTATTTTTCATGCAAAGATCACAGATTTGAATTGGGTCCACTACCCTGTTGCTTTTACAGCAAATGGTGCAATAGGGATGATGGAAAGTGTGAATGATCCAGCACAATATTCAGTCTCTGTCCAAAAATCATGCTTAACCTATTTCTGGATATGAAAGATAGAGTTTCTAAGCAGAAAGTAGTGAAGGGATTCTCAAGCCACTATTATCAGGGAACACTTTGTTACCCGATATTTAAAAGGTGGTGATAAAAAGATCTAAATCATTCTCTTCTAATTAACTCTGCAATAGTAGGGAGAGAAACTTAGACATTAAGAAGGACTTTTTTTCTCCTCCACCAAGAATAATGAATTGGTAAAATGACCTCAGGGGCAAAGTTGTTGGGACAAGGCAAAAGGTCAATCAAGGAGCAATTAAATGCTGTCCTGTGGGAAAACGGTAAGTGCAGTCCCAAAGAGTGAGCTAGGAAAGGGCTGAAAGTAACGGAGGTAGAGGAGGAAAACATCCCCCTGACAGCAACATTATGTAGACTCATGATCTTCCAGGAAGAAGCCACAGAACAGGAGGTCTGTTAAGACTGCAATAAATACTGAGTTATCAGAGTAAGAGGGAATTTGGATATAAACTCTAGATGGATTTAAAGCATAGGCTCATTACTCTCACCTCTCACAAACTGTGCAATAAGCCAATGCACATGAGCCCAGGACATTAGTCAGCTCAAACTGTTTGTGTTAGCTTGCCACAAGCAGGTTGTTGTCTGCAGGTGCTTGATCTGTCTCAGTCCCTTCAGTCTCAGGGATCTTGCCCAAGACAGCATCCATACATTCAGAAATTTAAACCATAGTGCAATGGCAGATGCTGTTTCTGCTGCAAGGGAGAAGCTAAGGCAAGTCAGCCTCATTCACACTGAATTTGCCTGCCCCAAGTTACACCCGTGTGCAGGGTATGGAATACCAGACCTATGCAGACAAAGAGCGTGAGGACTCTGTAGTCTGTGTCCTCCAGTTGTGTGGCCACATCTGTGTCAGTAAATCAATGCCAGGGATCATTCCCACAGACACAAGTCTGGTCTGTTGTCTGTCCCTAGCCATTTGCAGGGCTCTGACCCTTTTCTCTCATCTTGGGTATTACTGGAGAGCCATTAAGTTGAAGAGCACTCCCAGCCGCCCTGGAGGGGATGGTGGTGGTGCACAAAGTTCAACTCCATGTGGGGGCCGTTCCCAAGGACTGAGTTTGCACACCTATTGTCTACCTGCATATGCTAAGTCAGAAACTCTCTAGGAGATAAGACATTATGAATCCTACTCTGGAGGTGATAATTAACCTCAACAAGAATGGAGAGATTTATTCCTCTCTGTGATGAAAGATATAGGGAAAGAGAAAAAAACTCCACTTGGAGTTTGAAGGTTTAGTGCAGTTTCTTTGTTTGTTTGTTTTTGAGAGTTTTTGTTTGTTTTTTAAGGTCATTGAAACACCTGCAAATATTTTGTGCTGGTAACTCTGATACACATCTATCTTTGAAAAAAAAAGAAAAAAGAAAAAATAGCAACACAACATTACTGTAAAGTTGAGGGATAGCAGGATGGGCAAGAACACCCTAACTAGGTACCACTGTTACCACTTCTAGATGGACAGCAAGTCTAGCTTCCTCCAGCCACCAAGTCTAGTTATATCCACAAACAAATGAGCTGTAAGGCCCAGCTGAGTAGAAGCACATACATAGAAGCTGTGGCTAGTCCCCTTGTGAGCAGCTAGCAGGGCCTGAGCTAGCCTGGATCAAAACAGGTTAAGAGCATCTCCATTACACTATAGCACTGATATGCTTCAACAGCTCTGGGTATCTTCAAGCCAGTTAATACTTATAAGAGTGATTATAGGTACACTTTGGATGAGCAGAGTCCTGAAATAATGTTTATATATCCAAATGTTAGCTTTCTCCTGCTTCTTCCCCCATCCAACCAAAAACTGAATTCACTTAAGAGTTGGATCCAATGATCCTTCTGGGTCCCTTCCAACTCAGACAATTCTGTGATTATGTGGTTCTGTAAACTGACAAAGATACTGGTTCCCATCAGGCTCCTTCCTTCCCATGGGAGAGGAGCAGGTGACCCAGGGATCCTTTAATTCAGCTGCTCGCTAAGTTTTCCCCCTGAAAGTTTGGGAGCAGACAGGCATCTGAGAAGGTAGATGGTTACCTACATGCTTTTAAAACCCTGCCAGGGTCTCAGTAGTGCAAGAAAGCACACAGAAGAGGGAGAAAGAGCTTGAACCTCCTACAAGGAGCATAATTCTGCTCTTGATATCTTCTTTCTCCATCATTTTTCTGGTGAAGGATATGTCAACTCCAGGCTACTATAACACTAACCCCTTTGACCCAGGAAACCCTACATATAAAGATGCATCTTCATATTTAAACACTTCAGTATCCATTTGTCAATAAACCTTCACAACTTTAGCTCTTATAGACTTCTGGAATGTAAAAATATTTGAAAAAAAAAATAAGCACAGAGAGCAGCCAACAAACAAATGCAAACTCCCTTTATTATCTGATGTTCATAAAAAAGCCTAAATAAGATTCCCTGCCCCTAAACAATAATCCAGACTCTCCCTGCCAGCACTCAATGCAGTTTCATCTATTTCCTTTTTCTAATCCTCCTTTATGCCCATTAGCTGGTCCTTTTAGTGTAACATGGCCCAGCTGCATCTGCACCACTACTATTTAACCCCTCATTGTCTGGTCCCATACTTCAGTATGTACAGCAAAGAGGAGAAAGGTAAAGACCTATGGGCTGCCATGAATAGTCTTATATGAATTATAATCTTTTTAAAATACCCTAAAAGTATAGACTCTTTTAACCCAATTTTTAGTATTTATAAAAAGAAAAAAATCCAGTATATTTTATAGATAAAAATCAACTTAAATCTGAATCGTGAGCATAAGAACTGGGTGCTAAATTAGCTGGTGTTTACTCACAGGCTGGTGATGTTCTCAAAACCAGGGGAACTTAACTACAGATTTGGCTGCTGGAGATTATCATTAATTCAATTTGTTAGTATCAATATGCTGCTCACATGCTTTAAAATTTCTTCCCTTCTTTCTCTTAGCAACAGGTTTACCAAGTAGAAAATAAGCAGTCATTAGAATATACTTAGAATTTAGATCTCTTCTGTGGATTCACGAGACAATTTAAGTCCAGTTAGACTCTTTCCTGGGAGGAGTCATTAGAACGGTTCTTTGAGGTAGCCTGGGATTTAACAATTTTTAATTGTCCAAACTAATAGGGATGTAAATATTTCATGTAGGGCTATAAAGCACTGACCTCTTCTCATATCATTCTTGCTTCATTCTAAGGATTTTGTTAGTAACTCAGAGTTTACAGCAAACACATTTGATACTGGTAGCTGATTAACATAGCAATTGACTAATTAGATGAGGTGAGATGTGAGGATTCCTGGGGTATGCTAGTTGTGTAATTTGGGAATATTTACCACCAAGTCACACCATACCTGGAAGTGATTAATTTTTGGGTGCAGTGTTCATGTTATCCCAATTCAGGGAGCAAATTTTCTGAATCTTATTATCTCAGATTGTACCTTGACTTTTGTATTTTGATAGATCTAGGATTCCATAGAACAGACTAAGAAGCCTTGAACAAATCCAGAAATACAGTCATAGATCTGGAGGTGGTTGCTTTTGCTCCTCATTATTTAAAGATTCTCTCATTTGCTTAAATGTGGGCTGTTAAGGGTCCTTTTTGCCCACCACAACACTTCTCCTAACTTGCAGGGTAAATCCAGGTATGAATGCAAGCAGGACTCTTGCAGAGATAGCCAGAGCTGCTGGCTGGACTGAGCTCTAACCAAGGATTGCTGTTTGGTGATTTGCACATTTTTAACCATCAGGGTACCTAAAGACAGTGGTATTTTCACGAGACTCCAGCATTGCTCAAAGGAATCTAAAATGAACCTTCTTGAGCTATTCTGAAAGCTAGTCAATGCCAAAATGTTTCTCATGTGTAGGTCAGGACTTGATGCTTTTTTTGGGCATGTGGCTGTGATCATATTCTTCCACATTATTTTTCCCTCTCTGCACTGTACAAAGCCCCATTTAAACAAGCAAGATTTGGTCATCCTAATATGCATAACAGTGAAAATTCCATACACAAAATGCTCCCAAATGTAAAATACAAAGATTTCAAGAAAGAAAGAAAGATATTTCATAACTAAGTTATATTTATCAGCATTTTTATTCCTAAGATAAATGTTATATTTGTTATGTTTATCCTGTGTTCTAGGTAACTAGAGAGTTATTCTAAAACCTTTAAATAAACTGAATTTAATCCCAATCAAAAAGTCACACTTTGAGTCAGATATGATGTCAACTTTGAAAAAATAGTGTTTCATTATGAGGTATTGTTTATGTTTTGTAGAGTTCATAGGATCTTTGTCAAATCAAAAATCATGAAAGCTTATTTCTGTAAGCATTGATGTGTATTGTATTTATTTAGAGCTAAGCTTTTAGTTGCTTTCCACTGCTCTTTTCATCAAAAAGAATAAGCACATTCTGATTTGAACAGCAAAAATACCACACTGCCTGAAAGGAACGATCTAGCTTTCCATGTGCAACAAGTAGGACAAAGTCTGTTGCAAACATACTACTGCAGAGATTTAATCAGCTCTTTTCTAGAAGGTTATGAAGGAAGACATTCTCAACAAAGCCGAGATACGATATTAGGGTGTGATCCACCCACTCACAACTGTCTTTTAAGCCATGTTTCCTATTCAGAAGCTACTGTTCCACAGAGGTAGCATGACTGGATGTGGACTACCTTTTTTTCCTTGCCTTCCCTGATTTGTTCTGCATTGGAAGGGAAGTGGAGATAGTGAGAATCAGTGGAAGCCACCTTGAAGTACTCGAGGTCACAGTACTGCCACTGCCCATATGTTAATAAGAACTCAGTATGTAAGGCAGGACTGTAACAGAGCTAATGTTTGCCTGAGTTTCTGAGGCAAACTTTATCTCTTTAGACAATCCTGAGTGTTAATCTATAGAGGCAGAGATGCCCAAAGGGTTGTGTAATCTGCATGATTGAGAGAAATTTCTGAAAAGTAAAACTTGAAAAGAGGAGGTCCTGTAAGCAAAATGGTATTATAAGCTATGCTGAATAGTGTACTAGGATTTGACCAAAAAATCACACAAGATCAGCATATTTTAAGTATTTTTTGCTATTTTAAGTATTTTTTGCCTTGCTCCTTGATTTGTTTTTTTTCCTTCTAGGAGCAAGAAGCTAGCCACTGAGCACAGGCATCTTCAGTTCTCTGCTAAGAAATGCCCCAGTGAGGAGCACAGTAACAAAGAATAGTTCTGAGGATTTAAAAAATAGGTGAAACCACTTTGGATTTTTTGAGAAGGTTTTGGTTGACTGGGACTTTGCTGGTGTTATTCATCCTCCTCAAGAAAAACTATTTGTTTGTTATACTCCCTCTAACTACCACTTCCAAGAAAATGAATATAAAAAGAGGCAACAGCATCCTCAAAGGGAGGACTATTACAGATTTTTGGCACCAATCTTCTTCCAGATTGCATCTATTTTTTTAAGCATTTTCAAGGTCCAGGAGTATGGGGACTCCCAGATCCCACATTAGTTCAAGGAGTTAAAACATTCAGCAAGCTAAACTCCTTGCTTTGGCATGTCTATCAAAGGCTTTGAGCCTTTAATGTAATTGAAAACAATTGTCCCAGTGGGGAGGTCTAACACTCTGACCAGTTGCAGTTAAATACTTGAACTGCCTGAGAAAACTAGAGGGGTTATAAGAATTCAAGGGTAAACTACATGACACGGCTCTGGTGATAATAATGTTCCAGAATTTATATTTATTAATATTGCCTTCTTTTGGTCAGACTCCCACAGGAAATCCTGAGGACTACATGTCTCTGGCATGTTTTATCTTAGATAGTCCCATCCTTGTGGTATTGTGTGCTGATAGCAGGACAGAAGAGTACCTTTGAAAATCTCTGGTCTTTATGGAAGCTGCGGATGACAACAAACAGGACCTTCAACACTCTGGGAAGACAATCCATCTACTTTCCGTAGTTATCATTAAAATGTCTTTCAGACATAGGTCATAACTGGAAACCTATAAAGGATGTCTGTGTATTAGGCACTTCCCACAAAGCCTGGTCCCTAGCGATTAAAATTTATCACATTGTTCTTCTGGTTACAAATACTGCTGATATGTGTCATTAGTGCAGAGCACTGCTCATAATATTTTGACTTTACTCCAAATATTTTTTTTAAATTCCGAGTTTCCCATAAAGAACCCACTCCTGAAGTTTTTAAAGACACACATTACTTTAACATACTTAAGCCTGTTTTAAAGGTTGTTAACTATCTTATTTTCCTGTTAAATGTACACTTACACAAAATGATTTGCTGAGACGCTCCACATCCCCCACTCTGGTACCTATGATGTAGCAAAGAGCAGTTATTGTGCCTAAAATCATACAGCCTTATCAGTATATAGGGCAGTTTATAAATACTCCATCTTCTTAAAAGCCCTGTCCTGACAAAGACATTGTTTAGTGGTGTTCTCTTTGGAAGAGTTTCTGGGTTTGGGTATCCAAAAATTTTGTAAAAGTTTTAAATTTGCACGTTTACTGAAGAAGAAACACTGCATAATTATTGTCTTAATCTACCCTTCTTGCTAGGGCGAAGTTATTTGATGTAAGCTGTACTAGATCTCTAGCTGTGGGCAACAAAGTCCAATTTTTTTCAGTTTTTCTAAAAAAAAAAAGTTTACAACGTCACACCACATATTGCTTTTCTGTGTATCATAGAATAGTTCTGGTTGGAAGGGACCTTAAAGATTATCCAGTTCCAACCCTCCTGGCATGGACAGGGACACCTTTCAACAGACCAGGTTGTTCCAAGCTCTGCCCAGACTGGGCTTAAACAACTCTGGGGATGCATGTGAGTGTGTCTTGCCCATGCCCTTAGCTGCTGTAGCCCTTGATCAACTGTGACAAATACTGAACAAGCAGCGGTCTCACACCTGCACAAATATTCATCTTTCATGGAAATAGTTGAGTGGGTTGAGAAAATAAATTGTATTATGCTGTTTCTGAGGAGGAAGCTGATGCCTGGCCTTATCTTTATGATGAAACCACATCATAGCACAAATCTTCCTTCTCTGAGCCATTCCTGGAACAACTGACACCTTGCTACCTGGGACCTTGTCCTATGAGGTACTCTGTAGGGAGTAGCTGAGTCTGGCAATGAAAAGACAGAGGGCAAAATAAGGACTGACACTGGAAGGTAACATTCATTCCAAGAAGAATCAGTTTTCAGGCATGAACAAAGAAATGTTACATGTGTGAATATCTGATATAGAAACCATGTTTAAAAAGTGGTTTCCCATTCTGCCCTCACAATCTTCTTCAGAAAAGCACTATAGCCAGTTTATTCCTTAGAAAGCTAACTTCTTTGCTTTTCATTTGCCTTCTCATATCTGCTATTTGCTGTCTCATCCATTTTTTTTATGTTTCTCCTCCCTTTGACCAAAAGAAGTCACATTTCCTGCCAGAAAGACATTTTGTTTTCTGCAAGCCAGGGAGAACTTCACTGAAAATAGCCCAAACTGAAAATGACAGAGATCTCTGCCCCATCTCTTTGATTCTTCTCACTAAATGATATATTTGAGAAATGCAGGAAAAATTAAAAACAAATTAAAGTTAAAAACTTAGGCTGTAGTTTCACTTATCTGCGTGGAGAGAAAAATGGTTCTTCTTGCATCTTTGGATTTCACAGCATCTTAAAATGAACAAGCAAAAAAAGTCCTCTCACCTATGCTCAGGAAATGAAAACATTCCCTCTCCTTGATCCCAGATGGCACCACAGCAGTTTCTATAAAACTAGCAACAAGAAAAAGAATTTGCTGATGTGTGAATAAGCTGCAGCCTGATACAAAGAGTATCAAAATCTCTCTGGCAGGCCTGCCAATGCCTGCAGTGGGTTTTGGATCAGGCTCCATGAGACACTCAAAAGCAAATTTCCAAAGGAAATTATTTTCCCCTGTTATTCCCTCCTTGCAGCCATTCCCACAGAGAGCACAGATCACTGACTATTTTCACAGAAGCCCTGGAAACAGCATCTACAGTATTAGAAAGCCATATAATAGAAGGCACTGGATTTTGTCCTTTGATACATTTCCAGTAGAAATGTGTTGGTTCCCTTCCCCCTAGATGTTTCTGGATCAATTTTATGTAGCTTTGTGGGCCTTTACAAGGACAAGCATCCCCTCTTCCTTAACACCAAATGCACAATGGCCATGCTGAGCTCTGTTGAGAAACAAGGTGGACGGTGCCTCAAGGACCTAGGTTGCATGATGGTAGGGCCAGGAGATCCAAATTTCAACTCCACCCAGAAACTCTAAGGACTCCCAGTGACTCAGACTGGAACAAGACTGCTTCACAGAGAGAGGAAAAGAAGGTGGATGTAAAGAAGAGAGGGTAACTCAGATTCAGGCTGGGCTGCATGGGGGCCCCCAGCATATGAATACATGAATTCCACTAGCCTTGTGATGTTTTGAAAAGTAAACTATGGAAGAAAGACCAGAAACTTCAAAGAAATTCCTGATTTGGAAATTGTCTGATGTAAAAGGTGTTAGCGTAGAGGAGGGTAGAGAAATAGCCTGTTCTCAAAGGCACTCTGCAAGAGGTCAAATGTTGGTCTGGCTCATATGGCCACTTTTTCCAGTTGTACAGTATATTGTGTAAACTAAATATAATGTAAAGATGCAAAAGCTTCCAGAAATGTCATCTTACAGACATTTGCTTGGATGCAATCCATGATTATGTGAAAACATTTACTTTGAGATCTAAAAGCCATGGGTTACGTGGGTGTTCTGTACATTTTGCATTGGAACTTATACTATAGAGCCAGAAAAGACTGAGAGACTAATTTGAAATTGCTTGTGTTAGTATACTGGCCTGTGCTGTACCCAAATGTAAATGTGGCTGAGTATATATGACAGAAAAAAAGGATAGTTCATGGCATATTGGAAAGAACCACCAGAAAACATCACAAGTGGCTGGGACCTCAGTCAAATCTCTGCTACCAATCTCATGCTTGTTATTGCCCCAAAAACATGTTACTAGAAAATCTCTAGACCAAAAGAGTGGTGTATTTTTTCAAAAAGAATGACACTTATTATCTGAATTTTGAACTGAGTTCACCAGTGTGTTCTCACATGACAGAGCATGCATGACATTAGGCTCAGGTACGGTCATGCCTTCAAGGGACAGGGGCTAGGAGACGGTCTTTTAGAGACCACAAATACCAGTTATTGCATTAAATCATTATCTTGCAACTCCTGCAACAAGCACTGAAACAATATGCAAACTTCACTGTTTCTCAGTGTTAAGCATGTTTGTGATGGGCTGGATCAAGCAACTGTGCTGCAGAGGCAGCAGATTACAGGGAGTTATGGACATTTGTACCAGGACCCAGTGACTCATCTTGCTCCACTCTTGAGTCTATTTAATTTCTCCCTTATGAAAGTACTTCAATATCCCTTTACTGTTTACAATTTGCTTTATACTTACTAAAAGAAAAAAGTTAAGGATCCCTCCTCCCCGTGCAGTGAATGCAGAGATGCCCTGGGGCTTACTCGTACAAGTTCTAGAACTGCAAGCTGCACAGCCACATCTTTTAAGTCTCTAAACAGATCCTGCCATTGGAGTAGAACACACTCTTCAGGGACCTCACCTGGAGTGGTTACTGTACAGCACCTGTACTGCTCTGCGTAGTGTAGCAGTTCTCTTTTAGCCAGCTGGAGGATCTGCAGTACCGGAGGTAAAAAGGTGTTCTGAGAAGTACTCAGTACTCTTCAGCAATGGCCAAAAGCATGTCCTTGGCTACTGCAGTGGGTTTGGACCTCAGATGTGCTTAACCCAAGACAGATCTTCTGTTCAAATCCTGAGAAGTGTGCTCCAGTGACTGAGAATCAAACAAGTTGGAAGCCATTTTGCATCTGTCTGTCATCTGGAATGAATGCCAGAGGCACTGGGGAAAGAGAGGTTAACTTCTAGTAAAATGCATGTCAGCATTACGCTCCAGGCCTGGAAACAGGCTGGATTGCCATGAAGTCATGGTACACAGCTGTGGCACGGGGGAAGTAAGAGTTAGGGTTCTGGCAGTTTTTTGAAAGACTTAAAAAACTCTACAAGAAGTCAAAAACCACAGCTTGCAGAACACAGATTTAAGAGTGACATGAGCACAACCGTAATTATTTAAATTTGGAAACAGTGAAAGAAATGGGAGGATCAAATTAGTTAATGCCCATAAATATCCAGAAATTTCACTTGGATTAGGATTTAGAGCCCTTTCTGCTGTGTCAGTGTAGCTGTGTGTGGGACAACCTGCTATACAGATTGAACCCAGGGGCTGGGTCTTGGCTGTTTGCTGTCTGCATGCCATGAAATTTTAGCAGGATTCAGGCTCTTTCAGGAATCTGGATGCAAAGCAGATTTGAAAACTGCAGTGTCAATATCCCGATAATTAAAACATTTTAAAGGTCACATTTCATCTGCTCATGGGAATAATTTAAGAACAACAGGAATAAGTAGAGTCTTTCTTCTACTCAAAAGATTCCTCCCATTTCTGTTAGTGGATAGGGATTCACGTAAGGAACCTACTTCATTTTAAGAAAGCCACACATGGCTCAGACATTATTATATATTGTGCTCTTTTATATAACACTTTTTCTTAGTATTTTTTATGCCAAAACAAGAATCAGACAATTATGAACTGAAAATTATGCACTTTGGTTTTTTCAACATCAGAAAACCACATTTTGCAAACCAAAACCTGAGCAACCTGATGAATATAAAAAATCAATGAGCCAATATCTTTCTTGATGTTATAGCCTGAATTTAGTTTAGAGATATAAATTTAGCCAAGTAGCTTTTCTTAAGCTGATAAATATCCCTGATTTCTCTCCAAGCTGACACATTTCTCCCTGATAAACCTCAAGCTGATATACCTGGAGTACTGCATACAGTTCTGATGTCCCCAGCATAAGAAGGTCATGGAACTGTTGGAGCAAGTCCGTAGGAGGGACACAAAGTTGGCAAAACGACTGGAACACCTCTTCCACAAATTCAGGCTGAGAAAGTTGGGGCTGTTCAGCCTGAAGAAGAAAAGGTTGCCTGAAAACCTGACAGCAACCTTCCAGTATCTGAAGGGTCCTACAGGGAAGCCAGAGAGGGACTCTTCGTCACGAACTGTAGCGATAGGAAAAGGAGTAACAGGTACAAACTGAAAGAGGGGAAATTTAGGTTAGGTATTCGGAAGAAATTCTTTGTGTGAGGGTTGTGAGACACTGCAGCAGGTTGCCCAGGAAGGTCGTGGATGCCCCAACCCTGGCAGTGTTCAAAGGCAGGCTGGATAAAGCCTTGAGCAATGGTTCTAGTGGTCTAGTGTCCCTGCCCATGACAGGGGAGGTTGGGACTAGATGACCTTTAAGGCCCCTTACAACCCTTGATATTCTGTGATTCCATGATTCTACAAAATAAATGAAATAGCACTGAAATAGCTGTCATGTTGCTTGTCAAGAATTCCTACTAATTTCCTATTTTTCCCTTAAAAAAATGCCATGGCTTCACAGAACTCCCCAAGGTTTCCCTCCACTTAGTGGCAGTGCCTGTACTGTGTTACAGATACCCGTTTGTGGAGAAGGTGAGAATTAATTCAAACCCCAAAGTCATTGCTTAAATGCATTAACCACTTAGCTTTGCAACACACTGAGGCAAACTTTGTTTACTTCATGTCCTTGGAAATGGGTCCTGGATTTCCACTGGAAGCTGTGTGAAAATTGAATCATAACTGTGAAAACTGGCAGCAAAAGTGTGCTCTTTTCATTTTGTGAATATATTTGTGACAGGGAAGGAGGAAAAAAAACAGGGTCAAGCTGCCTCAAGTGAATGTTTTGCACTTCCATATACTCAGGCACATATGGATTTGGCTTCTCACAGAGCAGGCTAAAACCAAGGTCTTTATTTTATGTTCACTTAAACATTTGGAGCCAACATTAGCTGAGGTTGCAGCTGAAAATAAACCAGAAAGTCCTCTTCTATTTTTTCATGCCCCAAGAACATCTCCACCTTTTGTTCCAAAGATGCACCAGAAAGCTAATAATATTTTTGTTTTTTAATCAAGCAGCATGGACAGTGCAATTCAGGACTGGTGGTTTCTGTGGTAGTTCTGGCTTATTTTGGTTTGGTGTACTTGCAGTTAGAGCCTCTGTTTACACCAACCTGAATTCTCCTGATGTCACAGTGCCTGCAGGGAACTCTTGTATGCTGCAGGTGCTGGTAATGACCCCCTCCTCTTTCCTGCTTCTCAAAAGTGATACTTTCTGTGGAAGAAGTTCTGCTTAGAGCAGAAAACAAATTAACTCTAGAGATTAAGGAATTTGTTAATACCTGAAAGGCTCGCTCATTCTCTGCAAGGAAAGTTGGGAAACAGAAATAAAATTTTGTCCTTTGGACTGACACAAGCAGCACTGCTGAAGGACATGAATTTCAGAGGAAAATCACTGCACCTCTGTGTCTAGTCAGCACCACTGG
This sequence comes from Rhipidura dahli, assembly GCA_013399225.1. Lineage (NCBI taxonomy): Eukaryota > Metazoa > Chordata > Aves > Passeriformes > Rhipiduridae > Rhipidura > Rhipidura dahli. Next base: position 999,253 of record VXAC01008078.1, read on the forward strand.
TAGAAACATACTAAAAAGCAGGGGAAACTGGCTGCAATTAAAACCTTGACTGGTTGAGGGGTTCTTTTAGTTTCAGTTTTCCAAAGTCATGACCCCACTTAATTTTAAAATTGCATCTGGATCTCAGTTCTCTTTAATTTTATTGCTTCTTAATGGTGCCAAGCATCTATTTTCACTACCTGTATTGTGAAGTTTGGTGTTGTTATCAAAAGCCCATTCATTTCTAGAGGTACCTTGTAATAAGAACAGCTTTCATTAATGCTAATCAAAATGATTCTTGCAGTGATAAAGATTAATTTGTAAGTCCAGTATATTTTTGAAGCTCAGAGGCCTCAAAGTACATAAGGCAATGCCATCTAGTCATCACAGCTGATAACTCACTATGAAATAAAGGAACTCTAAGCACCACTAAATATTCCAAGATGGATTTTCTTCCTAACTTAAATGTGAAGCAGAAAAATTATTCTTTGTTTTGTGGTTTATAATTTTAAATCCTATTAATAAGGCAATTTTACATTTATTTTACAGTTATATATAAACAGTACCATTTTGTGCTTTTAATGACCTCTTTGCAGCTTCTAAATTTTCATTCATTTCACAGTTACAAGTTTTCTTTCTTGGCTTTTCCATCTGCCTCCAGACATACACTTCTATAACCAACACTAATAAATTTTTCACCTTCCACTGACATCACAGAGCGGTACCGAATTTCTTTAAAGAGGGCCAGCCCAAGACCTATGAAACCCCTCTCTTTGTTTATTTTAAGAGGACAGTCTTGCCATCTGCCTTGACCAGTGTATTGGTTTGAAAACAAACCAGTGGGAGATCACAAGTCAAGATTAAAATTAATAGAAAAAATTAGAAACAAGCAAAATATTATAAGGAAAAAAAGCACAGACAAAGTTAGATACAACCCGATACCCCGTTAGGGTGGTGATAGCAGTCGAAATGAAGTGGTCCAGTTGAAGCAATGATCCAATGGAAGGTGCAGCCTCCAGCTAAAGGTGGCTCTTGTCCTCTGGTCACCCAGCAGACAGGGCTGAGGCCAGGCAGTTCTAAGGGCAGCTTCTATCCAGGTGGGAATGCCCGGCTCCTCCCTCCTGGGTGGAGCATCTCACAATAGGATGAGATAAGTCCATGAGTCATGTGATGGTTTCTTGATGGCCCATTGTCTGTTATCAGGGGTGGGTCGTTAGCAGGTGATAACAGCTAATGGCCCACAGCTGGTGGTAATAGAATACTGAAATACATCTATTTTTAACCTAGGACAACCATCTGCCGAACCATTAGGTCCACACTTAATATTCTGTGCAAAAATGCTGTATTCCCATTGATCCCAGGGTAGTTCCACTCATGTACATGCTGGCTGATGAATGCAAATGTTCCCCTTCTGTGGTGGTAGAGTTATGCTACAGAAACTAAACCCCACTTGGCTTCTCTCTTAGTTAGAGATCTAAACTTATAGTTTATTGCAGGCCACTCAGATTTGAGAGGTCTCTGAAAGAATGACCAGATTATTAACCAGTAGCAGCTGGACACAAGGCCAAGGCAGGCCCTTGATCAGACATACTGACTAATTGCTTCCTCATTCCCCCATTTTGGTTTTAAACTGCCCCAGAGGTCTTTCTCCTGGGCTGTCCACTGGTACATGTAGTCAGCTCTTCACTCCAGGGACTGCTCCCAAACACCTCAGGTTGTACCAAGCACTAGGTAGGTGTCCATGACAGTGTTTTGGACACCTGAAATGAAAAAGCATGTACAAAAGGACATTTGTATTTTAGGGCCATAGGGGATCCACAGAACTGCTATGTTCTGTGCAAGCCCTGAGCAGGGCAGACACGAGTCTGTAAAAAATGTTTGGATTCCTGACCCTCTTTTAGTTATCAACAAAGATATGGCCTACAAACTATACAATTCAGAGTTGAAGCTCTCACTTTGGATATTTGCAGCATTAACAACTAAGACTTTTTTCTGTTCCTTTTTTTGCCCTTCCATTATCTTTTCCAAATAGCAATGTTCCCTATCTATATACTTAGACTTATATACTCCTACTCCGAACCCTTGATTTCCATGACTCTGATGGATCATGTTTTTCTCAACTCTTTCCTGAGCTTCTGTCTTATCAGGCTTCAGTGCAGGTCACTAGTCTCTAATGAATTTTATAGGTAATCTGGAGAATGTTTCTAATATGTTACTAAGATTCTGATAAGCTCTTTATTCATTATCCATCCTAGAGCGTGACTCTCTGGGGGTGAAACCACTTCTCAGGGCTGTTAGGTTGTTTAATGTCCACATATTTATGTCTTAAGGTCAATAAGATCACACTGGCTGGCTTGTAAAGAAATAACATAATTGCACCCCCTGCTAAAACCTGATGCAATATCAATTTTAGTCAACAGAAAGATGGAAAATGCTGGTCCTTTTTCAGTGAAGATACTCCGAGAAAAGTCATGAGTGCACGGAGCTTCAAATAAAATAGTGACTGCTCTCTGTTCTGAGAGATTTTCACTTTCTTGTGGTTAATGCTGTACAAAATGGACTGGAGCAATCAAACAATGCAAATAAAAATAGGTGATTTTTCCCTATGTATATTTTTTCAGGACAGGCTACATGGATGTGGAGCAGTTCCACTTATTTGTGATCCTGTTCAAGAAGCTCTCTCTGCGACTTCTTTTTTAATGCGTTCTGAAGCTTGAAGGTGTGAATTGGGGGAAAAATACAGTTAGTAACAAACAGACTCTATCTGATCTTGGTTGGGAAAGGAAAAGTTTTTCAGAGTTTGTTCTAGTGAGACATCTAGCTGCTCTTGCATGCTAGTATCAGCATAAAACAGAAAGAAAATGGTTGCATACTAAGCTGAAAGTTTTAGATGTGATTAGGAAAAAATGTATTTTTATTCATCAGTAAGAGTAAGCTGAACAATCACATCCCTGCTGAGGTCCCTTTAAGTCCATTACATACCTAAATTCAAACATGAAGGTTCCAGCACAAAAAATCAGATTATTCTCACCCTAAGAGTTAAGTGCTTTTCTGGAGTAAGATCTGTGTAAGAGAAAAAGGGCCAAGTCTACCCAGCTGCAATCCCAGTGAGCTGATGCCAGGTTTGAATCTACTCCAGGAAAGATAAATGGCTGCATATCCATAATTTACGGGACTTTAAATATCAAGAACACTGCTGATGTCAGATGGGAGTGTACAGTCCTCCATCAGGTGACATTTCCCTTGGCTGGGGGATGAGTGCCTTTTAGAAAAGGACAACAGGGCGGAATTGCCACAACTTATTTTAAAAATTTCTCCTTAAAACCCCCTATGTCCCATTTACCATGTTTTTCCATTGATGGTTTTTAGTTTATTTTAGCAGTGCTTTTTTATGACATGATGTGTCTGTAACAGCTTGAGCATTTGAAAGATTAAATGCTGTCTGTCATGTTACTCACATGGGGCTAGTAAGTGCCCCATTGCTTAGGGTTAAATTTTGCCCTGCCTCATTCAGTTTTTGGGCTCAGAACAGAAGTGTGGCACCTGGAGGGGAAGACAGACACAAGAGGTGTCTATTCTGAGTTCATTCATGGACTGTAGTTACTAAATCTTAATTAGTTAATGACTGTTTTGGTTCCAGTTCTTGGCATGCTCAAACTGTGCCTCCAGAAGAGGTCAAAAACTTAGATATTACTTCTTCATTAAAAAATGAAGTTTTAAAAAGTCCAGGGCTTTTATTCTGAAACTTACTATGCATTCTTTATTTTGGCAGGTCTGAGATAAACCAGCAAACATACTAATGAAGACAAGAACTGTCCTGAGGAAATACCTCCTATTAGTTAATAAGCAGACACAGTGGCCTGGATTAGGAAGAAACATGACAACATTGTTGAAAATGAAGACATGTATCCTAAGTGGAGCCAATGGGTTCACAGAAGCCAGGGCTGTGTAACCTGCTGCTGCACATCAGGGTTCCAGGAGAGGAAATGAACATTACACATGTTGAGAGCAATGATACACCAGGGTGACATAAATTTACTGCTTAACTGCATTCATCTTAGAAATTTTAGAGTAGCATTTCTGTACTGAGAGAGATTCCAGAAGAACGGCTGTCCAGTGCAATGTGCCTTCCAAATGGAAAGATGATTGTCAGCTCTCTGGTTCGTTAGTTTTTATCTTCACTGATAAATGAACATTAAGTGGTCAGTTGTTGACAAAAGCCCTCTTTTTAATTGGATATGTGAACTGGGCCTTACATAACCTGGCAACATATTATCATCCCTGGACCTTGTCACTCAGATAAAACCATCTTGGCTCCTACGGGAATGCGGGTGTTCAGTGTCGACATTTCTGCTGTTTGGAGGAGAAGATCCCAGACATATATGCTCTAATATAAAAACAGAACATATTCCAAAGTTTTGGTTTAGTAGAAATTTGCCCAAAATAGGCAATAACCAAGGAAACCACATTTGGAGCCAACTAGAGAAAGCTGCATAGCTTGCACGTTGTTCATAGGTCTGGAGGCAGATGTGACCAAGCACACTGAGAGCTGTTTGCAAGAGACTAGGGAGAGAGCAAGGAGATCCTGAGTCAGGAGTTCTTCTGTCACCCAATCTCCCCACAGGCCTCCTGGGAAAAAGAAGTTCAAGATGTCACTAAAGAGACTGTGCCCACATCTGCCGAACATTTCACAGCTCGTGGTAGATCCACTAGTAGAAAGAACTTGCCAGAACTGCCTCTGTTTTTGAACAGAGATGCAAGATATATTCTAAGAGAATTTCAATGGCTGCGAAAAGTAGAGTTCATGAACTGCATACTTTTCCTTCCTTTTTGTTTTGTCTTCTGGATTTCTTTTTAGCTGTTGATTTATCTCTAGCTGGGAAATCTCCCAGTCTTTTGAAATACTTAAATTTTTGTTTTGGAATTGCAACAGGTCTGTATGAGGGTCAGTCAAATTCCCCATCACAACTGATAATACCGCAGACACTCCTCCTTCAGCCTCAGAACAGCTTCAGCTGTTCACTGCAGAGATGAGAGTTCCAGCCCAGGCCCAAATCCTGGCCATCACCCCACTGCTACCAGTGCTTAGTTCTATACAAGGGATGGCAAACAATCCAGGGCCCTCTCTTCACCCAGAACTACTTAGGACAAAATAAAATGGGAAGTTTCACATCTGTGTGATTGCTTATTTAGCCCAACTCATGGCAAGTGCTCACACAGGATGAGCCACCAGAACACCTGAAAGAAGCCTGCCTCTGCAAGCAGAAAATGGTGATTCTAGCTGGGGAACAGCAAGGGCAGAACCCATCTGCCTTAGCAGAGCTGGAACTGGAAAGGAGCTATGACCACAGCCAAAACATCCTCCCATTTGAAACATTCATTAGAGAGGGAAAGGTCAGCCTATCCCTCACAGCATGCTGCTGTCTTCCCATGCCTTGAGGCTTGTGATCCTGTCTCTGTAAGGCACACTTCACAAGTTAAGAAGTAGTGAAATAGGACCAGTTTTGTGGTTTGTGTTACTAGCCCATGGAGCTCTGAAAAGACAGTTTCTGCAAAGGACAAATTACCACAATTGGCTTGTCAAGAGTATTCTTCTGGTGTCTGTTGTGTAATCCCACTGCTTGATGTAGTTCCAGGAGGCAAAATCATCATCACCAAAAGACAGTTCAAAGAAGAGAGACTGATAATAGGCCTGGTCTTAATTTGATAGCTGCATTGCTTAATTCCTAATTTATTTTGATGTTAGTTTTAATGACCCAGACTGAGTGATAGTTTGGGGTTTCTTTGCTGGGTGTTGATGGATTTAAGTTGTTGAGGTTTTCTTTTTGTTCTTTTTATCTATTTCTTTATGTTTCAGTTTGTTTAACTAATATAATAAAGTTATTAATAAAGTTAAATCATTTCTGTCATTGAACAAAACAGTTCAGAACCTTTAAAGAACTGAGTAGAGATCATCCAGCCAACTTAAAAGCCTGTATTTAAACCTTACTTCGTAAACTCATTTAAATCACATGTTCTTACATGTTCTGTCATTTGAAAGTTGTGTCATTTGAAAGTTGTTTCCTTTGAAACTTTGCTCTTTATGCTTTCATACAGGAAATACGATAAATTTGTTTATTTCATTTGTCAGTTTTGTGTTTCTGAATTTCTTCATCAAATCTGTTATCTTCCTTAAGCATCCAGTCCTTGCCCAAGTTATGTGCAGAGAGGGGAATGGTTTTACTGCTGTGTTTTCAGTTCTGGAAAGACAAGAAAAGAGCAAGCAGAGGTGCTGACTTCTGGGAACTGCAGGAAAAAGAAGACATGAAATAGGTATTTTATTTTGGGGGCAATCTTGCAGGATGAGAAAGCTGAATATTTTTAGGATCATGGGATGAATTCATGTTGGAAAAGTTCTCCAGAGGTCAAATGGTTCAACTTTTCCAGTCTAATAATGCATCACAGTCAAATACTTGCTGGTCACTTTACTCCTTTTCCTGGCCTTGTGTTTTCTTAGTTAACTCTAGTGCCTATTCCTTTTTACTTTGAACTGGCCTTATCAACTCATTAGCATTTGCATAACAGGAGTATATTTTATTTATTAGTGAATTGGGAAGAGCAAATTAAAAACAAACAATCTGTAATCTGGAGATCTGCTAAAATCAGAAAGAAAGGTAATTTTTAAAATACGTTTGTGAAGAGGACCCTGACCCACACGGAAGCCTCTTTCTTTCGTTGAGTAGTGTGGAGTTTTTCAAATTCTTCAGTTTTCACGAAGGGGAAGAGGGTGATAGGACTCAGACATTGACAAACCCTGGGGAAGGAGAGAAACAACAGCTTTTCACAGCTCCATTTCAAAGGGGAAGGAAGGCTGGGAATCCCCAGGGTCTCTTTAGGCAGGAAGAGTTAGTTTAAGAAGAAAAAGATGATAACTGTTGAGAAATAAGCAATTTCCAAATATTTTTTTATCATTGCATCATTCATTCTCTAGCAAGAAATCTCTCCACTTAATGCCCTGAAGAGGAGAGACACTTCCTACTACGGAAATGTTGGTAGGGTTATCCATACTTTTCATGCTTTGGAAAAGAAAAGAAAGGCTATGTCTGGATGCAAAAAAAAAAAAAAAAGCCAGCCTTATTTGCCACTGCCTGGTTTTCACCAAGTAGAGAGGTCTTTTCTTTTCCAAGGTCTCTTTTACCAATATCATTTCTCCTGCTGTAATGCCTCTAGTGAATTTTCAGAGGTGAATATCAGAGTTGCCTCTGTTTTTATGCAAGTGGCAAGGATTGGTTACAACCACAGTGTAAAGGAAGTACTGAAGTTACTACAGACCAATGCTAGGAAGAAAGCTCCTGGCAAGTCTGTGCTGAAGCAGCCCATGAGCAGATGAAAGGTAACAGAAGTGTTCAAAACATGCGCTGACCCTCAGCCGGTTAGTGAAGTGAGGATGTCAAACAAAGCTGGGCAATGCACCCCCATGGTTTTATTTTGTATTGTGTATGCCAGCCTTGGTGTTTCTGTTTATGTGGCTGGTAGCCAAAAAGTATTTAAAAGGCCTTTTCAGACTGTAGCAAGGAAAAATATTCCCTTCTCTGTTTTGAACTTGGGGATCTAACAGACTCACCCTTTCTGTCTAGATGGCAGAAATTTGGGGTCAAGACTGCCTCTTTCCTTAGTGCTTGCACAGTTTACATCACAAATACATACTGATTAATACCTAGGACTTTCCACACAGAGTGACCCCAAATTTAATAACTATTGTAGCAGGATTTTAACAGTCATTAACCATTAATAAATTCTATAAGTTTTCTTTCCCGTGCAAAACATGCATACATGTGGATGCGTTTTTAAGGATTTGGGAACTATTCAAAATAAAAGTTATTTTGAGGATTAGGAAATAGCTTGTCTTACAGCTGCCAAGTGATTTTGGAATAACTCTTTGCATGATAGAGTGGAGGAAAAAATGGAGATAAAAACATCAGTACTTCAGTTCAAGGAGACTAGAGGTTTAGAAAAGGGAAGAGGAATAAAGAAAGGAGGAAAGGAAAAAAAAGTTTTTCACCTTCTTCTGCTTCTCCATCTAGATCTGCCTTGATTTTCTGTCCTGAAAGTGGGAGGAGGAGCTTCATCTACATTCTCCTGCCCCTTGGCAGGCTAGATAAAAAAGGCAGGCAGCCCTTCCCCTAGAATTTTGTCTCTTCCACATTAAGCAGGTTTGAAAGAGAAAAGGAAAACACTCATTGATGGGCATGTAGAAATGTCATTAGTTACATTTAGATAAGTTTATAAATGTACAAAGTAGCTCTCAGGGCCAAACCTAGGGTTGAGGTGAAACACCTGAGCCTCATCCAAAATTAGGGACCTTCCTCTGGCATAAATCAGGTATTGTGATACATTCCAGCTGAGGCACCAGTATAAAAACTCATCTCTGCAGCCTATAAAGTTCCTGACTCATATTTAGGATTTTATAAAATGTTAATAAATAATTGCAGTATATGACCCCTGAAAAACAGTAAAATGCAACTGTCTCTTTGATTTATTTTGTGCTTGTTTTGTACTTTAAAACAGGAAAAGAGGATTCTTTCCTTTACCTTCAGCACACTTTGTCCTAATTTCACAGGATGATGGAAACCCTTATGATGGGCATTCATGACAAACACTTGCTGACTCCAGCCTTGCATAACCTTTGAAAGTTGCAACAGACACCAATATTTCTATAAGCACAATACTTCTTTATGTTAATATTGTGGAATAAGATGAGGGTAAAACAACAAAAGCAAACCATCATTCTTCCTTTCTTTTCCTTCTTCCTCTTAAAAATGAACAGGCATTTTTGAGAGGAGGAAGGATGAAAACTGTGCTATAGTGGTGCTTACCCGAGTCCAGGACAACACACTGAAACTTCCACAAAAGAATATTTTCATCTTAAAGAACATGAAAATAAAATTTTGTTTAAAAAGAAAGGACATTAAAAGTTATAAATATTACTATATAAAATTGTTAAAAGTCACAGTCATGCCATTTGTAAGTCTTTTGTCTAACAGATATTATTATGCAAGCTGAACTCACACAAAAAAAGCCCCACCTCCCAAACTTGGTGACTTTTTGTCTTGTCTCCCAAAATTGTCCTTTTCCCCAAAACATAAGAGTATTCTTCCTGGAGGTGGCGAGTATATAATATATTTAGGATGGTTAATCAAATCAATCCTGCGGATAGGTAAGTTTTTAAATATGTACTTGGGCAGTCAGAGAAATTAGTTTTGGAAATACTATCTTTTCTTCCTCCAAACTTAGCAGGAAAATTAAGCTCTGAGATAAAATTTTTCAGTGTAAAGTTTACAAAGGAACAAGGGAAGAGGAGGAATGAAAAAGAGTATGGCACTAAAAGAAAAGCAAGTACCAAGCCTTTTAAAATGCCTTGAGTTTAAGTTCAATGGCCACTACTTCTTGGTCAAATGAAGCCGTTTTCTCTACTCCTTAGTGTCCTGGCACACTGCTTGCAGTGACATCAACTCTCTTGATTTGCCATTAACAGGAAACTGCTTGCTTGGATGTTGCTGTAGAGTCAAATGTCAGGGAGAAGATACATATTCCACAAGCACAGAGGAACAGGCACATATGGTTTTTCTTCAAAAGAAATCTCAGTCCTTCACCCGGCACTGTCAGGCCAGAAGGAGATGCCACACTGTGCAGGCCTGCTGTGTGGCATTTCATTTTATCAAACCCCGTCCCCGCTTATGAAATCTGACCTGTGGCAGATGAGCATTGTCAGAAATTGTGGGGACAGTGTGGGCTCTAAGTCCCAGAGTGCTGCTTACACCATGAAGCACTCCTAGCCCTAGCAGCTGCAATATATTTCACAAATATCTGACAAGATTTTCTGGCCTCCTGCCAGTTAGAGCTGTACCAAACACTTCTGTCCTTCCCCTAGCTCCACATCTTTTGTAACTGCTGCTCAAAACTTAGGCATGCACCAAAAGAGGCTCCTTTCCTCCCCTCAATGTGCAGACATCCCACCCCAACTAATTAACCCAACAGTGGCTTCGTCTCTAGAAAGCTGTGACTTCCCACACTCTATCCCACTCATTCAGCTTAAAGACATCAGCACATTCCTGACTTCATCACTTGTTAACTCCCTTTTGCTAATAGCCAGGGCATCCTCTCTTGATGGCCCCCTCTGATTTGATATGACTTGAACTCTCAGGCAAAAAGTGCTGAAGGCTGTTCATTTGTTGTTATGGCATATCAAAAGCTCTGAAGCTGTGTTTTAGCATGGCTTCTGTATCCAGAATTGAGAGGCTTTCAGACCTTCTCAGACTGTGTTGCAGCACTGTTCATTGTGCAAGCACCTGGTAAGCACCAGCAAAGCCTGAGTGAGAGGAAGACCTCTGCTGTTTTGTGTTTGATTACCAAAGGTTAATTCTTTGGAAAAGTGCCAGAGGACTTAATGAAGGTGGCAATGGCATCATTATATAAAAACATCAAGTGAAAAGTTCTTTTCAGCAGCTATTCCAAAAAATCAAAAACCGCATTCAATATAGCAGCATGACGTGTCTCCAAACAGATTTTTAGCTATGATGCCACCAAACCCTAAAAATTACTATATTTTTTTAAAAATCTTACAATTTTACTCTCTATTTATATTTCAGAATGATAAAATGTATTTCAAGAATCAAGTGGTTCTCCAGAGATCATCTGCAACACTCCCTTGCCTAAGTACATGTTAATTTATGTGTTTCATTCCAGACACTTGCTTGTTCAACATGGTCCTTAAAAACCATCACTGATGAGGATCCCCTGATGGAATTCTCTCCCTTTCTTGAAATCAATTGCTGTGTTTAGCTTTGCATTTGATAAAGACTTTAAGCTGTTTGCTCCTAGAATTTTGTGTGGAGGGAGAGAGAGAGAAGCAATAGATCTGCTTAGAAAAGAAGTCTAGAGTACAGGAAGCTGGGAAACTGTGAAACCATTAAATATCAAAAAAAAAAAAAATCAGTGTAACAATATTCTACAAAATGTCAGGCATACTCAACTTGGAAATTCAGAAGAAGCACATAAATGTGTAGCTGTTCGTTTGACTCCAAACTGCTTGGATTAAAAGTACTTAGATGGTCAGACAATAATGAACATTCCCATGAGATTTCTTTCAGCAATGTTCACATACAACTATAATAAAATAAACTTCACCTGAAGTAATCAAGACTAAAGTTCCTGAAGCCAAGGATGATTTAATGTGAAAAAAAATGAGTTCTTTGTCGTTTTCACATTACACAGAAAAATATTCCAATCATTTCTAGTTGATTTTTTAACTTGTTTAGGGAAAAATCTAAAGAAGTATTTGTTTCTAAACCGATAACCTTGAGTTAGCAGAGGTATCCAGCCCCAATCACTGAAGGCTGTACTTCAGCACAGTGTTTCCTTACATCATTTTCTCTTCTTACAGAACAAATAATACTCACACTTGAAAATCACTACAAAATCGATTAAATAGCTAGCATTTTTAAACTGTTGTTAGAGTTTATGTCTAGTAGATAATTTATACACATGATCTGTTCTTCTCCAAACAAAATGGTACACAGCCTCCTGTGTTTTCATCACTCCCTGTGTCCAAAGGACTCTTCATTTCATACATCACTCACTATATTTCTCAGCTCTCAGTATTTACTGCAGTTTTGCAGGTATTTATCATTCCAGTGTCACCAGACCAAGTTGGTACTGTTATTAGCCTTCCTTTCTGCTTCAAGCTCTCGGCTGGCTTGAAGGGGAACAAAATGTCTCTGAATAGGATCACCCCAAACCATTCCTTTTCTTTCCTTTAAGCCTTTGTTTCTGCCAAGGGCTGGACTGCAAGGAGGAAGAAAAACATATGGGAAAGCTAGCAGTCCTGCCTGATGGTTGCTAAGAAGAGTGCAGACAGCTGTAAATTAGAGCAGCCTCTGTTATATTTTACAGCAATGTTCCTCTGAGCAAGCCAAAACTTGAAGAGGAGAAGGTGCTGCTCTCTTTGGGTTGTGAGTAGAGGGGCATAGCGGACCTTAAACCCAAAGACCCTCAGCGATGATTTTTTCCCTTCATTCTTGAAAAGAGATTGCCAGGATAAAGCTGTGAGTAGCAAATCAATGAATATTCACGTTTCACCTGGTAACTCCCTGTTCCTAGCATCTGCTGAGACATTTCTCCAAAATTATTGCAGTCATGATGTCACCAGTTGTGACAGGACCCAGAACTGCAGGAACAGGTCAGCAGCTGAGATGCAGTTTGGGAAATACTTCTAAAATGGAGAAAGTATGTCCAGGCTGAGGTCCACATCTCAGCTCCTAAACACTGGTTTTCTGGTGTTGACCATGGATCCACTTTGTTTAACAAGCCAGGCAGCCAAGGCATTTACCTCTCCAGCCATCTCCCTTTGGAACACTGAATTTTACTTGTAGAAAGAACAGTGTCTAAGCCCATTTATTTTTCACAGAATACTGCAGAGAGCACCAGTCAGAAAGTTTTTACTGACAGGCATTTCATGTCTATAGAGTGAAAATGAAGTCCATGACTGCAGAATACTTTCTTACAGTCTAGGTAAATTTTGTCCTATGAACACACATTTCTATGTCCTTGACATTTTCATTCCCTCCTGCTTCCTTTGAAGCCAGCACCAAAACTTCTAGCTAAATGAGAGTTGCAATCTGTTCACAGTTCATGTGCTTTCTGTCAGAAATAATTGGGCACAACAGTAAGAAGTTTTCATCATATCTGTAATTTACACATTCGTTAGGAAGCAAAAGACAAGTTTGACTTCTGGTGATCGGTCAGTTTGTCTCTTCATTGTAAAATGTAAGTAACAATAACATAAACCAGCCCTGTTTAAACTCTTGTTTATAAAATTCAAGTAGTATTACATTTTTTTGAATAGCTGGCCTAGAATAAGCATTAAAGTAGCTTTCATGCAACTCATAATGCCAAAAAATAAATGCAATTCTGCACATTCTTTCCTGAGAGCATCCACAAATGACGTGCAAGGCATACACATTGGCCAGAGGCCATAAGCAAAAGCATTGTGTTAAAACTTTGTATGACATCAAGCCAAAAAACTACTTAGCATTTGTATCTCAGATCTCAACTGAATTATGAATTAAATAACCAAATCAAAACAAAAAGCATACAGCACACTACATCGCGTATCTTGGTTATACACACACACATACACATGCGTGTGAGTGGCATGGATCTGTTGTGAATGGATATAACCTTGGTGTTCTTGTGTGTGTGTGTGTGCACAAATGCAAGACAGAGACAAAAAAAAAATATTTGGAGCATATATTCAGAAAAGAACACAGTCTCTATGCCAATAAGTGGACTATATCCCAGGTGGGCTCCCTCTGGTGTTGTGAAGATAATGTATTTCCCCATTCAACCTTATTTCTGTATGTCCATCAATGAGGGTGTTAAAAAGTGCTAAATATAATCATGGCTTTATTATGGCAGAGTTCCTTATTCACATTGATCCTTATGGATGGTATAGGACAGTATAGCCTTTCTACTACCTCTCATCCAGAATAATACATGAGGCATATATATATATATTTATATCTGCATATCTGTGCACTTCACTACACTGAGACAGCTTTCCATGCATGTACAGATCACTTCTTACCTGAGAGACACTGAAATGCCTTACTGTGAAACTTGTGACCTGCAAGCAGTGTAACTCTTCTCAGTTAAACAGGAGAATCTGAATGCCCAGAGAACAGCAGGCCCCACAACAGCCAGGACCTGATTCTCCAGTGTGTGGAGAGTTTTTACAATGCCTCTTAAGCTTGAATCATGTCTCTTGATAACACCTGTGTGCTTGTGAAAGTCCAGCCTAGGAACCATGTGAGGCACCCCAGCTAATGGGGGAATACACAATTATCTATTTAACTGCTCGAGTCTCGATTTTGGAAACCCGGGACTCAGCATTGTTTAGGAGCATTGTGGCATAGACAATGGGTAGAATAATTTTAGCCATGAAAATTAACTAGGCACCTTAAATCCAGTCTTCTTCCACTTTCTTTACCACCCATTTGCCACCTTCCACTGTACCTAAGGAAGGAGTTCTGAAGATTATCTCCCTCTTGTGCTACAAAACTATCATTCAGTGAGAGAGTACAAGTACCATCCTTTCCCTTATTTCCCAAATGGTAAATGCTTAACTGTTTGTTTTGTGATGCAATCCTTTCCTTCGAAAGACTTTTTTTCCTCCCTTTTTGTCCTGAGATGGAGGTGGAATCAAGGTGACCCCAGGCTGGCTCATTGGAAGAGCATGACCTCCCTGCAGCCACAGCATACCTCTCCTCTGCTGAAGTTCACAGCAGAGCTGGGTGACTTCCTGCAAAATGACACAGAAGGGAGAAGGAGACAATAAACACACGTCTCCAGCGGTTGTTCACAGATATTTACTGACAGGAGAGAAGTAAGGAGACCAGGCTCGGCTCTCAGGCCCAGGGAGAGCATGTCCTCTTGATCCCAGACCTCTGCTCCTGCTCTCAGCACACCCAACTTTCCCCTTCCTCCTCCTCAGTTCCTGCAAGTCCTCCCTCTCCATCCCATTCTTCCCTTCCAGCCCACGGCTTGTTCATTGCCACCCACGCCCTGGCTCCTGCATCCTCTGTCCTCACACCCTGTGTGCTGATACATGCTGGTAACACAATGCTTGGGCCAGGTCCCAGCCCTGGTAAAAGCAGGAGAAAAACTCAACATTCACTCTAGTGGCCCTCTTGGACTGAGTCCTGAGCACATAAAAGTAAAACTGGTGTTAATTTTCCTTTCCCTCGGACAGTGCTGTTAGAGTTGGCACGTTCTCCTTCCACCGGTGAAATAAGAAGCGGGGGGGTGGCAGCTGGGGGAGCAGGAGCAGAGGAAGAACAGAAAGCATACGTAAAAGGAGGAATGACTGCACACATGTGCTACGAATTCTTCAGCTCAGATTAATGTTTTCCTGTGAATTTAATTGGCTGCCTTCTGGTTTCGGCCAGATGACCAGTTGCATTTTCAGGACACTTATAAAGTGGAATCTAAATGAAGTATTTGGACAATGAGAGTCAATGTCTGTGAGCTATTCCAGAAAATTATAAAATAAACAAAAAACACTAGAACTTCCAACTGCAGAGTATAATTATTGTTCTTATTCATTCACATGTAATATTAGTTCCTACTACAGACAAAAAAACCCACAAACCAACCAACTGCAGCTTCGAAAGGTAAGTTGTCCCTGTGTACCCATCACGTGGCATTGAGATCTCTCAATGAACAATCTAGCATCATTTATTGGAACAACTAGAGGGCTCCACTGCAAATTAACAAAATTTCAATTTTCTTGTTATTAAAATATTCTCCTTCCACAATACCAAACTGTTGCCAAATGGCATTGAAAGAAAAAAACTGTGATGGCAGTTAGAGACTTTTACTGCTGTCCTCACTTAGATGTGGATTTAGGTCTTTTCACCAGCCTGCCTGCTCATCAGTGCTAGTGAACTGGCTCTGGTGCAGCCAGTTAAACCTCATGGCAGTGTCAGCCTGGCTCCACCTGAGGGCCAGGTTCTCCCCTTACTGCCCTCTGTGTGGGCTAATGTTAAACAGCTGCCGAGAGTCATCACCCACAAAGGACATCTCCCAGCTGGCATCAACCCACCAGATCTGCCTCCTAGGCCAAGGACTTTCCTTGCCCTGTGTGGGTGTGGACACGTGGCACAGGGCATTTTCTCATGCCTCTGCCTGTTCTTCACTGGCTGGTGGCATAATTCACTGGGGAAAATGTCCCTGATCCAAATCACAACCTGTCCCAGCCTTATGAGCTTGCAGAACAAAGCAACACAACAGAGCAAAGCAGAAAGCAGCTGTTCCTGCCTGGGAACAATTAGGCACTGAGTTAAAATGGTCCAAATGCCTACTCCTGCACTTGTTAGGAAACATCCTCTCCACTCTGCACCACAGGTTCCCCAGAGTCTAGAGCCCAGGGCAAGGCAACTGGTCCCTGACAGCTCTCATGAAAGTGCTACATGTAACTAAATCAGGAGGCATCATCTGAAATAAAGGTGGTCCAGTAGATGTTCCCTAGAAAGGGTAAAGTTACATAATACTGTCAGAAAGAGCAATTCAAAAGGCAAATTGTAGGGCCGTGGCTGTGCCTTATCATTCCAATCTACCTCTGCCATCTCGGTCTGGACAGCATTTGTCAGAGCATCCTCAGGGAAGGGAAGGGATCATCACAAAATAGAAACATCTTGTAATATCATGACAGCACTATTCAGAAACAGATCTCAAGTCCATTTATCAGCTCTAATTCATAAGTTTGTCGCATCAAAACTATGATATCTGAATTTACTTTGGCCTATTATGTGTGCTGAATTTGCTTCGCAAATAAAATGCATTGATTTCATTCAGCTGACAACACTGGCAAAAGTGGATCCTCTGCAATTCTGGGTAACAGCTCATTTCTCTTTTAAAAATGTACCCAGTCATCCTTGAAAGCATCTAGTGGGAGTTACATTTCCACAGGTACTGGAAAATCATATCCCTGTAATTCAAATGCCACAAATGTAAATATTTAGAATGATAACAAATTTTAATCTGTTTCTCAGAAAACCTCATGACTTTGTTCAGACCCCATTTCTGCTCAGGAGGCAATAATGACTGAAAATGTCTCTAAGTGATATATATGCATGTGCCTAATTACCATCCTATTCTCTGAGCTGACTCTGGATAGAAATCTAGGGTTACAGACGCACAGCAAGGACAAGAGCCAATATCTGGGAATTGAAGCTCAGCAAATCTAAACTGAAGTACGATGGAAATTTTTTAACAGATGGGGTAATTGACCATTAGAACAGTTTGTGGAGAGTTGTGATGAATTCTCTCCACCACTTGCGATTCCTAAATCAGGACTGGATGGGATGTTTTTCCAGTAGAGAGACCAAACAGGAATTAAGTCAGAGAAAGCTAATGGCCTCAGTTGTAGCAGGGGTCAGACAAGAGGATACCAAAGGCCTCTCTCAGCCTTATAGTCTTTGACTCTCCTAAATAAAAAGTTCAGGGTTTGCAGATTATAGCATAAATCCTATTCTATTTCAGGCTGCTTTCAAACTTGGGCAATGAAAGGAGAAGGAAAATAAACAGATGCTGCAAGACAAAATCATGTGAGTGATGAACAAAAAGCTCTATCCATGCATCAAGTGTGGCAGAACATCTTTCCAGGGGTCTGTCTTATCAGTGACCTGGTTTACTTCGGCCTATTTGTCAGTGGCAGAAAAAGAAAACAGCTCCAGAACCTGATAACTATATAGGACTGATTGTATCATGTAGTGATAATGAATTTGAATAGCTCTGTTAGAAGAGCAGTGTGGCCTGAAAGGTCCCCCCTTTTCATGGATGGTGACTTTTCTGGGTAGCCTCTTATCTAACAACAGGGTGTTTTTCCAGGGCACAAATTCTTTAAAAGCACAGAAGTGTTAAGAGATTCCTTCCTTGCTTGATAGGAGTTACCTCCTCTTGGATGTGACAGTTTGATGGCTGAACTCCAAGCCAGACCTGGGGAATGGTCTGGTTTTAAAAGAAAAAGGAAGAAAATAGATATCTCTTTTGTAAGCAGGCACAATGACAAGTGTGCTTGGGAGCATAGCCAGCCAAACAGTTGACTCATCACAGAGGAGCAGACCATGAACTCCAGCACTGTGAGGAGGAGGACAGGAAGAAGCAGCAAAGGCAAAGAAGGTGGTGAGAATCTCTTCAAGTGGGTCTGCGACAGCAGGGTTTGGCCTGTAGAAGAGCCATGTCTGGGATTGCAAAATGCACTGCTCTATAAGGCTTCCCTCAGAGCAGGGCTCATTTTGGACTTTTGTGGAGCCCTAAAAGCTGGTGACTTGTTGGCCATTTCATGTGTTGGTGTTTTCTTATCATAAATTTCTCATCATGCATTTTCTGAATGAAAAGGAGTTTCTCAAAAATATTAAAAAGTCTGGGAGAAGACATGGAAAATTTCATCCAGCCCCCTGACAACCCCTGTTTTTCTGCCCCTTGTGTTCCTATCTCCACGCCACCAGCATGCACTGCAGGGAACTGTGATATTTACAGGGATGTTTGGGAAGTTCTTGGAAGTCACATTTCTGAAAGTCCTTAAATACCTGCTAGGAGGTAAGAAGGCAGAAGGAGATGGAACTTTATGCTACTTGGAACTGCATTTTCAGAATCTTTTTCATTATTTCAATCCCAAAAGAGAGTATATTCCTCAAGCAATTACATCATTTGATAGATTAGTGCCACAAACAGGCTGGGTGTACCTCTAAAAGTTTTGTAAAGATCAAAATTAAATCCATTGTTTGCAACAGATGGTTTTGCCTCAGTAAACCCCATTCAGAATGCAAACTGTATCTTTGTGTCAGATACTGCATGAAATTGATGTAAGAGTCCTTATCTGGACAGCCTAAGATGAAACAGATGAGACAGAAAAACTCTGAATGAAAGAAAATCACTCATTTGGAGTGGGTAAGCTAATGTGTAATGCAGCTATGCATGATATGATCACACTGCAAATGTTTGGGCATTAGGATGTGAGCCTATATTCCTTAAATGCCAACATCGGTCCAGAACCACAGCACTCACATTCAGAAAACTTTCCAGAAATGGTATATTGACCTCATTAAATTTCCATCTCAATGACGAATTACAGCCTACTATCAGCACCAAACTTTCAGAGGCTTCTACATGAAGTTCGAGTTCACAGCAAACACTTGAAATATTGCAGCAGTCTGTGGTGGGAGTAGATGCAAGCAAATAATCTGGTACCCTGTGCCTAATGTTGGTCTGTCTCTTAGGTGTCAGAATAAGGATTAGAGCAACCTATTGGATAAATACTCAATCATCCAGTCTTTCCTGTGTCCCCAGGGGGGTTTGTTTTATGCTGTGAAAAATGAGGTTGGACTGCCATTATCCTGATCTTGACTTGCATAGTTACAGACGTTGCTGATAGTCATAAACTTATCTAGCTCTTGTGGAGGCCAGCCACAATATATTATCTTGATACCACTTATGGCAGTGAACTCCACAGATTGGATAAATGTTGGGAAAAGTGGAAATTTTCTTTTATAGGGACAAAATTTACTACCTTTTAATTTTCCTAGGCAGGGGTATATATAGGTCAGAATTTCGATTACATGAAAAGATATGTCTCATTTCTCTGCTGGATCAAAAATAGTTTCAGAAACCATAAATGCAATATGATATTTATCAGACCAGAAACTGCACTCATTTGCCAAAGTGCAAACCAGAATGACACTTACAGCTCCTCATACGCTGGTGGCCTCCTGTAATGGGTTTGCATTTGCAACACCACAGCCCACCTTCCCTCTCCCCCTCACCACCGCCTTCCCCCCAGCCTTCAACCTTTAGCTTGTCAGCACTAAGCTCTGTCCAATTATTCACCTTTTCAAAAGTGATTTATTTTCAGGATAACCTAATAATGTCAAAACCAACACTGTTATACTCTATCACCCACCAGAGAAGGAAGGGGGTAACCATATTAATCCATTTTGCCTTGCACCTTTTACCTGAGGACAGATGAATTTTACAGTCAACGACTTAGGAATCATTAGGTCAGTTTATTGTAAACAACTCCCTTCTCCTCCTTCACACTTCCTAATAACATTACTCTGTAGCATTTCCAGCACTCTTCCCTACCTCCTGTTTCAGAGGGAGTTGTTTTTTTCATGCAGCTCCATCTCTGCTGCTTAAGGCATTACACAAGCTGACCAGTGATTTGTGCCACTGAAGAAATTAGGTAGAGTTTGTCAGAATGTTTGTTTTCCAAAGGTTTTGTTAACAAAAATGAGAGCACTCTAGGCAAATAGTTCTTTTATATCTTACAAGAGAGTGGTCGGGTCTCAACTTAGGGACATGTAAACTGGCAATTTTATATCCCAAATAAGTGTTTCAGGAAAATCAAGACTAGCAGGGTGCTTTCTCTGTTCCTGTTTCCTTCCTTGCAAGGATAATTTCCTCCACTGGCATAATCTCTGGCCATTTCTACCACACGTGCTACCTGGCTGATGTTGGCAGAATATAACTTAAGGTCGTTTTTACTTCTCCCTCTGTTTTTTTGGCCAGCGCCCACTCAGTTGCTGTAGCACCAGTGATGCAGTTTGTGCTCCCCCTGCTCAGTTCAAATGTGGCACATGGAGGAGCAGCTTACTTTCTCCCTGTTCATGGCTGTACTAAAACCAGGCAAGACTCTGCATAAATATATGTGATGCTTTTAAAAAAACTTGTAACTGCAGCTGAAAGAGGGCTGGGAGAACTTATCAATGTTACATTCATTTATATATACAAGCAAAATCTCATGAACTCTTGTTCCATGACTGTGTTCATTCCTTTTTTGATGCAGCAGCCAATTCACACAGTCGGAAGAGTGTCTTTAATGCTGCACAGATACTCAGGTTTGCAGCTCCTAGAGAACGTGGAGAGATCCCTGTACTCTGTTTTAAGTAGGAGTCAGCAAATGACTTTGGGTTAATCTAATTTGTGCAAGGAATATATTTAATTTACATTTTGCTCTCAGAAAAAGCAAAAGCACAGTAAACAACGTCTTATCTATGCACATATATTCAGCTCAGTTCCATGGAGTTTTGCCATTGACTCAAATTGGAACAAGATCAATCCTTAATCATTAAAAAACCACATTTTTACTCTTGTTCTTCTGCACTTTATGCAATATATTATATCAAAATGGAAGAGACTTCTTTTAAGGAATGAACAAGCATTCTGGCATATTCCACAAGATTCTGGATGACAAATTTTTAGTGTAATAAATTGCCCACTCCATGGCAAATTCTTACATGCAGCCATTTTGCAAAAGTTTATTTTATGTGATCTTTTCACTCATGGGCAAAAGAATATTTGTTTCCTGACATTCTCTGTATATTATTTCTTATTTAAAAGATGGAAGTTAGGAAAAAAGTAATCTATTCTGCTTGTTTCCTTCAGGAGAAAAAATTTAAAAGATTTTAAATAACATTCACTTTCAATCCAATTATAGGGTCTGAAATTAATCCTTGTTATTGCACCCTTGTACTTTTTCTTCATTAAAATTACATAAAAAGTAGTATTATCTATTTTATATAACTAAATAACTTTAAATGTTTTCTTCAATTATCATGATGGAGATATTGACCATATTATTTATTATATTATTATAAGAATAAATGAGGAAATGAGGACCTGAAATGTCACTTTAAAAGTGCTTATTTTTGGTTCCTTCTGAAGAACTCCTTCTCACATAACCCATATGACTATTAACAAAGCTCATTATATTGAAATACATAAATATAAAGCAATTTGCTGATTATCATGTAAAGCCTGTAAAAATCCAGAGAGCACAAATAAAAACCACAAGTAGAATGGGGTAGTGTCAAACCAAGAAGTTCCTGACCAAATTCTAAACACTGATCCACTTCTTATTGCCAGCCTGATCCCGTAAATAGGAGATGGGGAACTATTGCAAATGAAATGTTTCTGCTTTTTTTGTTTGTGCATGAATGACAATGAAAAATATTTTTTGTTTAACTGTTTTGCCCGGCACTGGATCCTGATGCACTCACTCACATCCAGACACTGAAAGATGCTTCTTATTTGGCCTTTGTATTAGGTACAAGCCTGTCTGAAGAGGTGTTACCATTCTGGTCATCAGGACCACTTTGGGTCAGGTTAAATTACTCTCTTTCTCTTTCTCTGCTGAACTGTGAGCAGACTGTTAACCTGACATAAATTATCAGAAATGCTACCACAACAGGAGGAGGAAGCTGAGGAAGTGTGTGGGTTAGCAATCACCAAGCCTATTAAACTGCTTCGAAATCCCACCCTTTGGATTCACAATTTCTCATGTTTTGGCTTGGCCAAGAGGCAGGTTGGTGAAGCAAGAGGATCTGTGAGAGTGTGAAAGGGATGACCCTGGAAACAAAATATTGGTTTTACATCGCAGGGTATCCGTTACAGGAGAATTTCCTCTGGCGCCAGCAGGTATTTGAGCAGGCATCTGGATGGATCCCAAAGGGGGGAAGGAAATGGAGATGGAAGTTTTTAGAGGGGATCAAGATGTTAAGCCTTGAAACTCTTTGAATGACCCACAACAACTAACCTGCACAGTTTTTTCTGGGTGATGACTTTTGGTGATGTGGGGGGTTAAGGTTGATTTCTTTTCTTTTTTCCTTTTTTTTTTTTTAATTTTTTTTCATGTTGGTGGGGAATTCCAGCCAAGATTGCAGAAGGGAACTGGTAAAGGAATGCAAAGTCCACCCTCAATCAGCGATGAGGAAAATCATCTGATCCATCGCAGCCTCCTTTTCTCTGCACAGGATGCCCTGATCTTACAGCTGGTCCTGAGAGCTCTTTGCTGCATTCCCAATGCTTTTTAAAACACTGTTAGCGGTATTGCTAACTACAATCACAAAATATTACTAAATGGATTGATAGAATTTTATCCTGCAAGCAAATTTTGTTGAATATTTGTTCCCCTTGGCTTGGGAAAGAAAATCTTCCTTGGGGGTCTGAAAGCTGATTCATTAAATCTGAGCTGTCTGCTGAAGTGCTCAGTAAAAGTGACTCTGATTTATTTGGATTTGTCACTATAAAGGTCTCTGGAGACAGATATTTATCCTATGGGATTCTTGACAAATTGGCCAAGTGGTCTGGGCAGTCCAGAGGGAGGATGGTCTTCTTTGACCCCTCACATGGCCAGAGAACAGGTAATTACTCCCCTGATCACAAACATGCACCAAAATCACATCGTTGCCAAGACTTCTTTCCCCACCCAGAATCTGGTTATCTGAGCTTGGGCAAGGACTCAGATCTGTACTTGGTCTCACTGAAAGACATATCTGAGATCAAAGTGTAACCTATAGCTGTAGGAATAGGCAGATAATTGGAAGGATTTATGCTGATGAGGGAACATGCTGCTGAACTGGACCATAGCAAAGGTGTTTGTCCTGCTGTGGTCAGAATTTATAAAATACTTGATTGTAATGCTGAAGGATCAGCTTGGACACTAAATGTATCAGTATATTTTAACACCCTCCCACCAAGGTGGACTAAGTCAGGCATCCTTCTAACTGCAAGACAGAAGAGATGGAGCTTGTCAAAAAGAAGGGAAGGGAATTTGCTGCTGTTTTCTTGTGATCCCACTTGTGTGACTTTCCCCACACCACAGTGTATAAGGTGGAGTAGTGTCTAGTGTCAGCCCTTCTCTTTAATTATCTGCTAGCCTGGCTGAGAGCTGTATAAACACGTTACGGTCACTTGCAAGAAACAGATACTGCAAGTGCAAACATCTTTCCCTTTTAACTCTTTCTGTCTGTCTTGCCTTTTGTGCACCTCTAAATTTTATGAAACTGTTCGATAAAGAGCACATTGGCACCATTTCTTTTCAGCTGACTTAAGCTACTGATTCATTTTATAGCTGTCACAGGGAAATATGCACCTTTAGGACATGATTAAGATCTATGTTGCCTCTCAGATGTAGGTGAAATATATTCAGAGTGCCACAACCAGAAGTATTGTTCCAAATGACTAGAATGGAGTTGGTAAGAAAAACACAACTAAAGGGAAGTGCAGGAAAAAATCTGGGACAATGACATCCTGTGTTGGAGTTAGCCTGCCATTACTTAGGGATTTTCACCTCACAGCAAACAGTTCTCCTCCCCGTTCACACCCATGAGGTGAAAGAGAGGTTTGACTGATGTCAGTGTAGCAGTGCAGGCCTGAAACATTCAAACTAGAGCTAAACAAGTTCAGTGGCAGCTGAAATAAAGTATGGGGGGAATTAAACATGGTGTGTTGGGGAATTCTGCACCAGGGACTGTCATTTGCAAGGAATGCACACAGATGAGTTAGTCTAAACCTGTATAAGAGTGGAGGATTTGGGCCCCAAATAAACCATTCCAGATTGTGTTCAACATAAAAAATGGTGTGAAAATAGCTAAAGTTCACATTAGAACCTCAGAAAGAAACACCACAGACTTTTAAAAGGCACTGAGGGTGGGGGTCAGTCTTGTAAAGGTAACAGCAATGGTCTCTTTACTCTACTTGGTGGTTGGATGACTTCAACCCAGGGGTTTTGCCTGGCAATCTGTCTTGCTAAAAGTCAGGGTAAGATAAACTGTACTCTGTCTCTGATTTCTGCAAGAAAGAAAACAATTGAACGACTGGTCATTCATCACTGAGCCACCCTCCCCCCTCTCCGACACCTTGTATAGGGTTGTATATTCTGGAGCTGTTTAGCTCTCCTTGTCCATTCTTTCAGAAGGAAACAAAAAAAATCAAGTAGCAAGATATGTATTTTACAACTTTCCTGTAATATCAATGGTTTAGAATTGAAAGGGACAGATCAATAAAGAAATCACTTGACTATTGTTATTGTTGCTCGCACATCATGCCACTCGTACCATTACAAGCCACATGTTCAAGTAAGTTTAGTATCAAAGGGCCTCCTGATGGCCCAGCCTCTACAATTGTGCTCATAAATACATCTACCTATTCATAAAAATTTACATTCGTTTTTGTATACTGAGGAGCTCAAACTCAGCTCAGATATAGCTTATGGAGTTAGGAATGTGTGCTTTGACCATCCAGCTGCAGAAACTGGAGATTATTTGAGAAGTTTCTTTAGCAGCTTTAGTTAGATGAGTTATTTCAATTGCTGAGAAACAAACCTCGAGAGAATAAGCCACAAAATTTATAAATTTGCTGTGAGACAAGGAGTCTGAAAAGGGGGAGGGTGGCATAAAATGATATGAAACAAAAGTAGTCACGATAGATGGTTGTAGGAAAAAAGCAGTACCATGGGTGAGAAGAAACAGCTAGGCTTGCTCTGTTGGGCTGAGAGTATGCTCATGTATCAGGGAAGCAAAGAAAGCTCTACTCCTCCTTCTAACAAATCCAGCTTCGTTCTGCTTGTGGAACAAAGTGCTCTGCTTTGGGTGCCATGCCCGCCTGGCTGCTTCCCACAGCCCTGCGAAGAGATGCTTCAGGGCACATTATCTGGCACACAACACAGCTGCTGCACAGGTGGCACCAGGAAAGTCTTAGAAAGCTGTGAGATGGAATGGGGAAACTAAAACTAAATTACTTAGAAAGAAGATGGCATAAAAGCTGAGTTCTCTACAGTTTCACTGTACCCTGAGTGTCTGCATTAGCTCACAGTTCAAGGAAGTAAGACCCTTCATGGAAGAGACAATTAGTCACAAAAAGGCATAAAGAAGCCTAGTAATGGATTTTAACTCTCCTAAGGGAATCCTGTGTTTTTACTGGGGAAGGATTACAGGAAACCAAAGTAACACTTTATTTTTCTTCACAGAGAGCTGGGGGACTTTGGAGTAATTTAGTCAATGGTGATTTGCTACTTGTGCTATAGTGTTACCAATGATGGTACTCCTGGTCTGTTTATTAAACTTTTGGCTTGTCACTCATCACTAGCAGGATCAAAATCCATTGGTTTTCTTCCTATGAAAGTAACTTTTCTATCTTTCAGAATTACTATGGGGTTGAGAGATGAGTGCTTTCATCTAAAATCAAAGTCAGGCAAGTATCCATTTTGTAAGCCATGTGAGCATAAAAATGTGCCAATGTAAACATCAGGTATCTGAGTGAAAAATGTTAATTGGCATTTCAAGAAATGAGGAGACATCACAAAGATATTTTAGGCTTTCAACATATTTGTAGTATTCTAACATCAATCATTTTCTTGCATCTATCAGGTTATTTATCTTAGCTACCCTCTGTATCCATTACCATAGTGCCTAAGCCCCTCATAATGTTTCTGTAGGGCAGGGAAGTGTTCTCATCCCTTTTTACCACTGAGAGATTGGAGTAGAAAGGATCCTACTTTTGTGGCCACTTAGAAAGCCTGTAACACAGGAGAAAATCAATGCACACATGCCCTGTCTCTGGTGAGAGTCTTAAAGAAGAGTTTGTCTCTTTTAAATTGGCCCAAGTTTGCACTTGGTTAATTTGCACCACAAATTGTAGAAGCGAGATTGTGTTACACACGTCACTGAGCCATTAGCTATAAGACTAATTCCACCAACACTTAGAAATGCAGGAATAATCCTGGGCTTGCATCTCAAAAAGGGCTCTGGCTACACACTGCCAAGGAGAGATGAGAGACTCCAGTGAGTCAGGGCATGGGAGAAAGAGAAATAGAAAGAGGATGTGTTGTATTGCAATGGGTGCTGCACCAGGCGGTTCACAGAGGCTTTCCCTGGAATTATGAGCTCTTCAGAACAGAACATGGCTGGCTCCCCCCCCAGGAGAGCCCAAGCTGGCCCCAGACATCCAGTGTGCATTGGCACCCTATGGAAGTTTGCACTGGCCCTTTAAAGGCCCTGTGCTCAGCCTGGCTGAGCAGCTCCCCAGTGAGGATTTTGCATACATGGAAAACCTTTTTGAGGAATTCATTTGCAGTGTTAAGAGAAAACTTGTGTGTGCAATGTTACACATCTTTTCCACTCGGTGGAAATTTCAGTCAATCAAGCTCATAGTGATCACAAGGACATCTTTGTTCAAGCCTTAAAGAATACACATAAAAATACTTCTGCCAACAAATTTTGGTATGTATTAAATGGAACTATATATGATATCTGGTAAATTTGCTACGTAACCCAGAAGGCCTGCATGAAAAAGAGAGACCTGCCTTATTTTGGTGCAAAATTTGGCAAACAGATGTCTATTGTTCAGGGTGGAACAAGCTGAAATGATATAGAGATTGAAATAAGGCATCAAAATCCTTCCTTACTGTTTAAAATCAGGAGGTTCTGGAAAAAATAACTCTCCACACTACCCTCAACCATCATCCCATCTGATTTTAAAACATTAGCAGATACATATCTGAGTTCCATTCCATTCTTTCTAAAAAAACCAAGGCCGCTTTAATCCCTTGTAACAGATGCCCTAACTTCCTGTCAGTTTTAAAAAACTTGCCTTTTCTGCTTTGAGTAGACTCAGAGAGGCTCTCAGACATTGTTTTGTATTTCCCCTTACTGAACTGCACAAGTGAGCTGAACCTGGCTAACAGAGGGTCTCATGACTCATCTCTGTTTTCCTCCTTTAACCAGCTTTCCATCTCAGTTAGTCACACCCACAGTTAAGAACTAGGGAGTCTGAGCATCTCCCCAGATCTGTACACACAAAAGAAAAAAAGGAAAGCAGAGAGGAGAAAGAGAGCCAGCCTACCTTCACAGTTGGTACTTGAGGCTTTTTCCTCCCTCACTTCTGTACTTTCAGTTCTTTGGTCCTTTTTCGCCTTGTGGGACTCCACTGCAACACAGGTTTATGGTCTTCTTTGTATGCTATCCTCTGGTTCATTTTAAAAACCATCCTTTTTCCCAGCAAATTACTTAAATAGACTTTTATTATGTGTTTTTGCAATACCACTTTCTAAAACAACACCATTTTCTATATGTATTATGAACTACGATACGCACCATAAAATCAGAGGACTGCACTGTGGCAAAGTGCCATGACCCCACTTTGGGGAAGTTCCAGGGGCTCCGAGAGTCACAGTTTGTGAGGCATGTGTAAGGCCTATCAGAGTCAAAAGAAACTCACAGTAACTGGGGTCTTTCCATGTCACTTGAGTGGGATGTGTAATCTGCTTTCTCCTTTGTCTTGCCAGCTAACATTCCCGTTTCAGACCTCGTCCACCACACAAACGCTCTTCAGCTGACTACGGAGTTTGTTGAACCCCTATGTATGATCACACACGTGGATAGCTGAATATGGCCAGTTTGCTGGTTTGTTATATCAGTGTTTTTAGCCAAAATATTTTTGCAGCTATGTCACTGCAGTTCAGCATGTGTTTTTAAAGGCTTAATGTGGCCACCTATGGTAAAATGCAAAGCCCCTGTGACAAATGGAGCTCTAGGGAGTCCAGCAGCACAAATTGTGGCTAATTCAATCTCTCATAGAGTAAAGCAGCCCACAAAGAGTGGGTTCCAGAATGTGATGTTTCACTTGGATGGAAACAGAGGACATAGCCCAACCTACTTTGTTTAATGATGGATGCTGTGGGAACCCGACTTTCAGAAACTGTGAGCACTTTAAGTGAATAGGAATTTTAGAAAATCTGTGTGTACACATACACACATCATGCCATAAACCATGTGAGTAATAAAATCTCACCAGAATAGCTGACATTCTTCCTGCCACTCCCCTACAAAGCATTCTTCTTTTCCAAACTTCCCTCTGAAAAAAAATCTTCTATTTTCCAAAACTTTATCCAATGTGCTAATTACTGGAAGTCAAAGAGAACCTATTGCTTATCAACAAATTTTATCATGTCCTAAATTCACAAAAATGCAAAGGATTAGCCAATAAATAAGCATCATGGAAAGAGATATTCAAAACAAAAGAGTTATGCCTGCATTTTAATCCTTCAATGACTATTTTGCATAAGATATATTGGCTTTTTTGCATATTTCTCTTTTGACCGCTTCATAAAAGAGTCTGCAGTTTAAGACATAAAAATATTTCAGAGATAGGTTCTGGAAGCAATGCATAGTAATGGTCTCTGCAGCAGTGATGGAAGAGGATACCTCTCCTCACAGTCTGTGAGGAATAAAGAACATAGGAATAAACTTGTATAGGAATAAATAATAAAACAAACATGACACAGCCACTTAGGTTTCACAGAATTTTCTGAATAGGAAGGGACCTACGAGGATCACTGAGTCCAACTCTTCAGTGAATGGCCCATACAGGGATCAAACCCATGGGGTTAGCCCCATTCTCTTTCCAACTGAGCTAATTTCTCCTTGGTTTGCTTCCTACAAGCATCCTGCCAAAGGAGATTCACTAGCACACCTGTGAACAGTTCATTGAAAGCTTGGATTGAGCACCCATGTCAAGGATTAGCTGTCTCGTTTCTCCTTCAATAACTTCTATATATTACATTCTTCTTTTTTCTGGAATTGAGGATTAAGACCTGTCTTAATGCCTAATTAAGACACTGACCTTGTTGTCAGTATCTCTCTCAAGCATTAGGATATTTAATCATGACTTTTCTTCTATAGAGGCAATTTTTGCTATTCTTGTTCTTACAGGCTGGTTTACCCTGTGAGCAGCTCTGCTGATTTTTGTGGAGCCACTCAAGGAAAAGGTACCAGGTGGCATAAGTCTGGGAGGTAAAAGTCATCCAGTTACTCTTTGTGGTAAACAAAAGCACTACTTATATTTGTCACAGATTTTGTCACCAATGTCACAAAAAAGATTAAAATATTAAATCTGGAATTAGGTATTTTGAGTTTCACAAAGTATTTTTCCAATATCCAATAAAGAAATTGTTCTTGAACTCCACTTCCCAGAGTTTCCATGGATTTGTGATACTTCAAGGTTTAAAGCCTCACAAGAAATGGAATTACGGCTCCTGCATAATTTTCTACATAAATTTTCTTAAGACTACAGTTTATTCCCTTTAAAATTTTCTAATCAGTAAGACTGAATTTTTTCCATTCTAGGTATCCACAAAACCTTCAGACAGTTTAAAACGAAAATAGAAAGAAATATTGTTAGGTTGGCTTTTTTTCCACCCACACTAAACTGTGCCAGAAAAGAGTTTCTCAAGAAGCTCTGATTTTTCAGGGCTCTGAAGTAAGAGATTGGGATTTCCTGGGGAGGGACAGTGATGCTGATATCACATATAAATATCTGCCCCTTGGGCCAGTTCTCCAGGACAGCACTTTTACTCTCTTGGCAACAACATTACTTGTTTTCTTTGTGTATTGTTTTATGTCATTTTTCACAATGTCTTTTACCTTTCATACTAAAACTGTGACCAGAAACATAGACACAGCACTGGAAATTAAATGTGAAAGGGTTTCAGACCCTTCCAAAAGGTTACTCCACTGTTACAAACAATTTTGATGAATTTCCCCTAAACAGTCCATACTCTACAATTTCTTATACTATTAATACTATTAGTGTTAGTTATTTGTATATATTATATTATTGGCATTATTTAACTTAAGGTGTGTTAAAGTATGCTTCTAAAGTCATTTTACCATTTTACTTGGTTTTCAGGTAGGACCAAGAGTAACTAGGAGAAATCTCAGTGCAACCAGAATTTTTTTTAAAGATACAACTTGAAAACACTAATCCAGTTGTACTTTTCTTACTGATTATTCTCAAACCTCACTGGACATGATTCATGATCAGCTGGCTGCCTGTGGGTGACTTCCTTGGTTATTCTCCAAATACAAGAAAACACCTGTATTAGGCTTGGACAAGTAATTTTAAAACCAGCAAATGATCATATTTTCCTCAGCTCTGGGTGATCTCAGTTTCTTCTTGGGAGACTGTTTAATGTGTAGTAAAAATATGGTGCCTTGCTAAATGACACAGAACATCAGAAAATAAACCAAGCTGTGCCATGCACAACCATGAGATACTTGAATAAAGCTTGGCCTCAAGTTCCAAAGCTGTTCTCAAATTACCATGTTATTCCTGCACAGGGAAGGGAAGACTGGAGGCATAAAAAGTGTAACTTCTCTTCTAGAGGGAAATTTGCAACCTGACATAGATCAGCATGAGCCTGTGTGTGATGTGTCCCTCATCTGACACCCTTGAGACTAGGCATCCCGAATCTCAGCACCCTGGCATGTCCTAAATGGCCTGTCTTTGTGGGTCTCTTACTTAGGAATAAGAGAGAGATGCATGGTCCTGCATAACCAGAGCAATGCAGAGGAGAAAGTAATTTACAGGGTAAATCCACAGATTTTCACTGATGCTCTTCATGCCAGCATTTCAACTTCCTTTTTAAAACATGAATGAAGAAGTGAATGCACTGGAAAGGCCAAAAGGACTTTAGCTCCATCTGTCTTTCCCAGCCAGTTATTAACCCAGTGGCCAGTCTGTAGTCCCAATCATCTAACTGGAGAAACAAGTGGTCCCACCCTTATCTGGGCAGATGCAGCCACCCTAGTTTTACCCTTCCCACAGGACTGGGTTGGTTTCCACCCTGTCAGACTCTACTCCAAATCAGGTGCTGTTCAGAGAGTCAGGAGGACTGGGCAAAAAGTGAGTGAAAAAGGATTGAAACCTGGAGTCGGATTAGGGGTACAAACCCTGGGCTTGCCAGGAGAGAAATAAAGAACAGGAAGGTTGGAAACACAGAAGTTTAAGTCATGTAACAAACGAAAAAGGAAGTACGAGTTACCTGGAGGATATGTTGGTTTTTTTAAGTCTGCCCATGCTGCCCACTTTGGAGAGGGAATAATCGATAAATGTGTTCTTTAAGAGTGTATAATAGTTCATATGCATAAAATACACAATTAAGAACTTATATATGTATAATATACATGTATGTGTAATAGGTACATGAGTATACATCGCATGCATGCAGTAATCTCCACAAAATGAACACAAAAATGTGTCCTGTGTCTCCTCAAATGTGTGTGGCCTGTATTAGGTCAATTTTAATGACCCTGACTATTTAAAAATATAAAGAAGTAAAAACTACAAATGTTTGGAAGTTTTAAAAGCTCATAATACACGTGTATGCATATCTCGATGTTCAGAATGCATATGTAGCAGCAAACTAAAGGTATTTTTAAAAAGCCAGATCATTCCTTCTGATTTTTACAACAAATGTTTAGAACACGCTGAAGTAAAATTAAAAATAAGTGATGGAAAGGCTACAAGTATATACTGGTTTAGCTGGTTTGCTCTTCTGGGAATTTCTGATGCTGAAATTTTGATGGGATTTTGTCCTCTCTGGTCATTCATGCTTAGAGACACAAACAACTTCAACTTGGTTTTCTGTCATCCTTACTCCAGTAAGAGTCTTTTAGCTCAATTGTGACATCAATCACTTGAACTATAAATCTCTGCAATGGATATGGCCATTTAAATCTCCACCTGCACAAACAACAATCAGGCCTAGAAAATAAGGAGACTCATAAATCTCAACACTGGTGATTATTAATATTTTGTATCTGCAACAGCAGCGCTATAAAAAAAAAAAAAGAAATTCATTAATTAGGACAGATATGCTGACAATCTGTTTAGTTCAGTTTATATACAGAGAAAACACAAACAAGGGCACAGTTAGCACAACAAGAATTTAGAAGTTAGTGAATTCCCCAGAGCCCAGGGCTTGGAGATATGATATCTTAATGTACTTATCATATTATGAGTGGGAAGGTGTTATCTTCCAGACAAATGATAAAGAGGTAGTTTAAAGTTTAGGTCTACTGTTTTTTTCTTCTGGCTTACATGAGCCAAGGAAGAAAGATGGATCAAGAGATAGGCAAGGCTTCCTTGCTGGCTATCAAAAATGACACTCTGCCTCCTACTGAAAATTTAGTCTTCACAGAGTACATAGCACTCAGCAGATGTACCAGTTTGGCCCCTCCACAGTTTTTGTTGGGTTTTTTAGTGCATGCACCTGTGTAATGCTCATGCAGATCAGCAAGAGACTTTTCCTGCAGCTCCAGTGATTTTAGATTAATTACGAAGCCACTGTAAGCCATGGTGACATCTGAGGCTGCATATTTTTGTCCAGAGCTACGAAAATCCTCAGATAAGCAGCTGAATAAGTGGAATTGCTCCTGCAATAAGAGCAGTCCCTACATGCAGTTCTTTAGTCCCTTGTGTTCAAAACCCAGTCTGCAGGGCAACCTGTGAGGTTTCAGGAAGAGCATGAGTAGAGAAGGAGCTATGGGAGCAAGTTCCTGTTTCACTGGCCTCTTTGGACTCCAAATGTGGATTTAGGGAACTATTTTACATGAAGAGGAAGAAGTGATAGGACAAGGTTAACTGCTTTCAAAAGCCTGCTCTGCTGAGACTGAATACACATATGCATACGTCTGTTAATTCAAACTACACAGCAACCCGCTCATCCACACCTGTGGTAAAACCACTGGGAATGTTTGGCTTCAGTGGTTGCAGAGCCAGGCCTAATGCCCTCAGTTCCACCACTCCCACAGAAGGGGCCTTATCCCTTATCTTGCCTCTTTATTCAGGCAAAACCTCTGACTTTTGAGCATGCACGAATCAACAGACAAAACACTCCACGGATACGGCAGGATGAAGCACTGACATCTGCTCTGCACACCAAGTAAAAGTTTCTTTTCTGTGGGAACTCAACCATCCAATAAACCCCCCCACCACCACCCCGTTGCCTTCATTTCATGTACAGCCTTGCTGCCCCATCCGCAGCCACGCAGACCCTCCCCAGCAGAACGACACTCCCTCGGCTCAGACTCGCAGACTGCTGGGATCTTGGCCACTTGGCACACCTGTGGACCAGGAAGCCTCCACAACATTCACAGCTGGGAGGACTCAAAGACTGAGAAAGGACCGGGACTTGTCGGACGTCACCCCGGAAGGCTGGAAGAAGTCAGATCCTCCTGCGTCCAGCCCCTGGGCTGCGACAGCAAGGTCCACACTGCTGGCCAGGCGGTGGAGCACTCCCTTCCTGGAATATGCTACTAGCTGGACAGGATGCGTTCGCAAATATAATCATCCACAAATCTCCCCCAGATTAGGTTACAGGACAGCGTTTCGACGGCACGCATTACAAAGCTCCCTGGAAGGCTTGGCTGGTGGCTCTGCTGCTCTCTCTGCTCATGACCCATTTTGGCTTTCATCAAGAATCATGACACCAGCTGCCTGGGTCATCTAGGAGGCAGAGAGGGGGAGAGCAACCCTGGGTTGTAAAGGGAAGTGGGGAAGGAGAAGAGGAGGAGGAGAAGGAGGAGGAGGAACGGGGAGGATAGAGCAGGGGGAGAGAGAGTAAGAGAGTTGTTTTAGTCCAGTTGTGAAGATCTGAATCCCAGTTCCGAGCTCTCAGCAAAGGCTTGCTGGGATACCTCATTCCCTGTCCTGTGCAAAGGTCTGTGATTGGGGATGTGGTGTGTTCAGTGGGCAGGGCCCCTCCCCTGGGCTGGATCCGCCTCTCTTATCCCCTAGATAAATTACTAGTGTCCTCACTAAATTCCTCAGCTTTCTCTCTCCCTCTCTCTCTCCCTCTCTTACAAAATCTCACTCCCTCCCTCAAACACAGGCAAAGCGGGGTTGGGGGGCGGGAGGGCGGGGATCCTCTCTGGACTGGTATTGTGCCTTAGTCCTGGGCGGGGAGGGAAGGGGAGGAAAATACTGGCGCCCCTTCTCTCCTACGCTGCCTTGAAATAGATTTGAGGAGCTGCCCTTCTTCCCCCCCTCCCCCCTTTCCCGCTGGTCGTTTGGCATCTTCCAGACCATGTCCACTGGGTCCCTCAGTGATGTGGAAGATCTGCAGGAGGTGGAGATGCTGGAGTGCGATGGGCTGAAAATGGATACTAACAAAGAGTTTGGGGCGTCCACCGAGAGCAACGAGGAGGGATCCAATGGCGAGAATGGCTCCCCTCAGAAGGGGAGAGGGGCCTCGGGCAAGAGGAAAAAAGCTCCCCCCAAGAAGAGCCCTTTAAATGGAGTGAGCCAGGAGGGAAAGCAGGTACAGAGAAACGCTGCCAACGCCAGGGAGAGGGCAAGGATGAGGGTCCTTAGCAAAGCCTTCTCCAGGCTTAAGACCACCCTACCCTGGGTGCCCCCAGACACCAAACTTTCCAAACTGGACACCTTGAGGCTGGCCTCCAGCTACATTGCTCACCTGAGGCAGATCCTGGCCAATGACAAGTATGAGAACGGCTACATCCATCCAGTCAACTTGGTAAGTCAGAGTCTGCCGGGGCCAGGCGCTCTGTGCGTGTGCATGGGGAGAGGGGGGCGAGGAGCTGGCATGGGGCATGTGCAGGGAGAAAACTTTGCTGTGCTTCTCACAGAGAGCCTGGTGCCAGTGGGGTGGAAAGCGGTACTGTGCAAGGGGACAGGCTCCCAGCTACCCTGTTGCCCTGTGCCCTGAGCACCAAGCCTCCTAGGCCCCCTCTGCTGTTCCTAGCAAACTCTTCCAGGAGACAGGCAGCCACGCTGGCCACAAATAAGCTGGGGCAGGTTTTACTCTTTTACTGACCCAGAAATAACTGAGAAACCACAAAGGGTTGATGGCAGCTTTCTGCCTGCAGGTATAGGAATTTGGGTAGAAAAGGGTATGTTTGAGGAAGGACCCAGGATTTATTCTTACCCTGTGTCTCTACCCTAATGTTTCCTGCCACAACAGTGTCCCTAAGCCCTTACTTTTTAAAGGCAGGACTCCTGGGGTTCTGTGCTCAACCGCTCAAGTTTGCTGGGTCCAGGACATTTCTCCTATCCCTCTAAATTGGCACAGGAGAAATAAATACCAGTGCAGACTCCCCAAGGGAGGTGTCTGCCCCTGGCACTCTCCACGGTGCCTCTTCCTGGGCTCTGCAGTGTCCCTCCTTCTGCTCCCACTACATAAAGTTTTCCTAAGCCGCCCTGGATCTCCCGACCATACCCAGTCGCCAGAAATATCCAGTTTCCAGCTCTAAAAATATGTACAAATGATGTAAACCGGGGGTAAGCAAGATCTGCCTGGGCTCTTTTTAGACATACAGCCTTTACACTGCCCACACTTGCAGACCCTGACGCATAAATGGATCACAGAGAGGAGCTGGGGACGTTTCACTGAGGTCAGGCTCTGCCTTTTGAGCTCTGGGCTCTGGGGAAAGTACGTTACTCACTGTGTCAGCCGATAAAGGCCTGGGAGATAATTTTTGATTAAAAACAAAATCCTCAGAACAACAACATGGGGAGGGGAAAAAAAAGTAAAACAAAACCAGCACCCAATATAGATATAACCTCCCTCCTCTTCTACACAGCGGCACACCAAAACATGCTCCCCGAGCCGCGGGAGATCAGGGAGAGAGGCCGGGGGCTGCGGGGCCCCGAGCAGCTCCTGCGCCCGGGTAGCGCGGCGGGGCGTGAGGCGATTGCCGCGGATCGGAGTCCCCACGCCGGTCACGACCACAGGCGGGGGGAGGCGCGGCTGCGGTGGGGTGCCCGCGGAGATTGTGCCGGGGGGATGCGAATGTGCCGGAGCCAGGCAGCTCCTTTCTCCCTTCCTTCTGCCGCGTACCAGACGGGCTCCGCCGCTCCGAGGACGCCCGGTGGGGACCGCCGGAGCTGGGAGGCGGAGCGGCATCAGCCACCGGCGAAAGGCAAAAGGGTCCTTGCCGAAGGCAGCCGCAACTTTCCCGGCCTGAGCCCCGCTGAGCGCTGGCCGAAGTGGACTCCGGTGGTGGATGCCGGGCTCAGTCCCCCCGGACGCTCCCGAGCCGGACCCGCTGGCGAGATGAGCTTTGCAATGTCCATTTCTCCATATGTAACCCCCTTCCCACCCGTGTCTTTTCCTGGCTACAGACTTGGCCTTTTATGGTAGCCGGCAAACCCGAGAGTGACCTGAAAGAAGTGGTGAACACAAACCGCTTGTGCGGCCCGACAGCATCCTGAGCCCCGCGGCCAGGCCAGCAGCGTCCGTCCCGGCGCGGCCGTGGAGCGGGCGGCGGGGCGGGCACGGACCCACCGCGGCCCCGCCGCAGCCCCGGGCCCCGGGCAGAGCCACGGGGAGAGCCGTTCTCCCGGCGCAGAGGAGACCAAATGTGCCCTAGCAAAGACTCCATCCATCCCGAGAGATCCTGACTCTATTTAACTTTATTAAATGCGTGTACAGTCGAGTGTCCTGCAACCACAGCCTTGCTGGTTCAAGAGCTACTAGAGAAAAGACAGAGATCAAACAAAACCTACCACGCGTGTATCTTTTGTCTGAGACCTGTGAAATATGTAGATGCCTAGAAAAACTGACTTTGACAGTCATCTCTATGAAGTAATTCACCCTAAAGATATATAGATATATTTTCTTCAAGCAGATTCTGCTCTATTTCTGTGAATAAACCTTCCTTTCTACTGAACACGGAGCGGTGTTAAGTGTTCGTTTGAGACTCTCGGGCTCGGCGGGGGAAGGACTGAGTCTCCGCCGGCTCCGCCGCTCCGCGAAGCGGCCGCGCTGTGGGGATCCCGTCTCTCCGCCCCGGGCCACGGGAGGTCTGCTTCCCCGGAGCTAAAGACCTGGAGCAAACCCTTGGGGGAGGGGGTGACTGGGTCTGCAGCTCACCGCGGGAGCTCGGCCCGGCTCCGCAGCCCGGCGCCCGGGCGCTGCGGGAGCTGCCCCCGCCGCTCCGGCTGCTCCGCTCCGCAGGGACAGGAGCAGCGATCTATTGATGAAGTACAGTCGGTCCTCAGAGCCGAGAATTTTTAACTTAAACATCTCCTCTCTATCGATCAGCGCGCCCGTGGGAGATGAGGCTGAGATAAACAGGAGTGCGGGGCGCTCCCCCTGCACCGGCAGCGACCGCCGGCAGCTGATGCGCCAGATCCCACCGCGCTGTTTAATGTTTCAGGGTTATGACCGCACTGTTTACAAGATGTCTTCGGTTATTTATACTGTTATTATTAGCAGAGGGGCTTTAAATTTCCGCCTCACTTGTTCTTTCAATACCATCCCTCGGTTCCGTTTGATACCTGGGTACTTTCTTGCCGAAAGCAGGAGAGGGGCAGCAGGGGCTGCAGGGCCGTCCCGGGGATGAAGCCCTACGTCCCCGCTAGTTGCGGGGGCCGGCGGCAGGGCCCGGAGCGCGGTCACAGGCAGCGCGGGGGCCACAGACCCTCCCAGGGGCTTCTTCCCCCGGGTATCCCCCGCAGGCTGGTGTTGAGCTGCCCCGGGCATCCGTGAAGCCTGGATTGTGTTTATTCTCATCCCCCACTTTTCCCCGAGATAACTGGACGAGGTGGAGCGTCCTCCAGGCGACCCAAATTCACCGGTCGGGTTCATGCGTGGGCTAGGTTAGGTTTAATTAAAGCAGCTTGCTGTG
Organism: Rhipidura dahli; assembly: GCA_013399225.1. NCBI lineage: Eukaryota > Metazoa > Chordata > Aves > Passeriformes > Rhipiduridae > Rhipidura > Rhipidura dahli. The sequence continues at coordinate 1,037,040 of VXAC01008078.1, forward strand.
AACCGAGGGCTGTGCAAACATCTCGGCCCTCATTATGAAAAGGGCTAGGGCCTGCTGTATCATCCTAATGGTTTTGAAAGGGAGAGCTGTTTAATTTCACTTTTGCACAGCTTTATCTCCATCCCACACAATTAAAAGCAGACCTCTGTGCCTGGCCTAGCCGTGTGCAACTTCACTGTTGTTGACGGGACTGCACCAGGTGAGACACGCAGTTACACACCAGGGCTTCTCTGACTTTGCGGCCACACACAGACCCCGAACAGCCACAGCTTTTGCTGAAGAGACGAGTGACTCTGGTAACCACAGCTGAACAGGCTGATTTGCTGGTTTTTTGCCACGGGCACTGGTAAATTCAGTGGGAATTGCTGGTCTGTTAAAGGGAGACAGAATAGAGGCCCCTGGCTTTAAGCTAAGTGCAGAGGACTGATAAAGAAAACGCACATTTTAACCTCTAAATTTACCCACTGAATTGAAACTAACCAAAATCTCAACTTAAATCCATATTAAGTAATGCCTGGTCAAGATTCACAGTGAGGCACTGATTTCCTTCTAGAAAGCAGAAATTGATACACATCTGAGATATGTATAAAATTGAGTTAAATTTTGAATTTTCTAACACACGCTTCCTTGCCACATTGCCTTGCAATGGTTGCTAACTGCACTCAGCATCTTCCCACCTAATTAACCATATGCAGTTTTCATCTGTCACCTGAAACACAGCATTGAAGCAAGGGAAGGGAGAAATACAATGGTACCCCATGAAATGTGAGGAACACAGCTGTAACCATGTGCCAGAAGCTGCAGGCACAGTAAGTGTTGAAGATGCTTACTGTGTACACACTGGCAGTAGACACCATTGCTTCTCATACTGCTGTTCACTTTATCTAGCAGTGTACATTGCAAGCCTCCTGGGGACTAAACTATTCTTCGAGCATCCTGCACCTTCCTCAATCCTTGCCTTTGAGCAACAGTTCAGCAACAAAGAAAAAAACAAAAAACAAGAAATAAACAAAAGCAACCAGTAGTACACAGAAAGGTAAATAATGACTTTACTCTGACTGTAAAACAATCAGTGGCTTTATCTCCGTTTTGAAGACAATGAACATATTTTCCAGAGGCTTTTATGTGGCTCGGACCTCCTGGTCCACTGACCTCTTGTGTAAGGGCACAGACCTGACAGTGCTGGCAGCTGGCTTCAACAGCCCAAATTTCTTACATGAATTTAGAGTTCTACCACACACTTCAGGAGAACAATGAATGAAATTATTCTACACTGCTGCTGAGTGCAATTTTACTGCAAAATATTTGCAAACAGAAAATGTATGTTTAGTCTGACTGAAGCAATTGATGATTTTGAAACGAACTCACAAATGTGCTGAGAAAAAGAGGGAACAGGTTTAAATATTGATGTCACAGATTTTAAAGAAAATACTTTGTTTGCTTTCTTGCTTTTCTGTACAAAGTGATGCATTTTAATATTCACCAAAATATATTTATACCCCTTTTTCATGTGGAAAAAAAGTTGACTTGGTTTATCTTTCTGTATCTACATGGACGTAGATGCAGCTGTGTGAGTGTCTGTATACATTCCCCCCTAGTAATGTTTGAATTCATTGCCTGATTTCAGTTAGATTTGACAGAGGTCTCAAAGACAACTAAGTTACTATAATTTTTAATATTTTTTTGCATGTGTGAAAACAGGCAGTTGACTAATGACAAAGTCTATAAATTTTGCAGCTGAAGGAAGGGTTTCAACATGAGGTCAGCCTTTACTAGATAGCAGAGCATATAGAGCAGAGTGTCGGCTGTAGATCTCCAAACACTGCTTCAGTCACGGGATACAAGTTCATAGAAAACTTGCTTATGGACCTACATGTTTTAAGATAAGAACTCTATAAAAGTAGTTTAGTTCCATTTGATTTTAACACTAGTATTCTTTTTTGTTTCTTTCTTTGTAAAGAAATCAGTTTCACCCAGCAACTTCATTACCATTTTTCAATTCAGCTAGAGACTAGCAAATCCTTTATTTGCAGTGCTGACTGAGTGCTCAGGCTCTTGGATTTGGTGCTGACGTTGTGCCGCATCGCAGAAGCATTCACAGTCTGTAAGGTCTTACAGAAAATACCTTTTAGGCTTATCTTATCCTCTCACTGGGATGGAAATCTGCCAGCCTGAAGCACTGGCATAGCAAGAAACACACTGCAGACACCTGCAAAACACCATGCTGCTCTGGGCGCTGACTGGGGCAGCAAGGCCACAGTGCTGGTCGTGCCCTCAAGCTTTGAGGTGCATAAGGAGAACATGTGCAAGATAGCTAATTCTTCAAAGTGCCTCCAAGGTCAAAATTCCCAGCTCACCCCAGAAAATAAAAGCTTTTGTAGGGAAGCTGTTTTGAATCCTGGGCATAATGATAAGATCACAAGCACAGTTTTGCTTGAAGTATTTGTATTTATAAACCCTCGGTTGTGTCTGCCTGGAAAAAAACTTGCTTCCTTTTTAACAAATCACATATATTTTTCAGAAGGCAATTTGTGCTGAAATCCTGCTGTGATTATCTCTCATTATAATTTGTAGTAAAAAAAATTAGAATATGCAAAATACATAGTTAATTGCAGATAATAAATTTTCTGAAAGGGAACAAAACTTACACGTATCTGGTGTACAAGTGGAGGGTATAATCTGATAAAATTGCAGGACGTTTTAATTTTTGTCAGGATATCTGAATGCAGATTAGCACTCACAGTCTCCCAAAAGGGACAAGATTACAAAAGAAATTTCAATTACATTGACATGAATTTCAATGACATTGAAATCTGTAGCAGCAAACAACCAAGCATTCTGTAATTTCCATACACACCATGAAAAGCTTCCATACAGAATTTCTTCCAACAGCCAGATTCAAATTGTTCAGTCCATTCCTGGCCCACACAGCACTGACTATTCCCATATTAAGCCTGTGCTATCAGATGCAGGCCCACAGGGTAAATAACATCTTGTGGTCACTACTCAACTACAGATTGCTTCATGCTCTTCAGCCCAGCATACTTCATAGATGGGAAGTGGCACAGCCAGTAATAATGGCACTTTTTTGGCGCTAGTGCTGCAAAGTTACGGATGTATTATGGCTTGGGGAATTTCTGCAATCCTGAGAAGACGTCACAGGTCTGAACTAAAAGTTGTGCTCTGGGAAAGATAAGGAAAAGCAATGTGTTACCTTTGAGAGGATTGCTGCCAGCAGACTGCAAACCCAGAAAAGTTCTGCAAATAACTGATTTTTCTTCAGTTCATTTCAGACACTGGTGTCTCCAAGCATAAAACTGACTTTGAGTAGGCCCAGGCACGCGGTCATCCCATTTCCCAAATGCAGCACGGACATACCCTAGGGTCACAACAGTCCAGGGATGACGCATTTTCTTGCCTTAGGGTTTTGCCCTTAAACTGAAACTTGTAAACAGATGAAATGCATTTTCAAGCCAATGCGCATGTGTGCACTCAGTTACACCATCCTCAAAACCTCCCTGCAAGGAAAAAAAGATCATAACAAAAGCAAGAAAATAAAAACCAGTGCAAATCCTCCCTTCACTTTAGATTTTAAGAGGTTCTTTTCCTTGAGCAAAGAAAAAAACCCCAATCCTTATTTAGACCTCCGGCTGCCATGTAAACTATAAGACTATATCCAACTGCAAATACAGATTATCTACAGTCTTGAGTTTTGTCTTGGTTGTTTACAAGTTGTTTAAGAAACAAGGATCAGAAACACTAGGGAAAGAAATCAAGGGTATAGCTACACAGCCAGGAGACAAGAGGAAAGGGAGAAAAAGGCATAGAATAATTCCTCTTCCGCTGATTACTGCAGCTCAGTCCTTGCGGCAGGATGGGTTGGGGAAGGGAGGAACTATCAGCAGCTCCATCACAGACGGGTGGAGCCAGACCACCAGGGAGATGGAAACAGGAGGTTGAGAGCTGCAGCTGCCTCTTTTGGGAGGAACATCTGTGAAAGCCTGCACAGCAGCAGCAGGGGAGGAGGAGTGGGCACAGGCAGAGAGCGTTCCCAGGGATATGCTCACACAGATAACTGTCCCTGGATGGTTTCCCAGGCTGCTGCAGCAGCACTTCCCTCCCCTGTCAGGGATGAGGCAAAGACCATCATGTTGGACAAGCAATTGAAGTGTCAGCATGGCCTCTCGCTTCAGCATCCTGTTTCCTGTGATGCTTTTTGATGGCCGAGGTGACCAGAATGGGAACAGCTCTTCCTCCCTGGTAGCATGTTTTTTTCTTACACAGGGACTTTTACACTCTTGGCATCTCAGAGTCAATACACAAAGTACAGAGAAGACAGGAGTTACCTTGCCACGTTTGGCTGTCTCCTCATGACCAAATGTTTTTCTACAGGAGGCCACTATCATTATACAGATGGGAAGAAAAAGAGATGACAAATGACTGGCTGAAGGTTCACATGTAAGTTTGCAATAGGCTTAGGGCACCAGGGTCTTCTGGTGCACAAACCTGTGGGCTGTTCTCCTAGGCTCACTGAAATCACCAGGGATGTTTGCTCTTTGAACTCAGTACAAAGATAGGAATCAATAAGGTGTAGGGAGTGATGCTCTTAGGCTGTATACCTGTATCTACATCAACACTTACTAGAACAGATAAACCAGGCTATGGACCATGCTCTGGCTCTGACAGTAAGTGCTGTGGCTGGAGTCACATCCACACATACCTGAGTTTTGTTCCACTAACCAAAGGTTAAGAACCATCCCCGGCATATGCTACTCCAAACCCATGCTTGGATACTTCCTGGGAAAAAGTCAGGCCAAAGGCATAGCAAGGATCCTGCTAAAACCCAAGCATCAAGAAAGAAAAACCTCAGCCTTGTTTTATTTATCAGTGTCACTGAAGCTTTAGAAGCTACGGCAATTAAGATACTTGATGCCTTTGTCTCACCTTAGTCTCATGCTCTTCTCTCCTGTTTTCTAGATCAAGCCGCTTTCTTCTTTTATGGGCCAAAAAAAAACCTTAGTGGGGACCCTGTTTGCTATTTGTATCTCATAACTAATATATATGAAGACTTAAGGTCACTAGAAGCAAGAGGCCAAGTTCAAGAACAAATATAACATGAGATTTAAACATTATACCCTAAATTATGACATTGAAAACCTCTGTTCATTTGTTACCTAACTCTGCAGTACCTTTTTTACCTGCATTGTGAGTTCCCTGACACCAACATTTGACACATGCCCTCACAGTATCTCTTTCTCACCATTGCCAACTAGCATCAAGTTAACCTCATCCCAAGATCTGGAATTGAGATATTCCTCTACTTAAATCCATGGGAAAAATTCAGACAGCCAGTAGGTGCTGTCTGTACAGGCTTAACACTGTTCTGCTGGGGTAGGAAGCAAGCTGGGCAGGGGGAGTCGAGGCCAGCACCCCCAGTTTGGCTACAGATACAGCACTGCAGGGGTGCTGCTGAGGAACCAATGTTAATATCCTCCCACAAATTTCTCTTCCTCATTTCCCTCACACTCAACCTTTTGACTGTACTTTTACCATGCTTCTCTCTTACTGCCAGCAGAAGTCAGTATGCATAATCTGTAAATGCCAGTCAGTCACAGAGGCTGAAACTACAGATATGTATTAAATTATTGTAAAGTTTACTAAAGAAAAAGCTCATTATGATAGTTTGACTTTTATTTTGGGGTACTTCACTTTTCTTATGAGAAATTTTCTTAATATGTTTATTTTATATTAGTATACCTAGCAATATATATTATGCAATATATAGATATACACACTATGCAATATATATATACACATTATATAAAAATATGACAAATATTTACATACTATGTAGTAACTGTATTTATCTTTTCTATAAACAAACATATAAAATAATATATATTATAAAATTAAACAGAATGTTTGAATTCTGTGGAGCTGGTATAAGTGCCACTTACAGCAGGGAGGCAACTGTTTAACAGTGCTGGCATGAGTTATCATATTGTACATCATCTAACAGGTGTGAGAAGGTACAGCTGAGTTTACTGTTTCACCTGATAAACTAACCCCTGGAGCAAAGAATTCCCTTCCCGACTGACTTCTTGCTCATTCCCTGACAGCTGCCAGCCTGGGAGATGTCTCATAATTAACCTGCAGTATCATGTTTGCAGCTGATAACCATTTCACGCAAGGTCATTTCCATGGAACATCCAAGACACTGGTTGCTCCTAGGTACTTCCTCTTCAAACACAAATACTTCAGTGCAGTCTTCCACTCAGACATCACAGTATTTACAACACAGCTGCATAAAACTGTCCAGCTAGCCTTCATTGTGGGCTGCCTCAGGGAGCCATCCAGCTTTCTTCTCCACCTCGTACACTTCCCCAAGTCTACCTTGCACAAGATCTTATCTGATTGAAAGTTGATCTTGTAAAAATAGAAAACTCCAGATAACCAAGCATTTGCCTCAGTCTGATGAGAAATTTCCTTTTACAGAAACCTGCTTTCAGTTATAGCTGAATAATAACACGACAAAATTGCATCTTCCTTCAGTCTCACTGCTCTAATTACTGAACAAAAAATATCTGCAGCGTCCTAAAGTTCAGTTACCTTGTTTTTACTGCACTATTACTGATACTCCCAAGCAGCCCAAAATTCCATGCTGCAGAATGTTCAAGCAGAGGAAACACCCTCCCCACACCTCCATCTCCTCTTTACTTCCCAAGCAAGGGATTGTGAAATAAAGGTATAGGAAAATTAAATCATGCAGTAAGGAAGTGACAGTGTTAGAAATGACCTCTGTGCCTTCTCTGTCTGATGCCATACAGCATCTGGTAAGTTAGAACCTCATGAAGATCCAGATCCTTGGCATCTCAGACACATTAGTAGAGGAAGCCATGCAGCCAAGATAGAGCTGCCTGGAGGAATGGAGACCAGAAAGGGCAGAAGGCAAGGAGAGGACAAACAGTTTTGTAAACTATATAGGTATAGAATAAAATTGCAGCACAACTGATAAACTTACAAGTCAAATTAGGTAGATGTCCAATCACCTTATTTGCATTCCACATTAATGTGATCATACCTACTTGCTTACATTTGCACATTTTCCAAATATATATCTAAAGATGCAATCTTCAGAATGTTTTAGTCTAAACAGGAAAAGCTCAGGCTGACAAAGCAGTCAAAACTTTGAAATGGTAAGGGTTCATCTCTTCATCAGCAAAAATAATTTTTTTAACATCCAGGAATGACTGCACAATTCTGAGGAATATGTGCTAGAAAAAGTTTAACCCTGAAAAGAGCAAGCATGTGGAGACAGGTAGTGGTAATGTGTGCTTGCAGACATCTTGTTTTGAATTTCTGTAGACCTTTAAGGTTATCCTGAAAAAACGTAAGCTTAGTCAAAATTCAAGCAAAATCAGGGTTTATAAAGATTATCTTCACAACTTGCCGATGTGATCAGCTATTCAGAAAAAAACATCAGCATCTGTTGTGCTACAGCCATCCAGAACCTGAAAGAACTGAGTGAAGACATCACAACACTCTACCCCACTTTAGCTGTGTTATTGTAATGACTCAGAGCCTGAAGCCCATAAAGAACAAAACCAGCCTTGAGGCACTCTGTAAAAATTCTGGAGACACCGTGCAGAGTTACTGAACTATGGTAAACTCAGAATCCCGGTTTCCAAAACCTTGCCTTGCGTGTCTGTGTTCACCCGAAGGCGGCGGATCCGCGTGGATCCGTGTCTGGGGGAAGCCACAGGGTGGCAGCGCTGCCACACGCCGGTGTGCAGCCAGAACAGGAGAGCGAAACAGTGTACTCGCAGCTGATTTGAAGTGAGAACTTGAAATACTTATTCTTGACAAGCGAACCTCATCATGCATTTCACAGATTAAACTGAATCTAGAAGAGGAAAACATGCCAACTCTGAAGAATTCAAAATTTAAATTTCATACATATAACCTAATGAAAGCTATTCTGCTACCATGTCACAAAAGCAAAGTACATAATTACAGAACCTCAGTTTCAGAAAATTGTCAATACAGTGAATACTCTGCAGTACACCCATATAAACATACATAATTTTCGTATACAGAACAATGTTCTTTATAAATCTGAAGTCAACTTGACATGTATTTCATTCATCAGTCTGGGTGGTGAGTCCTTAACGGGCCACATTGCAGGCGCATTCCTGGGCTCCAATGTGGAGCACAACAGCTTTTCCAAGAGAAAATATAAGTGTAGCTGAAATGTAGTTCATCACAGGCTCTACTCCCTACAGACAGCACAGGTGGGACAGTGCCAGATTTGGAGGACTGTCCTGGACAGAGAGAACCAGTGTCATCCCAGGCACCCCCACTGTCCACATGTCCCCTTCTGTCTCTCGTCTAAGCGTGCACCATGTGCTCACCTGGCAAGGATGAAACAATCTGCATATTGAAAGAGTGCAAAGCAGCAGTGTAAGTCATTTTAACATAAGAATCACAAAAAAAAAAAAAAAAAGTATTGAGGGCCTCACAGAACTCATGGGACTTGGGCATATTTGAGATTTCTCAGTCACCTGCTCATATCTTTGTTTCACTTGGGGTGAGCAACCTGCTCATACACCAAATTCCCACAGTTTACTGCTGTGGGACTATCCCTTCAATACTAAATAAAGGCACTTAAAATTAAAAAAAAAAAAAAAAAAAAACACCTCACAAAAATTTTTAAAAAAANNNNAAAAAACCTTCCAATAATTTTTAAGACAAGAGGCAGTGACCAGAGTCCTGGTGCAGTGCAACAAGCATGTATGGAGCAGAATATCGGCAGCGTGCTCTTGCTGTGAGCTCTAATGCCTGCTGGCTTCTGTCAGACCAACGTACGTGTTGGAGCGGCGAAGCCAGAGACCAAGGGGCTGTAGCAGGCTAGAGAGGTGACGTGGCGGAGCTGAAGCCTGTTATCAGTTTTACAAGCTTTAGGGCACGAGACAACGGCAGCAACTGATGCACAGGAAGCTCCAGCTGAACATGAGGAAGAACTTCTTTACTGTGCAGTGACCAGGCACTGGAACAGGTTGTCCAGAGAGGCTGTGGAGCCTCTCTCACTGGAGATACTCAAGAACCGTCTGCACGCAATCCTGGGCCATGTGCTCTGGGACGACCCTGCTTGAACAAGGAGGTTGGACCAGATGACCCCCTGTGGCCCCCTCCGCCGTGATTCCGTGAGGAGCCGAGCACCGCGGGCCCGTCCCGGGCT